>CM019698.1:45892340-45952340 GCA_009760885.1 Achatina immaculata
GATAGATAGATAGATAGATAGATAGATAGATAGACAGAGAGAGACAGACAGGCAGATAGATAGATAGATAGATAGATAGATAGATAGATAGATAGATAGATAGATAGATAGATAGATAGATAGATAGATAGACATATAGATAGATAGATAGATAGATAGATAGATAGATAGATAGATAGATAGATAGATAGATAGATAGATAGAGAGAGACAGACAGGCAGATAGATAGATAGATAGATAGATAGATAGATAGATAGATAGATAGATAGATAGATAGAGATAGATAGATAGATAGATAGATAGATAGATAGATAGATAGGTAGATAAACATATAGACATATAGATGGATAGAGTATATCTTTCTTCATATTTCTTTTTTATTATTTACTTAAAACATTATAGGAAATATGAACTGACAACCTTCACGCTAACAAACCCTACCACGCTGGCACTTCTAAAAGCTTTTTATTTAGTTTAGAAAACTAAAATTACTATTTTCTGTGTACGAATTATTCGTTATAAGAACTTGACATTTTTTTTTATCCTTTTCGTCTTCGAATTTTGTCTTTTCTGGATTGTTATTAACAAAGCGTGTAATGATTTAGTTACGTACAATAGTGTACTTAAGTTGATAAAATGCCCATTGAAAGCATTCAAAAATATTTCTTGGTTATTTAAAGGGTTTTCTCAACATGTATAACTTTTTGCCATTTATATTACAGTTTTATGCACAATGATACACATTATTGTTTAAATTACAAGTCTCAAGTGTTCTTGGTCTTATAATTAAATGTTTGAAAAGTCATTTTTCTAATTTTTCTATAACTCAGGTAGGATAAACTTAAAAAAAAAAACAGAAATCCGTATTTCTATACACACACACATTTACAATAAATTATATGCCTACTTAAATATGAATTTCAAAAAGAACAGTACTTACTATAGGAATGTTCTTGTACTCTTTGGGAGATATTTTTAGTATGAATTTAATAAACAGAACGTAATGAGTTTCAAAATTACTGTTTCCCGTAGCAATAATGTATTATTCTTATATTCCAGAAATGATTGGTATAAAATATTGACAGGGATTCAACAAATTCTTTACATACTACTTTTTTCATATTTCTGACAACTAAAACAGAATGTAAGTTTTCTTAACCTGATATGTTGAGACAATAATTTCTGATAATATGTGTATAATAAAAACCTATTATCCAACATTTGTCTACTAAACACGAAAGTAGCAAGGTATCATACAGAACTAGAAATGACATTTCCGTCTCACATTTATGTTCTTTAATTTTGATAAAATCATAGTCTAGTTTTTAATGTTTATGAGGTTCAGTAGTATTCTTTTTAAATTTTCATGAACTGACAGATACATAGCAGAAGGAGCACACGAATGAATGATCATTATATTAACAGTTTGAAGAATTGGGCGTGCAGGCGCGTCTTACATTCTGCGCTTTATGACTCCAATTTTAATTCTTCCCATTCACTCAATTTAATATATATATATATATATACATACATATATACGGTTTAGAACATACACACATAAATACATACACACAAGTATCTATATACGTATTAACATGCGAATCAAACACAGGGTTTTCGGAGCATGACTTTGATCAAGACAGTAGAACAGAGAATACACACATTAATGAAATATTGCTGGAAGAGGATTTATAACATTAACAATCATAACATGACTAGGATCGAGGAGGTCTTGGAAAAGGCAGAACAATAACCCATTAATCTGCATATCACGTCCAGGAAGTGGAGCTGCATTTGCCACCCTCTGACGAAACTGAACACCAACATAGCAAGACAGGCACTGACACGGAATACTCAAAAAAAAAATAGAAAACGAGGAAGACCTAGACTTACTCGGAGAAAAGAAATTATGACAGTGCTAAGACACAAGGAAATCACATAGAAGGAAGATGAGAATAAGTTAAAGAACAGTTATGACTAGAGAGACTTTAACCAAAGTTCTGAAGGAGGGAAATGGGATGATGATGATGTTCATGAAAATTATATATATATATATATATATATATATATATGAATGCAAGATCAAACTATATGACATATATATATAATTTAATTCTTCACTAAATTTCTAAAAGAACTTTGATTCTCCTGCCTAATTAAATACTGTACACTATTCCTACTTGAAGAATAGTTACAGAAATCTGTGCTTGTATGAGCGTCATACTGTTTTCTCAGGAGTTATCGAAGGAGGTTTTGATCATTGTTTCACTCTTAATTCTCTGAAGAGCACTTGTTTGTCAAAACTATTTCGAAATATCTCAATCCAGTGTTCCACAGCCCCATAGGATTTGTTAACTGGTAAACGTACATAAGATACGAAGTTTATAGGTCAGTTAAAAATAATAAAACGCAGCAAAGGAGAGAAAGACAAAGATAGATAGATAGATAGATAGATAGATAGATAGATAGATAGATAGATAGATAGATAGATAGATAATAAAGTAGGTAGGAAGGTAGGTAGGTACTCTGGTTAGTAGGTAGTTAGGTATGTAGGTACGTAGGTAGGTAGTTAGGTAGATAGGTAGGTACGTAGGTAGGTAGGTAGATAATATGTAGGTAGGTAGGTAGGTAGGTAGATAGGTAGGTAGGTAGGTAGGTAGGTAGGTAGGCAGGCAGGTAGGTAGGTAGGTAGGTAGGTAGGTAGGTAGGTAGGCAGGCAGGTAGGTAGATAGGTAGGTATGTAGGGGTTTAGGTAGATTGTAGAAAATGTAAAGTGACAACCTTCACCCTATCAAACTGTTCCTCATATTGACTTCTGTAAACTATTACTATATTTTAGAAACTATGGGCTACTCTTTCTATGCACGAATTGTACATTTTAACATCTTAATAAGGTTTTTTTTTAATTCCTGTCTTCGAATTTCTTGTTTTCTGGACTGTTTTTAAAACATTATTGGAGGATATAAAGATTTATTTACTCTGCAATATTGTATTTAAGTTGATAAAATGCATATTTACGTCATTCGAAACTATTACTTCTTTATTTACAGGCTGTCTCAACATTTGTAACTTTTATACGATATAAATTACCATTTATACACAATTATACATATTCGTGTTTACATTACAATTCTCAGCTATTTTTAGTCATATTTTTAAATGTTTGAAATGTTATCCTTGTTGTTTTTCCTTAACTCGGGTGGGTTAAACACAAATACAAGACATATACATCTGTTGATACTTACAAACAGTTCCACTAAATTATATGTCTACTTACATAGGAATTTCTAAAGCAACACTAATTACTATAAGAAAGTTGTTGTACTCTTTCGGAGAGATTTTAAGTATGCAAATAATGACCTGAAATCGAAAGAAGGTAAAATGTTAATGGGAAAAGAAGAAATAGAGGCACTAGAGGAGACAGGAATAAAAATAATAACCAAGTTACTGAATGACATTTACAACAGTGGTTATATTCCCAGTGACCTGATTAAATCCACGTTTATAGCACTACCAAAGAAACCAGGGGCAAAGGAATGTGACGACCACCGGACTATCAGCCTCTCATGTCACATAACGAAGCTCCTTCTGAGAATAATTATGAGAAGAACAAGGAAAAAGATAAAAATGGAAATAGTAGATGAACAGTTTGGATTTGTTGAAGGAAAGGGAACACACAATGCCATTTATGCTTTACGAACACTAACAGAAAGAGCTTTTGAAGTACAGAAAGATCTCTACTTATGCTTCATTGATTACACCAAGGCATTTGACAAGGTGAAACATAATGAAATTATTAAAATGCTTGAAGACATCAGTATAGACGGCAAAGACCTGATGATTGTAAAACATCTATACTGGCAGCAAGAAGCAGCAGTTCGAGTTGAAAATAGAATTGGAAAATATCAACCTATAAAACAAGGGGTGCGACAAGGATGTGTACTATCTCCAGACCTTTTTTCTCTGTATAGCGAGAATATTCTAAGAACAATCATCACAGAACCAGGCATAAAAATTGGAGGATACAATATTAACAACCTTCGGTATACTGACGACACAGTACTGATAGCAGAGAACCAACAAGACCTGCAAAATCTCTTGGATAAAGTCGCCAAAGAAAGTGAACAGAAAGGCCTTACTTTGAACATCAAAAAGACAGAGACTATGGTTATATCTAAGAAACAGAATCCACCAGCATGCAGTATTAAATTAAACGGAACTGTTCTAAAGCAGCTGCAGAAATTCAAATAACTTGGAGCAGTAATAACTTCAGATGGGAAATGCAGAACAGAAATTAGGAACAGAATAGGCCAAGCAAAGACTGCATTTCAGAGAATGAGAAACATATTGACCAACACATCCTTATCAATGAATGTTAGAAAACGAGTACTACAATGCTATATTGAACCTATCTTGTTATATGGAAGTGAATCATGGACAATAGGCAAGTCTGCACAAAAATCATTGGAAGCAGCAGAAATGTGGTTTATTAGAAGAATGTTGCGAATCCCCTGGACAGCAAAAATAACTAATGAAGAATGTAGGAGAAGATCTGGAGAGACAAAAAACCTTGTCAAAAAGATAAGAGACAGACAACGTACTTTCATAGGACATGCAATGAGAAGAGGGGGCATAGAAAATATTATAACAACAGGAAAAATAGGAAGAAGATCAAGAGGAAGACCAAGAGAAATGATACTGGACAGTCTGACGGGATGGTGTGAGAGGAGATCACCAACTGAGCTGATGGCCTGCATGAAGGATCGCGTACCCTGGAGAAGCATAATAGCCAACGCCAGTCGGCACGGCACATGATGATGATGATGAAATAATGACCTTAACGTAATGAGTTTCAAAAGTACTGTTTCCTCAGCAATATTTTATTACTCTTATGTACACGAAAATATTGGAATAAAGATTCAGTAACATTTTTTTAAATTATTTTTTTTCATATTTCTAACGATTAAAACAGTTGGTAAGTTTCTTAAACTGAAATGGAGAGACAATAGTTAGTGTTAACATTTGTGTATTCAAAAACTAGTATTGAACATTTATTGATTTTTGACGACAATAAATTTCTTTCTCTTTCTTAAGTACTTATAATACGGTATTATACAGAACTAGAACTGATAATTATTTCCCACATTTATGTTCTTTAATGATGTTAACATCAGAATCAAGGTGTAATGTTTATCAAGATTAGTAGTAGTGACAGATAGATAACAAAATGAATGAACGAATGAATAATCATTATTTTAACAAAGAGAAGAATTGCGCGTGCAGGCCGTCATATTCTGCCCTTTATCACTCCACCTTTCATTTTTCTCATTCATTCGATTTAATAAGGTATCATCATCATCATCAGGTGCCGTGCCGGCTGGCTTTGCTATTATGCTTCTACAGAGTACACGATCCTTCATGCAGGCCATCGGCTTAGTTGGTGATCTCCTCTCACACCATCCCGTCAGAATGTCCAGTATCATTTCTCTTGGTCTTCCTCTTGATCTTCTTCCTTTTATTTTTCCTGTTGTTATAATATTTTCAATGTCCCCTCTTCTCATTGCATGTCCTATGAAAGTACATTGTGTCTTTCTTATCGTTTGACAAGGATTTTTGTCTCTCCATCTCTTCTCATACATTCTTCATTAGTTATTGTTGCTGTCCAGGGGATTCGCAACATTCTTCTAATAAACCACATTTCTGCTGCTTCCAATGATTTTTGTGCAGGCTTAGCTATTGTCCATGATTCACTTCCATATAACAAGATCGATTCAATATAGCATTTTAGGACTCGTATTCTAACATTCATTGATAAGGATGTGTTACATAATATGTTTCTCATTCTCTGAAATGCAGTCTTTGCTTGGCCTATTATGTTACTAATTTCTGTTCTGCATTTCCCATCTCAAATTATTACTGCCTCAAGGTATTTGCATTTCTGCACCTGCTTTAGAATAGTTCCGTTTAATTTTATTCTGCACGTTGGTTTATTCTGTTTCTTAGATATAACCATAGTCTCTGTCTTTTTGATGTTCAAAGTAAGGCCTTTCTATTCACTTTCTTTAGCGAATTTATCCAAAAGATTTTGCAGGGCTTGTTGTTCTCAGCTATCAGTACTTTGTCGTCAGCATACCGATGGTTGTTAATATCGTATCCTCTAATTTTTATGCCTGGTTCTGTAATGATAGAATATTCTCGTTGTACAGAGAAAAAAGGTCTGGAGATAGTACACATCCTTGTCGCACCCTTTGTTTTATCTGTTGATATTTTCCAGTTCTATTTTCATCTCCATTTGCTGCTTCTTGCTGTCAGTATAGATGTTTTACAATCCTAATGCCTTGGTGTAGTCAATGAGGCATAAGTAGATACCTTTATGTACTTTTAAAGCTCTTTCTGTTAGTGTTCGTAAAGCATAAATGGCATTGTGTGCTCCCTGTCCTTCAACAAATCCAAACAGTTCATCTGTTGTTTCTAGTTTTATCTTTTTCCTTGTTCTTCTCATAATTATTCTCAGAAGTAGCTTCGTTATGTGACATGAGAGGCTGATAGTCCGGTGTTCGTCACATTCCTGTGCACCTGGTTTCTTTGGTAGTGCTATAAACGTGGATTTAATCAGGGCATTGGAAATTTAACCACTGTTGTAAATGTCATTCAGTAACTTGGTTATTATTTTTATTCCTGTCTCCTCTATTGCCTCTATTTCTTTTAGTGTTATATTATCAGGCCCAGTCGCTTTTCCTTTCTTCATGTGTTTGATGGCATCTACGATTTCCTCTTCAAATATTGGTGGGCCATCACAGTTTTCAGTATCTGGAGTTAATTCTGGTCTTTCTCCTCCATATAGCTCAACGATATAATCTGGTCACTTGTCCACAATGTCTTTTTTTCCCATTAACATTTTACCTTCTTTTGATTTCAGGCATCCTGTGGTATATTTTGTTTTCCTGCCTGTGAGTTCAGTAATTCGTTTGTGCATATTTTTGCTTTCTTTATTATGAGATTCCTCTATCTGTATGCACTTTTCATTTAACCACACTTCTTGTGCTTCTCTGCATTTGCGCCATATTTTTTTATTTATCTTATTATAATTTTTCTCGTTATTTTTACTCCTCCTCCTCTTGTCCATCAGTCCTAAGATGTCGTCTGTCATCCATTTATTTTTAGAGGCTTCTTTTTTTTGGCAGTATTATCTCCTTAACAGTTTGGTGGATAGAATCTCTTAATTTTGCCCATTGTTTATCTATATTATTTATCGTTGCTATTGCGTTGTATCTATTTGTTATAATAACTTTGTATTGTTCTCGTAGTTCTTGGTTAATACGGTATACCCATTGCGATATATATATATATATACAAACACATATACATACACTCACCACACACATACAAACACACACACACACATATATATATATATATATATATATAAACAGTAACTAATAATGATTGACCTTACGGCTCCGTACGAAGCAAGACTAGAGGAGCAACATCTGTTCAAATGTGAGAAGTGCAATGACCAGATCAAGCAACTGAGGCAGAAGGCAGGAGTCAGGGCAATAGTGATAGCTGTAGAAGTGGGAGCGAGAGAATTCGTAGCAACATTAGCATACGACCTATGTAAGCAACCGGGCATAAAGGGACACGCAAGAGAAGGGATTGAAAAACCTTTCAAAAACAGCAGAAAAGGTTTCATGCTGCCTGTGGAGTATGCGAAACAAGAATTCAGAACATAAATAATTTCGCCTGTCGCGGCCAATACCAGTCCTTCGTGGCTAAATCGCTAAAGACGCACTTCAAAAGTGCAGTGCCAATTCAATCCAAAAAAAGCAACAACTCACAAGACCTCTGGGAGTCATGACCCAGAGGGGCCCACCCCCTTAGAGTGTCAGGAGTTTAATGGGGCCGAAACAGTTGTCTGAGCGTGGGGGGTACTTCCTCTGATGATCTATTGGAGTTGTGTTGTTGTTCCGCTACCTATAGTAGAAACTTTTCTGCATACACACACACACACACATATATATATATATATATATATATATATATATATATATATATAACACCAAAAAGCGAATCAAACTCTTAAATACACACGTAAAGACTCTCCTGGTATATGGTTCGGAGACACCAGTTATGACCAAGACAATACATGAAAGGATACAAACATTCATCAACTACTGCTGGTTGAGAATGTTAAACATTAAATGGTAGATCAAAACCAGGAACACGGTGGTCTTTGAAAGGGCAGAACAAGAATCTATGAACCTAAAAGTCATGTCCAGGAAGTTGAGGTGGATTGGCCACACTCTGAGAAAACCGAAGACCAGTATTGGAAGACACATTCTGACACGGAATCCTCAAGGAAACAGAAAAGGAAGAACACCTAGACATATTATATGTATATATATATATATATATATATATATATATATATGTATACAGGGTCCGGAATAAACCCCTCCTGGATTTGACTGACATAGTGTGCAGAAGCTGTTTCTGTGTGAAAAAAATAACATGACGTCAGAGATGAAGCTGATAAACGATGATTTTTTACAATGGCTTCTTGGCAAACACAACATTGCGCATTCATCGTTGAAACTTATTTTATATGTGGAGAATCGTCTATTACTGCATCCCCGTGATAATGTTCCCGATCGGAGAACAGTTTTGAGGTGGGACAAAAATTTAAGGAAGCCGCTAATTGTCTTAATAACAGGTCTGCTGTTCGTCCAAGAACAGAACAGGCACATGAAAGAATTCAATAAGTCCGAAACGCATTGCTTCGTAGCCCTCGTCAGTCAGCTGTTAGGAATGCTTTGACACTTGGTATGTCGGATCGCTAGCTACGTCGCATCATCCATAATCATCTGCATGTCCATCTTTACAAGTTGCAAGTTGTGCAGCAAACGGAATGATTTGAATAAAATGAACAAACATGACTTTGCTGCCGATTTTTTAGCACGCATTGAAGAAAATCCGAATCTGCTCAATAAACTCATAATGTCTGATGAAGAACACTTTGAGTTGTCAGAAAGTGTGAACAAGCAGAATCTCAGATACTGGTCAGCTGAAAATCCACAGTTACTGCATGAGAAACCGCTCCATAGTGAACGAGTAACAGTGTGCTGTGATGTTGCACCATTCGACGAAATTGTCCAATATTTTTTTGGAAGACGAAGACTAGCATCCTCTTACTATAATCTTTATGTGCAGATGCTAACTGAATACTTCATTCCGGACTTGACCAAAAGAAATAAGAGACTAATACGGTTTCAACAAAGTGGAGCAACTGCCCACATAGCCCGTCAGTCTATGGCCATGCTGCGACAAGCATTTCCCAATCGTCTTATTTCCAAATTTGGGGATGTTCATTGGCCGGCAAGGTCACTGGGGTTAAAGGCCGCAAACATTTTTTGTGAGGGTATCTCAAGAACACGTTGTATGATATTCGGCCACAGTCAGTTGCAGACCTAAAGGATCTAATCTGATATTGCATTCGAAATGTCCCTTTGAACATGTTAAATAGTGTTATGCAGAAATTTTCCAGAAGCCTGGCTTAATGTATCAAATGTAATGGCGGTATCTAACCGGGGTAATTTTAAAACCTAAACATGATTGTCAGTACTAAGAAAAAAATAGTCATGTTTCAGAGTTGCATTTCATCGTTTTTCCCCAAAAACATGTACATCAATTATATCGTTTTCCATTTTTAAAACCCAGCTATGCTGTATGCCGGACGCTGTATACACACACACACACACACACAAACACACACACACGCACATACACACACAGATATATATATATATATATATATATATATATATATACTCATTTGTATGTCCCTAGCGGAACTTTGCCTTCCAAACAGCACTCCTGTAGGCCTCTCAATTATGAGCAAGATGGGCTTGTGCTGATGCATCCATTTGCAGATCCTCAACGATGTCTTGCAGCCATCTTCGCCTTGGTCTTCCTCTCTTTCTTTTTCCCATTATGTAACCTTCCAAGCCGGACTTATCTAGACTATCACGACGTTTCACGTGTCCAAAATATTTATGTTTTCTTTCTTTAATCCTCTTTACTAGCCAGCCTTCTTCAGTATTAAGTTCTTGTAGTATAGTTATATTTGTTCTTTTTTGTGTCCATGATATTTGAAGAACTCTTCTGTAGTATTTATATTCAAAGACATGTATGTGTTTCTCAGGTGTTCAGATAAGTTTCCACGTCTCACAGGCATATGTTGCGATGAGAAAGATGCATGCCCTTAAAAATCTTATTTTGTTGTTATGTCTACTCCTCTCCACAGATTCTTTAGTTATTTTACTTTCTGAAGAGCGATAGATGCCGTCCTTTTAATTTCCCTCATTGTATCTCCATTACTGGTTAGTAGTGATCCAAGATATTCAAAACTTTCCTCTTCATCCAGATTTTCCTCATTGATACATATTTCAGCTGCCTTATTTGTTTTGTCAGTTGCAATTAATTTAGTTTTCTTTGCATTAAGACAGAGGTTCTGCTCTTTGCTGTTCTTACGGACTGACATATAGTTTGTCCATTCCTTTTTGTGTTGTGGACAGTAATACTGTGTCATCAGCATATCTAATCTCTGGTATTTCATAAACTCCAATTGTTATTGCATCATAATGCTCTTTGTCTACATCTTCTCTAACATTACTCATTATATTTTCAGTATACAAGTTAAATAAGTAAGGTGCCAATATACACTCCTGACGGACCCCTTGTTTTATGTCAAACCAAGTTGTTCTTTCACCATTTATTCTTATTGCTGCTTATTGTTCTAGATACAGTAGTGATGTTAATTGTATCAAATGTGTTGGAAATCCCTTTTTTTCTATTATTTCCCAAAGTTTATGGTGTTGTACACAATTAAATGCCTATGAGTAGTCTATAAAGGATAAATATAGATTCACATTAAACTCTCTGCATTTCTCTAATATTAATCTTTTATTGAATATATGATCTCTTGATCCTTTTCCTTGCCTGAAACCAGCTTGGACCATATTGACTTCTCCTTCTATTTTCTCTCGAGGTCTACCCATTATAATTATATTTTAACATAACTTTACTGGCATGACTAATCAGGACACTAGTTCTGTAGTTTGTTCATAATTTCAGTGTCCCCTTTTTGTCAGTGGTCTGAATACAGTTCTTTTCCATTCTTTTGGCCAAATACCTGAATGCCATATCTTTTTACTTAGTGCATGGTAGATTGTTGCACATTCCTTTCCTCCTGCATTAATAAATTCTGCTGTTATTTCATCTGGTGATTTACCATTTTTAAGATTCTTTATTGCCCATAAAACTTTTTCTATTGTCAGTTCTAGTTCTTTCTCCTCCAATAATAATTCACACTGTTGATGTCTGCTTTCACAGTCTGTTTTTTCATATATTTATCTGCAATATTCCTTTCATCTTTCTAGAAATTCCTATGTCTCTGTCAATGTATTTCCCGTCTCATCACAAATTACATTTAGCTTTTAGGATTTTGTCCGTCATCTCAGTTATTAGTACTGACCTCTATCCCACACTCTTCCCCAGTGTTAAAATTAGATGTATCTGGCCTGGAGGATTCATAACTAGATCCTTCTGAGTTATCCCCGGCTATTTTGATACTTGTTTCATACTCATTTCATTGATGAGCATATGTTTGTCAAAAAATATTTCGAAATATCTCAGTACAGTATTCCATAGCCTCACATGGATTTGTGAATTTGTGAACGTACATAAGAGATGAAATGTATAGATCAGTTAAAATAATGAAACGCAACACAACAGAGAAAGACTAAGACATAAAGATAAACAGACAGACAGACAGAAAGACAGGCAGACAAAAAGACAGATAGATAGATAGATAGATAGATAGATAGATAGATAGATAGATAGATAGATAGATAGATAGATAGATAGATAGATAGATAGATAGATAGATAGATAGACAGACAGACAGACAGACAGATAGATAGATAGATAGATAGATAGATAGATAGATAGATAGATAGATAGATAGATAGATAGATAGATAGATAGATAGATAGATAGATAGATAGATAGATAGATAGATAGATAGATAGATAAAGTATATCGTTCTTTATATTTCTTTTTTTATTATTTACTTATCCATTATAGAAAATATAAAATGGCAGCCTTCATGCTAGAAAACCCTACAACGTTGTGACTTCTAAAATCTCTTTTATTTAGTTTAGCAAAATAAAGGTGTTTGTGTACGAATTGTTCGTTAGTAGATCTTAATAACATTTTTTTTTGTCTTTCTCGTCTTCGAATTTCTTCTTTTCTGGATTGTTATTAACAAAGCATGTAATGATTTAGTTGCGTCCAATAGTGTACTTATGTTGATAAAATGCCCATTCAAAGCATTCAAAAGTATTACCTGATTATTTAGGGGCTTTTCTCAACATGTATAACTTTTTCCGATTTATATTACAGTTTTATGCATAATGATACACATTCATGTTTACATTACAAGTCTCATGTGTTCTTCTTCTTATAGTTAAATGTGTGAAACGCAATTGTTCTACATTTTCTATAACTCTGGTTGGCTAAACGGAAAAAAAAGAAATGCATATTTAGATACACACACACACACAGATTTACACTAAATTATATGCCTACTTAAACAGGAATTTCAAAAACAACAGTACTTACTATAGGAAAGCTGTTATACTCTGTGGGAGACATTTTTAGTATGCATATAATAACCAGAACGTAGTGAGTTTCATAATTACTGTTCCCACCAGTAATTTTTTATTACTCTTATGTTCACAAAAGAATTCGTAAAACATATTGATAGGGAGTCAGCAAATTCTTTAAAGCTTTTTTTTCATATTTCTAACGATTAAAACAGACTGTAAGTTTTCTTAACCTGATATGGAGAGACAATAATTTCTGATAATATGTGTATATTGAAAAACCTATTATTCAACATTTGTCTACTAAACACGACAATAGAGTGCTTTCTCTTTCTGAAGTACCAGTAGCAAGGTATTATACAGAACTAGAAATACCATTTTCTTCATACATTCAAAACTCTTAATTTTTGTAAAATCATATTCTAGTTTTTAACGTTTATGAGGATTAGTAGTATTATTTTAAAATGTTCATGAACTCACAGATACATAGCAGAATGAATAAACGAACGAATGATCATTACATTAAGAGGTTGACGAAATGGGCGTGCAGGCCCGTCTTTCATTCTTCGCTTATGACTCCAATTTTAATTCTTCCCTTTCACTCTATTTACTAAAGTATCAAATTACATGATATATACATATATATATATATATATATATATATATATATATATACATATATACCGTTACGCAAATACACACATAAATACATACACACACCTATCTATATACGCATCTTTATATAGGAACATCAAAATGAGAATCAAACTTAGGCTCTTTGGAGACGAGTTATGATCAAGACCGTACAACAGAGAATACACACTGTGATGAAATATTGCTGGAGGAGGATTTATAAAATTAGCTATAAGTACAAGACTATAAACGAAGAGGTCTTGGAAATGGCAGAACAAGAACCTATGAACCTACTAATCATGTCCAGGAAGTGGAAGTGGATTAGCCATACTCTGAGAAGACTGGACACTAACATAGCAAGATAGGTATTGACACGGAATCCTCCGAAAAAAAATAGAAAGCAACGAAGACGTCAACTTACTTAGAGAAAAGAAATTATGACAGTGCTAAGAGAAAAGGAAATCATATGGAAGGAAACAGAGAATAATTTAAGGAACAGTGATAACTGGAGACTCTTTAACGAATGCTCTCAACGAGTGGAAGGCGATGATGATAATGATGATGATGATGACGATGATGATGATGATGATGATGATTATAATGATGATGATGATGATAATGATGATATATAAATTTGAATGCAAAGTGACACTATATGACTTATAAATATACAGTTTTGACTATCACTAAATTTCAAAACATTTTTTTTTATTCTATTGCTTAATTAAATACTGTACCATATTCCAAATTCAACGACAGCTGCTGAAAATCTCCGCTTATATGAGCTTCATACCGTTTCTTCAGTAGTTGCAATCTTTCTTGAGTTATCCCCGGCGATTTTGATACGTGTTTCATACTCATTTCTTTGATGGGCACATGTTTGTCAAAAATATTTCGAAATATCTCAGTACAGTAATCCATAGCCTCACATGGATTTGTAAGTTTGTAAACGTAAAGAAGGGATGAAGTTTATAGATCAGTAAAAAAAAATAATGAAACACAACACAAGAGAGAAAGATAACGACATAAAGTTAAACAGACAGACAAACAGACAGACAATTAGATAGATAGATAGATAGATAGATAGATAGATAGATAGATAGATAGATAGATAGATAGATAGATAGATAGATAGATAGATAGATAGATAGAGATAGATAGATAGATAGACAGACAGACAGAAAGACAGACAGACAGACAGATAGATAGATATACAGACAGACAGACAGACAGATAGATAGATAGATAGATAGATAGATAGATAGATAGATAGATAGATAGATAGATAGATAGATAGATAGATAGATAGATAGATAGATAGATAGATAGATAGATAGAGCGATCGAAAGAGTACATCGTTATTCATTTTTCTTTTTTTATCATTTACTTATAATATAAAATAAAATATAAAGTGACAGCCTTTATGCTAGCAAACCCTAATACGCTGTGACTTCTAAAAGCTCTTTTATTTTAGTTTAGAAAAGCAAATGCTCATTTCTGTGTACGAATTGTTCGTTATAAGGTCTTAGTAACATTGTTTTGTCTTTCTCTTCTTCGAATTTCCTCTTTTCTGTATTGTTTTTAAAACATTAACAAAGCATATAATGATTTAGTTGCGCCCAATAGTGTACTTAAGTTCATAAAATGCCCATTCAAAACATTCGAAAGTATTGCTTGGTTATTTAGAGGATTTTCTCAACATGTATAACTTTTTTTCTATTTACATTACAGTTTTATACACAATGATACACATTCATGTTTACAAGTCTCAAATGTTCTTGGTCATAATTGTTCTACTTTTTCTATACCTCAGGTAGGCTAAACTGAAAAAAAAAACAGAAAGACATATTTCGATACATACACACATATTCACACTAAATTAATTGTCTACTTACACAAGAATATAGAAAACAACAGTACGTATTATAGGAACGGTGTTGTACTCTTTGAGAGATATTTTCAATATGCAAATAAAAACCAGAAGTAACGAGTTCATAATTACTGTTTCCAGTAGCAATATTTTATTGCTCTTATGTTCACGAAAGAATTGGTATAAACATTGATAAGGATTCAGCAAATTCTTTACAAACTATTTTTTTTCATATTTCTAACGATTAAAACAGACTGTAAGTTTTCTTAACCTGATATGGAGAGACAATAATTTCTGATAATATGTGTATATTGAAAAACCTATTATTCAATATTTGTCTACTAAACAGGAAAGTAGATTGCTTTCTCTTTCTGAAGTACCAGTAGCACGGCTTCATACAGAACTAGAAATGACATTTCCTTCTCACATTTATGTTCTTTAATTTTGATAAAATCATAGTCTAGATTTTAATGTTTATGAGGTTCAGTAGTATTCTTCTAAAATGTTCATGAACTGGCAGATAGATAGCAGAATGAATAAACGACTGAGTTATCATTATATTAACATGTTGAAGAATTGGGCATGTAGGCCTGTCTTACATTCTGCTCTTTATGACTCCAATTTTAATTCTTCCCATTCACTCAATCTATTAAGATATACACATTATATAATATATATATATATGTATATATATATATATATATACATAAATACCGTTACGAACACACACACAAGTATCTATATACATATTAAAATGAGAACCAAACTTAAGCTTTTCAGAGACGGATTATGATCAAGACAGTACAACAGAGGATACACATATTGATGAAATATTGCTGGAGGAGGATTTATAACATTAACTAACAGAACAAGACTAGGAACAAAGAGGTCTTGGAAAAGGCAAAACAAGAACCTATGAACCTGGAAATCATGTCCAGAAAGTGGAGATTGATTGGCCGCCCTCTGAGGAAACTAAACACCAACATAGCAAGACAGGCATTAACACGTAATCCTCAGTGAAATAGAAAACGATGAAGACCTAGACTTAATTGCAGAAAAGAAACTATGACAGTGCTAGGAGACAAGGAAATCACATGAAAGGAAGCAGAGAATAATTAAATAATACTGATGACTTGTGAGCCTTTATATATATATATATATATATATATATATATATATATATATATATATATATATGAATCTGAATGCAATATGACACTATATGACATATAAATATACAGTTTTGTCTGTCACTAAATTTTTAAAACATTTTTGATTCTCCTGGCTAGTTAAATATTATAAACTATTCCTACGTGAACGATAGCTACTGAAATATGAGCTTTTATAAGCTTCATACCGTTTTCTCAGAAGTTATCCAACGAGGTTTTAATAAGTGTTTCACACTTAATTCTTTGATCACATGTCTGTCAAAATTATTTCGAAATATCTCAATGCAATATTCTACAGCCTCGTAGGCTTTTGTTGACTTGTAAACGTGCATAAGAGAAAAAGTTTATAGAACAGTTAAAAATAATAACACACAGCAATGGATAGATAGATAGATAGATAGATAGATAGATAGATAGATAGATAGATAGATAGATAGATAGATAGATAGATAGATAAATGATAGACAGATAGATAGATAGATAGATAGATAGATAGATAGATAGATAGATAGATAGATAGATAGATAGATAGATAGATAGATAGATAGATAGATAGATAGATAGATAGATAGATAGATAGATAGATAGATAGATAGATAGATAGATAGATAGATTATGCAGTAATTCTAGAAAATGTATGACAACTTTCATATTAAAACCGCATCAAACATTGACTTCTTTAAAATTCTTGCTTTAACTTCAGGAGCATAATCTTAAATTTTCCATCTACCAATTGTTTGTTATAACATCTTAATAACATTTTTTTTCTTGCATTCGCGTCTTCTAATTTCTTCATTTCTGGATTGTTTTTAAAACATTATTTCAGACTGTAAGGATTCTTTTGCTTAAGTTGATGAAATGCATATCCAAATCATTCGAAATCATTCATACTTTTTTATTTACAAGCTTTTCTCAACATCTATATCCTTTATTTACGATTTATATTGCATTTTTATGCACGCTGATACACATTCATGTTTACATTACAATTTTTAAATGTTATTAGTCTATGGTTAAGTGTTTGAATTATAATTATTCTAGTTTTTCTATAACTCAGGCAGGATAAACGAAATGAGAAACCATAATACATATATCTACACTTACATACACACACATTTACACTAAATTATTTGTCTACTTACACAGGAATTTCAAAAGCAACACTAGTTACAATAAGAAAGTTGTTCTTTTGTTTGAGCAACATTTTAAGTTTGAAAATAATGCTCTATATTTAATGATTTTTAAAAACATCTGTTTCATGTAATAAACTGTTATTACTATTGTGTACACGAAGTGAATGGTATTAACAGTGAAAAAGATTCACCAATTGTTTATTGAATATTTTATTTTCATTTTTCTATTCATGAAAACAGTTGGTACGTTTTATTAACCGTATATGGAGAGACAGTAATTTGTGATAAAACCTGTATGCTCATTAACTAACATTGAACATTTTGCAGACTTTAAATGACAATATATTTCTTTTTCTTTTGAAGTATCAGTTACGGTATTATACATAATTAGAAATGATATTTCTTTCTCACATTTATCTTCTTTAATTTTGCTAAAATCATAGTCTATATTTTAATGTTTGAATTAATAGTATTATTTTAAATTCAAAAACTAGTAGATAGATAGCCAAACAGAGTGGATGACGCAATGAATGATCTTTATTTTTAAAGGGTAAAGAATTGGGCGTGAAGGAGAATTTTACGTTCTATCACCTATCGCTCCATCTCTCATTATTCCCACGCACTCGATTTAATAAGGAAATCAAAAATCCTTGAATATATATATGTATGTATGTATATATATATATATATATATATATATATATATATATATATATAAGCACACAGATATAAAATATATTTTAAATATCTTCATCTAAGAACATCAAAACAAGAACTAAACTTGGCTGTTCAATATAAAAGTAAAGACTTCAACATTTTCTCTGACCCACTCATGTTAGTATAGAAACGAAACCAAATCTTAAGGACATCTTCGTCCATAGCAGCTTGAAGCGGAACCTTGCATATGTTAGCACTAGAAAATGTAACCGCCCTCGCTGTGTTACCTGCAGTGTAGTCTAAGAAACAAATATGAGCACCTTTCCCAAAACTGTCCTCACTCTTCATGAAGGATTCATTTGCGAGTCCCGTAATGTGATATATGTAATACGCAAAAAAAAAAGCAGGACTACTTATCTTGGTGAATCTGGCTTCAGATTAGGGAACCGCATGCAGAAACATCTGTAAAATATCATCCAGCATGCTTTAAAACCAGTCCCGAATCATTTCAATGGCCCCAACCACAGAGGGAAATCTATTTTCTAGTTAAAGCCATCAAATAATGTCACGTGATAACACAAGCCGCCTAGCGCTTAGGAACCGCTACATTCAAGTTTATGGGACACTGGTTTGAACTAGTTAGTCAGAAACACCTAACATTCTACTCTTCCACAATGCCACCTCACAAAGTTCCACTCTATTCTCACTTGTTACACATAGCTCATAACCTCCTCACAGCATCACATTACAACCCCTCTACCCTAAATATAATCACACGATTCACATTGGTGGTTAAAGTGTTTAATTTTGGCTAGTTGACAAACTTTCTGTGCTATCAATTTTGTTAGATTATGTACGTGAGAATTCCAAAGTTAAATGTTGATCAATGATGAGAACTAATAGCTTTCTGTTCATGAACGTTTTATAATTCTGTAGTCCAGGCACAAAGCTGTAGTGTAGTTTTTGTTGCAGTCTTCAGTTTCTGTCTTGTAGTGATGAGCATGGATTTTATTTTGTTGGTGGTTATAATCATACAATTATTATTACTTCATTTATTCAAACTGTTTATGTCATTTTGTAGCGTTTCCTGTAGGTTATTTATCTCATAGTCAATGGTGCGGTCATCAGCAAGAAGGTCACGTGAAGAGTACGCTTTAAATGTAGAGATAAATCGTTAATATAAACAGCAGCCAGAAGAGGAGCAAGAGTGGAAACTTGAGGAATACCAGTATCAACCACAGAAGAGGCAGCTGTTTTATTTATTAAGCAAACTACCTGTATTCTACCTGCGAGAAAAAATGTAACACATTTTATCAGATCAGGGTGTACTCTATAACCGTCCAGCTTTTTGCAAGAATTTCATCATCAATCAAATCGAAAGTTTCCTTGAAATCAACAAAGACAGTACCACACAATATATCATCATTTATATCTGGGAGCCGTTCTATCAGTTGAGTTACCGCTGTGTGATAGGAATGATTTGATCTAAAACCTGACTGGCTGTCTATTAGTAGATTATTTTCCTGCATGTGGAGCAGTGTTAACTTGTGTATATGTTTTTCAAGAAGGTTGGGTGATAGTCCCAGAATGGATATAGGTTAATAATTTGAAAGGTCACTAGCCTGTCTGTTTCGTAAAAAAGGAAATACTTTAGCGAGTTTAAAAACGTCAGGGACATAATGTTTGTCAATGCACACATTGTGTATGTATGTTAGTGTGCCTGTAATAATTGCTGCAGAGTAGCCCAGAATCTTGTTAATAATTTTTAATCACGTCCTGCAGAGTTAGTGTTCTTTAAAGACCTGATTTAGTTATAAACTTTGTTGGCTGTGAGTAAAGGAATACTTAATTGTTTTAGCTTTGCACATTTACTCTCGCTGTAAGTTTCAAATACAGTCAGGTCGCATTTATGGTTCGGTACTGAAGATTTTAGAATTTGAATTTATTCCCTAAAATGTTCCCTGAAGTTAATGCAATAATGTACATGATTATTTGTTTGTAGATCAGATTGCTTTCTTTTATTTACAAGAGTTTTCATTGCTTTCCAGATCGATTTACTATCAGTTTGGTCTTTCACGAAATTTCTAAGATACTTTTTCTCTTCCTACATAATTAAATACTACACCTTATTCCTAAGTGAACGATAGCCACTGAAATCTTTGCTTTTATGACCTTCATCCAATTTCCTCATGAGTTGCAAGATATCAAAAATTATCCACCTGGATTCTGTTACGTGTTTTACCTTCTTTTCTGTGATGGGGACATGTTTGACAAAACCATTTCGAAATATCCCAGTCCAGTATCCCATAGTTCATCTGGAATTGTTAACTGGTACACGTACGTAAGAGGAGATCTTTTAGATCAGATAAAAATAATTCCAACTTAAAGTCTTTAAAAAATCCTATATCTGATGCTGCTATGTTTGTGCATAGTCATTTAAAATACCTTATACGACCATGTACAGCAGACCGGGAAGTAATCACTCAGAGACACATGACAGACAGAGAGAAGAAACTGCAGCACAAGAGATTGATTGATTGATTGATCTTTATTTCAAAAGGGTTAAATTCTGGGCATGCAGACCCTTCCGCCCTTTATCATACAACTTTGTCTCTGTTCCAGACAATATACAAATGTGCTGCTCATATAACAAACATAGTTAACTATATCATATTTAATATCATAATTAACATAATTAACAATCTCTGTTAAGAGATTCTATCCACCAAACTTTTAAGGAGATAGTACCACCAAAAAAGATGCCTCTAAAAATAAATGGACGATAGACGACATCTTAGGACTGATGGACAAGTGGAGGAGGAGGAAAAATAACGATAAAAAATAAAGTAAGATAAATAAAGAAATAAGACGCACATGCAGAGAACCAAAAGAAGTGTGGTTAAATGAACAGTGTAGAGAGATAGAGGACTCTCATATTAAAGACAGCAAAAACATGCACAAATGAATTAATGAACTCACAGGCAGGAAAACAAAATATACCACAGGATGACTGAAATCAAAAGAAGGTAAAATGTTAATGAGAAAAGAAGACATTGCGGACAGGTGGACAGAGTATATCGGTGAGCTATATGGAGGAGAAAGACCAGAATTAACACCAGATACTGAAAACTGTGATGGACCACCAATACTTGAAATACAATGAGAAAGGAAAAACGACTGGGCTTGATAATATAACAATAGAAGAAGTAGAGGCAGTAGAGGAGACACGAATAGAAATAATAACCAAGTTACAGAACGACAATTACAACAATGGTTATATTACCAATGACCCGATTAAATCAACGATTATAGCACTACCAATGAAACCAGATGCAAAGGAACGTGATGACCACCGGACTATCAGCCTCTCATGTCACATAACGAAGCTATTTCTGAGAATCATTATGAGAAGAAGAAGGAGAAAGATAAAAATGGAAATAGCAGATGAACAGTTTGGATTTGTTGAAGGAAAGGAAACACACAATGCCATTTATGCATTACGAACACTACCAGAAAGAGCTTTAGAAGTATAGAAAGATCTCTACTTATGTTTCATTGATTACACCAAGGCCTTCGACAGATTGAAACATAATGAAATTATTTAAATGTTTAAGACATCAATATAGAAGGCAAAGACCTGAGGATTGTAAAACATCTATACTGACAGCAAGAGGCAGCAATTCGAGTTGAAAATATAACTGGAAAATATCAACAGATAAAATAAGGGGTGCGCCAAGGATATGTACTATCTCCAGACCTTTTTTTTCTCTGTACAGCGAGAATATTCTAAGAACGATCATCACAGAACCAGGCATAAAAATTGGAGGATACAATATTAACAACCTTCGGTATGCTGACGACACAATACTGATAGCTGAGAACCAACAAGACCTGCAAAATCTCTCTCTCTCTCTCTCTCTCTGAACCTTAAGTGCCCAGGGCACATGGGGCTTCCGCAAGGGTTTTCCACAAATGCCTGTCCTTCGCCTTTTTTTCTGCTCTTGCCCAGGTGAGCCATCTATTGCTCAACATCCTTTCTGTTGTTCTTCTCCAAGTCTCTTTTGGTCTACCCTTACTTCTGTTCCCCTGTGGTGTCCATCTTAGTGCTATTTTTGGTAGTGAGTTGTCAGTCATTCGGAGCACATGTCCCAACTATCGCCAGCGTCTTTCCTCAATAATTGTTGTCAGTGGTTTCATTTGCGTTTCTGCTAATAAAATGTTATTTCTTATGGTGTTTGGCCAAAACATTTTTTTCTAATTCTTCGTAAACATTTAGTCTGGAAAGATTTCAACTTGTTTTCTATGGTTTTGGTGATTTTCCAGCATTCACTTCCATAGAGTAGTACACTAAGAACATTACTCTTAAATATCCTGATTTTCATATTTATGCTTAGTTTTTTTTATTTCCATATAGTCTGCAGCAGTGCAATAGCCTGGTTTGCTCTAGTAAGTCTGCTGTTGATGTCCTCTGTGCTGTCTCCATTTTCTAACAGAAAGAGCTTTAGAAGTATAGAAAGATCTCTACTTATGCTTCATTGATTACACCAAGGCATTCGACAGATTGAAACATAATGAAATTATTTAAATGTTTAAGACATCGATATAGAAGGCAAAGACCCGAGGATTGTAAAACATCTATACTGACAGCAAGAGGCAGCAATTCGAGTTGAAAATATAACTGGAAAATATCAACAGATAAAATAACTGGTGCGCCAAGGATATGTACTATCTCCAGACCTTTTTTCTCTGTACAGCGAGAATATTCTAAGAACGATCATCACAGAACCAGTCATAAAAATTGGAGGATACAATATTAACAACCTTCGGTATGATGAAGACACAATATTGATAGCTGAGAACCAACAAGACCTGCAAAATACCTTGGATAAAGTCGCCAAAGAAAGTGAATAGAAAGTCCTTACTCTGAACATCAAAAAGACAGAGACCATGGTTATATCTAAGAAATAGAATCCACCAACATGCAGTATAAAATTAAACGGAACAATTCTAAAGCAGGTGCAGAAAATACCTTGGAACAGTAATAACTTCAGATGGGAAATGCAGAACATAAATTAGGAACAGAATAGGCCAAGCAAAGACTGCATTTCAGAGAATTAGAAACATATTAACTAACACATCCTAATCAATGAATGTTAGAAAACGAGTCCTAAAATACTATATTGAACATATCTTGTTATATGGAAGTGAATCATGGACAATAGGCAAGTCTGCACAAAAATCATTGGAAGCAGCAGAAATGTGGTTTATTAAAAGAATGTTGCGAATCCTTTGGACAGCAAAAATAACTAGTGAAGAATGTATGAGAAGACATGGAGAGACAAAATCCTTATCAAAAAGAAAAGAGAGAGACAGTGTACTTTCATAGAACATGCAATGAGAAGAGGGTGGATTGAAAATATTATAACAACAGGAAAAATAGAAAGAATAAATCAAGAGGAAGTCAAGAGAAATGATACTAGACTGTCTGATGGGATGGTGTGAGAGGAGATGACCAACTGAACTGATGGCCTGCATGATGTATCGTGTACTCTGGAGAAGCATAATAGAGAACGCCAGTCGGCACGGTACCTGATGATGTTGGTGATGATAATGAATTACCAATAAATCAAATACATACACATACAAATGTCTAACTACGTACATATAAATGACTAACTACATATACATAAAAATGACTGACTACATGCACATATAAATGAGTAACTACATACAACTATAAATAACTGTTCGCTTTTAAAGTGAGTATAGATTCTTTGTATTTGAAACTGAGCAACGATCCCAGATTGTTGAGCAATAGTCTAAATGTGTTTTTATATGTGATATGTTGTATGTGTCTTCCTTGTGTCTTGATCGATGAAGCGGTATACTTTTTCTGCTATACGTTTTGTTAGACCTTGCACATGATAGTTCTAGGTCAGATGTTGGTCAATAATAAGACCTAGTGTTTTGTGCTCGATAACGTTTTCTATCGGTGATGTTTCTGTACAGAGCCGAAGTGGTTTTGTCGCGTTTTGTAGTTTCTGTCTTGTTGTTAATAGCATTGATTTTGTTTTATCAGTGTTTATAATTATGCCATTGATGTTGCTCCATGTAATTACATTGTTTAACTGGATCTAAAGAGTTGATTCAAAGTTAATACAGTCTTAATCACTGCAGTAGACTGTACGATCATATGCCTAAAGGTCATAGTAAGAATGTTTAATATGAAGTGGAAGATCATTGATATGCGAAGGACGTTCAGAATTTTATGCACCAGATTGGTTTTCTCAGGAGCTGTTTATTAAAAAAGCATGCAATGTACACAAAACATACATGGATATGTCATGTAAACATCGGTATTATTCAATATAATCGCCATTAACGTGTATGGCTTTTCGCCATCGCGAAACAAGTGCATATATTTTATCCCGTATCAGATTTTCTCTTGATTATGTGGCAATTTCTTCGCTGAATGAATCTCTCCTTCGTCATCTTCAAATATTACCCCTAGGAGTGCATCTTTAAGTGGACCAAACAGATGGAAATCAGAGGGTGCCAAATCAGGACTATAAGGTGGATGGGGTAGTACAGCCCAATCAGATTTTGTAACTGCTTCCCGTGTTGCCAGACTTGTGTGAGGACGCACATTGTTGTGAAGGAGAAGCAAGTCTGCTGGATTCTTGTGCGGCCGAGCTCTGCGAAAACGTTGATTGAGTTTTTACAATATCTTAATGTAAGGTTGCGAATTGATTGTCTCTCCTCTTGGCACAACATCCACAAGAATCGCACCTTCAATGTCCCAAAAGACAGTGATCATGGCCGTTCCAGATGACGGAGTTGTCTTGAATTTCTTTCTTCCTGGTGATTTGGGAAGATGCCACTCCATTGACTGTCTTTTTATCTCTTGTTCAAAATGATGTACCCAGCTTACGTCACCTTTTACGATCTTCGTCAAAAAAGTTCTCCCCCTCAGCAAAGAAACATTCCAACAATTCAGAAGAAATTGATTTCCTTTGCAATCGATGGTCATTTGTGAGACTTCGAGGAACCCTTCATGTGCGAACCTTAGAAAATCCGAGAGCTTTTATAACTGCATTTGCACTACAACTGCTGACTGACAGCTTTAAGGCCAAATATGAGTAGTGATACGACTATTAGTAAGAATAATGCTCTCATCGTGTTTCAACATTTCTACCTTCGTGGTTGTGGAAAGATGTCCACAGAGCGGCCGATCATGCAACTCTTTATCTCCACTTATCGATTCTTTGATTCTCTGAACCCAGCGACTGACTGTACTCCTGTCGACTGCAAAGCTTCCGTACACATCACATAGACGCTTGTGAATGTTCACAACAGTTTCCTTCTCTGCAACGAGAAATTGTATCATGATTTGCTGCTTATAACGCAAGTTGCTAACACGCTCTATTTCAACAGTTAGTGCAGTCATATTCAATGCAATTTGGTTCACACAATCGGCATATGCCACATTTAAAGTGTGCACAATTTCATGATTCTATCTTAATTATTAGCTGAAAAAAAACGATGCTTTGCATTACTTTATGAACGTACCTAGTAGAAAAAAAAAGTAACGGGCCTAGAATAGAACCTTGCGAAACACCGGTGTCAACTATAGGAGAATTTGATAGAGAGTTGCTGAAGATGACTGCTTGTTGTCTGTCTGAAAGAAATGATGCGATTAATTTTATCTGGTCAGGGTTCACTCTATAAGTCTTTATCTTTTTACTAGAATATCATTGTCAGTCATATCAAATGCCTTTTTGAAGTCGATAAAGATGGTATCACATAGTCTGTCGTCATTTATGTTTGTTAACCAGTTTTCTGTCATTTTGGTGAGAGCTGTGTGGCAGGAATGATTGGGTCTAAAGCCTGACTGACTGTCTATGAGTAAACTGTTCTCTTGCATGTGTCGTAGAGTTATTTTGTGTATGTGTTTTTCGAGTGGTTTTGATAACGACGATAACATGGATATTGGTCTATAGTTGGTAAGGTTGCTAGATGAGCCAGATTTAAAGAGAGGATACACTTTAGAAGTTTTGAAAGCCTCGGGAAAATAACATTTCCCACTGCACTGGTTGTAAATATATGTTAGTGTATGTGAAACGATAGGTTCAGCATAACGTAAGATCTTGTTGCTAATATCATCAAACCCAGCTGTATTGTTGGTTTTTGTAAGGTTAAGAGATAACTGTGAACTTCACTGACTGTTAAGAATGTAATGTGTAACTGTTTAAGTTTAGTACATCTCCTATCCAGGAATCTTTGTAGTGGTGTAAGTCGCATACAGGAGCTGGTATTGATGATTTAAGAACGTTGATTTATTTTCTGAAATGAGTACTGATACGTGCGCTAGTGTATGCGTGATTGCTAGTTTGAAAATCAAATTCCTTTCTTTTATGTGATAGGGTATTTATGACCTTCCATGTCGATTTACTATCTGATTTATTCTGTACTAGATTCCCAACGTAATTTTTTTTCTCTTGTCTTATTAAACTTTGTTTCTGAGTGAACGGTATGTTCTAAAGTCCTTGATTTTGTCGCTCCGTCACGTTCTCTCATGGCATGTAATATTTCAGGTGTTATCTAAGGTGACTTCGTCTGGTGTTTTACCCTCACTTCTTTCATTGTGACATGTTTGTCTAATATATCTCTGAAGATCTTTAGCAAATATTATATTGCCTCATCAGGGTCAGTTAGTTGGTACACGTGTGTAAGTGAAGATGCTTCCAAATCATTAAGGAATAATTCTAGGTTAACTTTTTTGAAGCTTCTAAATTTCATATTGATGTGATTGTGTTTATGAAGTTTACACCCCTTTATTGTCCACATACAGCAGACTGGGTAATGATCACTTAATGAAATATGAAAAATGTTACACTGAATGATGTTTTCTGTGACGGCTACGTATATATGATCTAATAATATGAATGATACTTCTGTTACTCTAGTAGGTTTGGTGACAGTTTGGAAAAAAACATTGTAGGATGATATAATGTTGCCCCAAGATGGATTTGATTTGTATTAGATCTATGTTGAAATCTCTAAGAATGATAATATATTTGAACTTAAAGATTGAAACCTCATCCATCATAGTCATGAAGTGATCACACCACAGGGATGATGCATATGGATTACGGTACAAAAGTCCAATAACTAAATGGAGCATGGTTTGGCAATTTAACTTCTGCCCAATCACACTCTACTTTTGATTATTCGAGGTCTTCTCTACGACTAAAGTGGATAGCTGTGGAGAAATACGTAACTTGTCCTGTTTCTAGCTTGCTGCTAATATCTTCATCCGTTATTTTCCTATTTAAATGGCTTTCAGAGAAGCCAAACATGCGCAGATATTGATTTAATACATGCGTTGCTTCAGAAATTTTATCTAATAGGTAATACACATTCAGATGGTCTATTCGAAGTCCTTCTTTATATAATCGTTTTTCAGTAAGTGGGGTCATTGTATAGTCTTGCCTACTATTATTAATTTCAACGTAATCCCTATTATTACACTTAGTACTGAAGTAACTAAACCTTTCAAATATTCCACTCTGTATATAATCTTTCAACTGGTACACAACTCACCAGCTGAAGTAACTGGAGACTGAAAGAGAGACACGCCTAACTACTGAACGATTATGAGAATTCACTAACAGCTGGGGTAATTAAGTATACATTTCTCACACACAAACAGATACACTTCACACACTGCAAGGATCTAAAACAATTAACAGGAATTAGACAAATAGGGA
Organism: Achatina immaculata; assembly: GCA_009760885.1. Lineage (NCBI taxonomy): Eukaryota > Metazoa > Mollusca > Gastropoda > Stylommatophora > Achatinidae > Lissachatina > Lissachatina immaculata. The sequence continues at coordinate 45,920,238 of CM019698.1, forward strand.
AAAAAAAGGAAAAAAGGGATAGGGATGGCAAGAAATAAAAGGCAAACAATTCTAAATAAGATTAAGAAAAAAATATATCAGTCATTATGTATTCTGTTTTTTTTTACATTGCGGGTTGAAGGTTTCAGTTTGTGACGTATCACGACGATATTGCCGTCAGACTAAGGCATGAGGTGTCTGTAAGGTACCATGACATGTGAATTATGCAGAGATAACATATAGGCATGACTCAGGGCTGCAGGGCTAAATTGCAACAAAATCTGCAGCTCTGGATCTCTTTGAAGATATTGCATGGAACTTGCTTGTGTGTTGAAGTCTTCCAATAAACTTTGCGACTGTGGTAGAACTCCGACGTTGTTGACGCTCGTATCAGCTCGTCTGACCGTCTGAGGCTGACGTGAGGGTAGGGGTGGAAACATTGTGTCATAGTCGGTGGTTTGCTGTGGAACAGGTGATGCAGATTTGGTGGTCTTTATGGTTTTAGTGCTCGGAGGAGAGCTGGTTTTATGTGGGATTTTTGTTGGACGTAGGTTTTGTTTGTGGACATCCAACTGTACTGCGTCTTTCTGTAGTGTACGTTCTGGAAACTTTAGATTTTTGGCGAGGATGCTGGTACAAAATTATGATGTATGCGTGTGGTCCCTGTACTACGTTTTTATATATGTATGTGGTCCCTGTACCAAGTTTTGATCAATGTATATAGTCCATGTACCACATTGTAATGTATGTATGTGGTTTTCGTGCCATGGTTTGATGTATGTATGTGGTCCTTCTCCAGCAGTTTCTTAAGGACACCAGAGGCTGAGATGAAAACACACTGTGGTGTATGTTGGTACTACGGCAATATAACACAGAAAGGAAAGGAAAGAAAGAAAGAAAGACAGAAAGATAGAGAGACAGACAGATAAATAAATAGATAGATAGATAGATAGATAGATAGATAGATAGATAGATAGATAGATAGATAGATAGATAGATAGATAGATAGATAGATAGATAGATAGATAGATAGATAGATAGATAGATAGATAGATAGATAGATAGATAGATAGATAGATAGATAGATAGATAGATAGATTATGCAGTAATTGTATAAAATGTAAATTGACATCTTAATAATAGCAATCTGTACCACACAGTGACTTATAAAAAAACTCCTGCTTTAATATAGGAAACACAATGTACTATTTTCTATTTACAAATTGTTCGCTATAACATGTAAATAACGTTGTTTTGTATTAGTGTCTTCTAATGTCTTTTTTCTGCTTTGTTTCTTTAACATTATTGCAGGAAGTAAGAATTTTGTTGCGCAGAATACTGACCTTCAGTTGATAAACGCATATTCAAATCATTCGAAAGTTTTACTTTTGTGTTTACTGGCCTTTCTCAACATCTATAAGCTTTTTTTCCGATTTATATTACATTTTATGCACATTGTTACATATTCATGTTTACATTACAATTCTCAAATGTTATTAGTCTTATTGTTAGGTGTTTGAAATGTAGTTGTTCTAGTTTTTCTGTAAACTCAAGCAGGATAAAAGGAGAGACAAACAGAAAGACGTATATCGATACTTCCATACACACACATTTGCACTAAATTATGTTTCTACTTAAACACGAATTTCAAAAGCAACAGTAGTTACTATATGAAAGTTGTTGTACTCTTTTGACGACATTTTAACTATGCAAATAATGATATTTATATAATGATTCTACAATGTATGTTTCCCGTTTCAATCTATTATTACTCTTATGTTCACGAAAAGATTGCTATAAAATTTTGGAAGGGATTTACAAATTCTTTACTGACTAATTATTTTTTCATATTTCTAACGATTAAAACAGACTGTAAGTTTTCTTAACCTGATATGAAGAGACAACAGTTTATGAAAAAAACTTGTATACCCAAAATCTATTATTGAACATTTACAGCCTTTAAATGACTATAGATTTCTTTCACCTTTGAAGTACCAGTTACGGCATTATACAGAACTAGAAATATTTCTTTCTCACATTTATCTTCTTTAATTTTGCTAAAATTGTAGTCTAGTTTTTAATGTTCATGATAATTAATATTATTTTAAAATTTCAAAATCGGGTAGATATATAGTCACAGAGAATGATTGATCTTTATTTTAAAAGAGTAAAGAATTGGGCGGGGTTGCCCGTCTTACATTCTGCCCTTTATCACTCCATCTCTCATTCTTCCCACACACTCGATTTAATAAGGCTTACAAATTACTTGAATACATATATATATATATATATATATATATATATATATATAATATATATATATATATATATATATATATATATATATGATATCGTAATCTAAGAACATCAAAACAAAAAATAAACTTAGGCTGCTCAATATAAACGTAAAGATCCATGCATGTTAGCCCTCCACGTTTCCCCACACACCATTCTTAGTTACGACCCACCTTTCACCATCCCAAGGCTCCATTTAAATGCTCTTTGACACACAGCGTCGGACAAGCAACAGCTTCTTACAAGTTACAGCGAAGTGTCCTATTCATTATATATATATTTTTTTTCTAATTTTACATAACATTCATGTGAATGTATACTTCATCTCCTCAGTCTATTTCTTTGTCCTTTTGTATGATTAAGGCTGACGCTGAAACGTCACAACTGTCTACTCATTAACTAATAAAGCTGTTGCTACTTTTTTTCCTAGTTTATACATTTTGGTATCACAGCTTTACTCCAGTGACTCCAAGTATATACTCGTATACTAATTTTTGTGTGTTACTAAACGTAAAGACTGTCCTTCTTTATGGTTCTGAGATATGGGTTCTGACAAAGGCAATACAACAGATGATGTAAAACATTCATGAACTAATGCTTGAGGCGGATTTTAAACATTAAATGGAAGGACAAAATCGGGAACGAGGAGGTCTGAGAAATGGTAGAACAAGAACCTATGAACCTACAAATCATGTCGAAGATGTGGAGGTGGATTGGCTACACTCTGAGGAAATCGGACACCAGCATAGCAAGCCAGGTTCTGACATGAAATCCTCAAGGATGTAGAAAACAAGGAAGACTCAGATTTACTTGTAAAAGAGGAATTATGACAGAGCTCAGAGACAAGGGATACACATGGGAGTAAGCAGAGAACAATTCCACGAACAGGGATGACTGGAGAGCCTTTATCAGTGGTCTATACTTTTAAGGGAGTGAAAAGCTATGATGATGATTATGATTATATATATATATAATCAAATATATATATATATATATATATATATATATATATATATATATATTCACATATGAAACTGTGAAATATGAGTAGAAGGATTACGTGAAAAAATATCTACTCGTAGGAATGCAAGATGAAAATACTGCATTCACAAATATAGGATAATGCATTACGTAACAGATAACTAATCTAACAATATAACGCTAAAGCACGCACATACATACAAACGTACACACAAACATTATCAATGGAGTTCTACTGACATTCCACTCTCGCACATTTACGAAGATAATTTCTAAGAAGAAGATACAAGATCTGACAAGTAACGTTTAGAACTAGGTCCTTTTAGAACAGAACTCGGTGGCTGGCGAGTCATGGTATGAGAGGCTATTAGCTATTCTATGTAGGTATATAGTTAGACATAAAATCCTTTGATGAGGTTGAAAGACTCGCCGAAGACAGGAAACATTGGCAAACTACTTTGCGAGCCATATCTGACGTTTAACGGCACGGGAAGGATATAAGATAAGAAGATAAGATATAGTTAGAATTCAGTAAATATTGAACAAGGCTGGAGTTAAAGGATGGAAAATTACTAGTATATTTTAGTTGGTACGTGAGAGAGAGTTCCAGAGCTGTACAGTAGAATATGCAAGGGTTTTCTTGTACAGACCTAGCCTGGGTTTAGGAAAGAAGACAGTTTCTTAAATGTTGGCTGCGTTTACTGCTGTATGTAAACAATACGGCACAATTATATATGAACACATTTGAGTTTGTTATGTAAATGCTATAGAAGAGTTCTCCAAATATCGTGGACACAAAAAAGAACAAATATATCTATACTACAAGAGCTTAATATTGAAGATGGCTGGCTAGTAAAGAGGATTAAAGAGAGAAAACTGAAATATTTTGGCCACATTAAACGTCATGATAATCTAGAGAAGACCGTATTGGAAGGATACATAATGGGAAAAAGAAAAAGAGGAAGACCGAAACGAAGATGGCTGCAAGACATCGTTGATGATCTGGAAATGGATGCAGCAGCAGCAGGCCATCTTGCTCACAACCGAGAGGCCTACAGGAGTGCTGTTTGGGAGGCAAAGTTCCCAAGGGAAATGCAAAGGAATGAATTGAGTTTGTTAAAAATAATTCTAAATTTGAGGGTTTGAACTTCTACTTCTTTGTGCTGGTCTGCCGTCTGTACTGGGTATTTGCCACAAATCAGACTTAATACTCGTTTGTGAAGTGAGTGGAGCCTTTTTGTGATTGAGACGGAGCATACATCAAAGACTGTGGAGCAGTAATTTAAGTATGTTTGTGTACGTGAAAAGTAGCATGTTTTTCTCATGTCTTGGTCCATAAAGTGTTAATTTTGGCTAGTTGATAAACTTTCTGTACTATCACATTCGTTAGATTATGTACGTGAGAATTCAGTTAAATGTTGATCAACTGAGAGTTTGAGAGTTTTTTGTTATTGAAGGTTTTCTATTTCTGTAGTCCCAGCACAAAGCTGTAGTGTAGTTTTGTTGCATTCTGCAGTTTATGTCTTTTAGTAATGCGCATATAGTTTTTTTGTGTTCGTATTTATCAACATACGATTATTATTTCTCCATTGGATCAAACTGTTTATGTCATTTTGTAGTATTTCCTGTAGGTTATGTATCCCATAGTCACTACTGTAAACGGTGCAGTCATCAACAAAAAGGTCACGTGAAGATTGCGCTTTAAATGTAGTGGTAAATCGATAATATAGGCAGCAGCGAGAAGAGAATCAAGAATGTAAACTTGAGGAATACCAGTATCAACAAAAGATAGGCAGATATTTTATTTCTGAAGCAAACTACTTGTTTTCTACCGGAGAGAGAAGATGTAATACATTTTGCCTGGTCAGGGTGTAATCTATAACGGTCCAGCTTTTTCGCAAGAATTTCATTATCAGTCACTTCGAAAGCCTTCTTGAAATCAACAAACACATCGCCACACAATTTATCATCGTTTATATCACATAACCAGTTTTCTTTCATTTTAGTAAACGCTGTCGGACTGAAGTGATTTGGTCTAAAACCAGATTGTTTTCCTGCATGTGTAGCAGTGTTAATCTATATAATTTTTTTAGCCAGGTTCGGATAATGATGACATAATGGATATAATTCTATAATTTGATAGGTCAATAGTCTGTCCGGATTTAAAAATAGGATACACTGTAGGGAGTGTAAAAGTGTCAGGGAAATAGTGTTTGTATATTCTCTCTGGCTGTAAGTTACAAATACGCTCAGATCCCATTTATGGTTCGGTCTTGATGATTTTAGAGTATGAAATTATTCCCTAAAATGTTCACTGAAGTTAGTGCAAGTGTGTTCATCATTAAGAGTTTGTGGATCAGATTGCTTTCTTTTTTTTTACAAGAGTATTTATCGCTTTCCAGCATTTTGTATGTCATAAAATTTCCAAAATATGTGTTTCCTGCCTAATTAAAAACTACACCTTATTCCTAAGTGAACGATAGCTAATGAAATCTCTGCTTTTATGAGCTTCATCCCATTTAATCATGAGTTGCAAGATATCAGGAATTATCCACGGGGATTTTGTTACGTGTTTTACACTCATTTCTTTGATGGGGACATGCTTGTCAAAAATATTTCGAAATATATAAGTTCAGTATCCGATAGCCTCAACTGGATTGGTTAACTGTAAATGTATTTAAGAGGCGAAGCTTATAGTTCAGTTCAAAATAATTCCAGATAAAGGCTTAAAGACTCTTATTTTTCACGATGCTTTGTTTATGCATAGGAATTTAAAATCTCTTATGCAACCACGTACAGCTGACCGGGAAGTAATCACTCAGGGACATGTGACAGACATATTAAAAAAACGAAGTACAAGAGAAAAAGACAGACAGAAAGGAAGATAGATAGATGGACAGATAGATAGATAAACATACAGACATACAGATGCACAGACAGACAGACAGACAGATTGAAAGACAGATAGATAGATAGATAGATAGATAGATAGATAGATAGATAGATAGATAGATAGATAGATAGATAGATAGATAGATAGATAGATAGATAGATAGATAGATAGATAGATAGATAGATAGATAGATAGATAGATAGATAGATAGATAGATTATACAGCACAAAGGGATATCGCTACTAATATTGCTTAGATTATTATTTACTTATAAAATTCTGGAAAATATAAATTGATAGGATTCACACCAGCAACCCATACCACACAGTACCCTTGCATTATTTTAGATAACATAATCTACTATTTATAATCTACGAATTGTTCGTTATAAGATCTTATTAACATTTTTTTTCATTAGCATTTTTTAATTTCTTCTTTTATGGAGTATTTTTAAAACATTATTTCAGATTGTAAGTAGTTTTTTACATAGAATATTGTAGTTAAATTCATAAAATGCATTTTCAAGCTTTTGAATGTACTATTTTTTATTTACAGGCTTTTCTCACAATATGTAACTTTTAAAAAATTTAATTTAAAAAAATTAGATTTTCATGAACACTGATACACATTCATATTCTAAAATATTCTTAGTCTTATGGCTAAGTTTTTGAAATGTAGGTGTTCTGGTTTTTCTATAAGTCAGGTAAGTTAAACTGAAAGACAAACAGAAATACATAAATCGATACTTACATACATACACATTTACACTAAATTATTTGTCTACTTAGATAGGAATTTCAAAAGCAACATTAATTACTATACGATAGGATGTGTGCTCTTTGGGCGACTTTTTAAGTATACATATAATGATCTGTAGTTAATGATTTTCAAATTACTATGATTCTGTAATTACTATTACAATTTGATTACTATTATGTTTACGAAAAGATTGGTATACAATTTTGAAATGGATTCAGCAAATCCTTTACAGGCTAGTTTTTCTCATATTTCTATTCATTAACAAAGACGGTAAGCTTTCCTAACCTGATATGGAGAGACACAAATTTCCGATAAAATTCGTATGCTCAGAATCAATTATTGAACATTTACAGACTTTACACAACAATACATTTCTTTCAATTTTTGAAGTAACAGTTTTATACAGACCTATAAAATATATTTCTTTCTAACATTTATGTTCTTTAATTTTCCTAAAATCATAGTATAATGTTTAATATATATGAAAATTAGCAGTATTATTTTAACGCTTTCAAAAATTGCTAGATGTATATCAAAATATAATGAATGAACGAATGAATGACCTTTATTTTAAAAGATTGAATAACAGGGCGCGCACGCACGTCTTACATACTCACCTTTAGCACTCCATCTCTTATACTTTTCACACACTCCATTTAATAATCTAAACAAATTACATGAACATGTATATATATATATATATATATATATATATATACACACCACACTAATATAAGAAACTATGAAGCTAGACATTATATCCATGAATTGGAGGCGGATTTTCTACGGTCTGAGGAATCCTAGCACCAACAGAGCAAGACAGTTTTATTTTCAAAGTTTAAAACACCTGGAAGAAAGATGGCCGATGAGAAAAATACGCAGCACATTAGAGAAATACACTCGACAGACAGATAGACAGACAGACAGATAGACAGATGGATGGACGGATGGATGGATGGATGGATGGATGGATGGATGGATGAATGGATGGATGGATGGATGGATGGATGGATGGATGGATGGATGAATGGATGGATGGATGGATGGATGGATGGATGAATGGATGGATGGATGGATGGATGGATGGATGGATGGATGGATGGATGGATGGATGGACGGATGGATGGATGGATGGATGGACGGATGGATGGATGGGTGGATGGATAGATGGACATACATATAGAATGAATGAATGAATGAATGATCTTTATTTTTAAATGATAAAGAATTGGGCACGCAGGCCGGTCTTACAATCTGCCCTTCATCACGCTATCTTTCATTCTTTCCGAAAACTCGGTTTAATACAAGTATACACATTTCATGTGTTCTATCTCCTGACTTCTTCTCCTTGTACAATGAAAACATAATGAGAAATATAGAGAACCTGCCAGGAATATCAATTGGCTTGTACAACCCTAACTTAAGATATACAGAGGACACAGTTCTGATTGCTAAAATTGAATATGATCTAAAGGCTCTTCTGGACATCGTGGTTCATGAAAGTAAAAGTAAAGGTCTTAGCCTTAACAAAAAGCAGACTCAAGCGATTATCGTCTCAAAGAAAATAATACCTCCAACATGTAGCATTACCATCGATGGCACAGATTTGAAACCCCTTGATTAATTCAAACACATAGGAAGACGTATAACAACGGATGGGAAATGTCTCAATGAAATAAAAAAGGAGACGTGTTCATGCCAAATCAGCATTCCAGAAAATGAGAAACATCTTGTGCAACAGATCCATATCAATGGAAACAAGATTCCGAGTAATTAAATGTTACAACGAGCCAATTTTGTTTTATGGATGTGAAGCATGGTCCATGAATAAGAGAATATAGCAAGAAATAGAGACCATGGAAATGTGGTTTATAAGAACGATGTTGAAGGTACCTAAGAACGGCTAACTCAAAGCTCATTTGTTGTATGAAGTTGGCGGAGCATGGCCGTTCATGTAATTCCGAAAAATCATATATTTTCCACAGTCTGAGGAATTCTAGCATCAGCTGAGCAAGACAGTATTATTTTCAAAGTTTAAAAAAAATGGAAGAAAGATGGCCAATGGAAAAAAGGCAGCACATTAGAGAAACACACAGCCAGACAGTAGTCCAGATCAGTCCTGCAGACTATGCAAGGCTTTTCTTGTACAGATCAAGCCTGGCTTTAGGAAGAATTGTTTTTAATGCTGGCTATGTTTAATGTTATACGTAAAGAGTGACCACAACTAATTCGTAGCATTGTGGGACAGAATTCTCTGAACAAACTTAACTTCGTTAAAAATAACACCGTATTTGAAGCGTAGAATTTTTTTTCTTGTGTGTTGATTGCAGTCAGTACTGGTGTTTTGAAACAAATCAGATTTAATGCTCTTTTGTGAAGTCAAAAGAGACTTTTTGTGTTTTGAGACTGAGCATCCATTTCAGATTCTGGAAAAGTAATCTAAGTGTGTTTGTATGTGATGTGTAGTATATCCCTCTTGTGTCTTTGTCGATAAAGTGTTTAACTGTGGTTAGTTGGTAAAATGTCTGTGCTATCAACTTTGTTAGGTTATGTAGGAAGGAATTCCAAGTTAAATGATGTTCAATGACGAGCCCTAGCGTTTTATGTTCATGAACATTTTCTATTGCCGTAGTTCCACTACAAAGCTATAGTGAAATCTGTGTTCCATTCTGCAGTTTCCGTGTTGTAGTGTTGAGCATATATTTCGTTTTGTTGGGGTTTATCAAAATACCATTTTTACATATACAAATAGATAGACAGACATACAGGCAGGCATGCAGACAGGCAGACATACATACAGACAGACAGACAGACAGACAGACAGACAGAAAGATAGATAGATAGATAGATAGATAGATAGATAGATAGATAGATAGATAGATAGATAGATAGATAGATAGATAGATAGATAGATAGATAGATAGATAGATAGATAGATAGATAGATAGATAGATAGATAGATAGACAGATAGATAACACTTGGTAATAACGCACCTATTATTACTAATAAAATAACATGTAGAGCACAACCTTCATACTTGCAAACATTGCCACATTGTGACTTCTAAAAAAATTCTTCTTTTATTTTAGAAACAAAATCTGACTTTTCATATAATGATTTGTGTATTATAAAATCGTATTAACACTTTTTTCATTATCGTCTTTTAATTTCTTCTTTTCTGGATTGCTTTTAAAATGTTATTGCAACAGGTAAGTATTGTTTATATTGTATATAAGTTGATAAAATGCATGTTCAAATTTCGAAAGCATCACTTCTTTATTAAAAGGCTTTTCGCAATATCGGTAACTTTTTTTTTACGATGTGTAGCTGAAACTACTTCTTTTAATGCACAGTGCCACATATTTATATTTACATTACAATTTTCACATTTTATACCTCAGATGCACTAAACGGAAAAAAACAAACATAAATAGATATGTATATTTATATTTACATATACAAACGTCTGCAATAAATTATTTGTCTAATTACACATGCGTTTTTTTTAAAGTTGCAGTATTCGCCATGGGAAGAGCTTTGTTAAGAACACTCTTATCTTAACATAGTGTTTGTGAGACAGGAAACATAGATCTGACTGCTTAAAAACTGACCTGCATCTGTAGACCAGAAACCTGTAGCAACCAACACTAGTTGTAATTGTTATTTGTGTAATGTGTAACGTCAAGATGGTGGACGGATGGGGACATGGAGATCACGACCGGGATGAGGAAAGTCTGATGTGAAACCAGTGAACCCACGACCTGACAAGTCTATGGGTCTCCACAACAATGGCTGCCAGGACAGTGTAAACAAAACAGATCCAGCAGACTACAGATGGCAGGGAATGGATATCACTGAAGCACTCATCGGATTTCTCATCCCAGAGTCGAAGTGTCTGCGTGGAACTGTCCCAGAGCCGTTGGCCCCGACGTGGAGAAGGGGCTTAAGTACAGCCACCAAAGGCTGGAGAACAAACTTTTATCCAGGCGATCCTACAGCTGTGTCTACATGGAAGTCTGCCCTAGCAAGACCACAGTCTGTCCTAGCAAGACCACAGTCTGCCCTAGCAAGACCAAAGTCTGCCCTAGTAAGACCACAGTCTGTCCTAGCAAGACCACAGTCTGCCCTAGCAAGACCACAGTCTGCCCTAGCAAGGAAGGCTGCTGAAGTTGAAGGTACCCAGCCAGAAGGCACATCCCAACAAAAATCAGAGAACCACGCATCATCGCTAAATGTGTACGATGAAGAAGAAGATAACTACTGTTCTTCCATAGCACATTTTTCTTACTATTATATTGAGGAAATGATCGGTACAAAATTTTTAAAAGGATATAGAAAATTCTTACTGACTATGTTTTTCATATTTCTAATTATTAATACAGTTCGTAAGTTTTCTTAACCTAATACAGAGAGATAACAATTTATGATAGCATTTGTATGCTCAAAATCTACTATTATTGATCATTTACACGCTCTACAAAACAATATACTTCTTTCATTTCTTAAAAGTATCAATTACATCATTATATAGAAGATTAATTGATATTTGTTTCTCACATTTATGCTCTTTAATGTTGTTAAACTCTCAGACACGTTTTAATGCTTACGAAAATTAGCAGTATTATTTTAACATTTTCAAAAACGGAACATATGTTCAACATAAAAAGGCAGGATAAGAGAGAAAAACACATACATATAAACAGCTAGACAGACAGAGAGACAGACAGACAGACAGACAGACAGGTAGATAGATAGATAGATAGATAGATAGATATAGATAGATAGATAGATAGATAGATAGATAGATAGATAGATAGATAGATAGATCTTCAGATATCAGACAGACAGCGAGACAGATAGATAGATAGATAGATAGATAGATAGATAGATAGATAGATAGATAGATAGACAGACAGACAGACAGACAGACAGACAGACAGACAGACAGACAGACAGACAGACAGATATATAGTAGGAACGCAGGTATGTGTTTACACTTTTACATACTTACACATAGGTGCATGCATACATACATGCATACATAGTTACTTGCAGACACTCACACATATAATACAAACATACGCGTGCCTCCACATTGTGATATAAATGGACAAACAGTGACAAATCTACAAATTTTAATATTCAATCTTTACTGTTTGTCATAAAAATAAACATCGAGGCATTGACATAACACTAATATTATGTTAAACAGAATACATTTTCAGAACTACGATTCCTTTAAAGTATTTTTTTCTTCGAAGGAAATGACATTATAAGACAATGACACATATTTCACACAATTGTCTACTTTTTGTTTCCTCTCCCTTATTTGGAAATACATTAACAGTTTGTAAGTATTTATCGTTCTGTAATAAAAAAATGTAGTACATTTTGTTAATTGCATAGTTATCATATGGCTTATTTCAACATTACGGTATGAGTGGTTAAGCGCTCAATTTATACACGCGGTGGTGTCTGGTTCAAGTCCCAATAGTGAGACTTTTTTTTCTGGCACGCAATACAAAGGCCCAGATACCGAGCAGACTCTTAAATTAAAAACCAGAGAGTTGTAAGAATATAAATACGGACAGTCGGGAAGAATACTGAGCACACCACACATTCAAACAGATAGATAGACAGATAGATAGATAGATAGATAGATAGACAGACAGACAGACAGACAGATAGATAGATAGATAGATAGATAGATAGATAGATAGATAGATAGATAGATAGAGATAGATAGATAGATAGAGATAGATAGATAGATAGATAGAGATAGATAGATAGATAGATAGATAGATAGATAGATAGATAGATAGATAGATAGATAGATAGATAGATAGATAGATAGATAGACAGATAGACAGATAGATAGATAGATAGATAGATAGATAGATAGATAGATAGATAGATAGATAGATACGTAACGTAAACTCACTGACATATTTACACACACACACACACACACACACATATATATATATATATTCCCGCGTGACGTGCAAGATGGCGGACGTTTTTTTAACGCTCTCGCCGGCATGCAGAAATCAGCGGATTTCCGCTTGGTCAGTCACACATCATGTTCCGGTAATTGGGCATAAGGCTAACAACCTTATTCGTGGGACCTATCTAGAGGCGACTTCAGATTGGAAAACAAAATATCGTTACGGAAACTCGCAGAGAAACCAACGAGCATCAGGGATGCCAACTCCGCAGTCTCATGGGTGATCAAGAAAAGGAGATGGACATATGCTGGTCACTTGATGAGAAGAAGTGATCAGAGAATCCTAAAACAAGCTATCAAGTGGAATACACAGGCTAAAGAAAAAGAGGCAGACCGATTGAAACACTGAAGAGGACATTGTTAAGAAAGGCCAAATTAACAGACATAAAATCCTTTGATGAGGTTGAAAGACTTGCCGAAGACACGAAAAACTGGCTAACTGCTTTGCGAGCCCTATGTGACGTTTAACTGCACAGCAATGATATAAGATATAAGATATATAAGATACTAAATTACAGACATATGCATTCTTATACACATATATATATATACGTACTTACATATAAACACATACTTTTATAATACATACACACATGTGAGTAAAAACATACGTTCATAAATGCACACATACTTAGGAAATATATTGTATTTAATATTCGATATTTACTATTGGTAATAAAATGAAACATCCAGGCAATGACATAATAACAACATAATGTTCTGTATAATTATTATTCAAAACTACTTTTCTTTGGAGGTTTTTTATGAAAGGAAATGTTGTTATAGGAATGTATGATATATTTCTCAAAATTATGTTCTTTTCGTTTTCCCTGGTTTTGTTTCGTTAATAAAACACAGACCGTAATTATTTCTATATATATAATATAAAAACTTTCAGCACATTTCTTAAAACGTCCATATTTATTGTATATTTTAAAAAAAAGAATCTGTTAGCTGAGTGATTAAGCGCTCAATTTATTAATCTGGTGCTGCCAGTAGCAAGTTTCAAAAGTAGGAATTATCAGTAAATAATAATTTAAATAATTATTAACGTTATTTCTTGCATCTATCTATCTATCTATCTATCTATCTATCTATCTATCTATCTATCTATCTATCTATCTATATCTATCTATCTATCTATCTATCTATCTATCTGTATGTCTATCTATCTATCTATCTATCTATCTATCTATCTATCTATCTATCTATCTATCTATTTTTTCTTGGTTCACACAACAAGGACCTGCAGATAGATGCAGTCTTTAAATTTGGTAACCAGAGAATGTGAGGAAGATTAATACGACCTGACATGATACTCAGCACATCACACGTTAATAGATATATATATATATATATATATATATATATATATATATATATATATATATAAACCGACAATCTCCAAACCGAACAAAGGTACATTGATATATGGATAGGTAGGTCAATGGAGAAATATATGGAATGGTAACATCTCACAGAAACATACAGATAGTTAGATCGATGAATGAATGTTTGGTTGGATGCATGGAAAAATGGAATGATGAAGAGAAATACCGAAATACAAATGGTTGAACTTGTCGATAGACAGATGTATGAACGAAAGGATGGTTCGATAGATAGAAGGATAAGTGAATGCATTGATGGATGAGATGATGAATGAATGGATGTAGATAGATAGATAGATAGATAGATAGATAGATAGATAGATAGATAGATAGATAGATAGATAGATAGATAGATAGATAGATAGATAGATAGATAGATAGATAGATAGATAGATAGATAGATAGATAGATAGATAGATAGACAATAGCGCCATGAAATAACGCTAATTAATATATAGATTATTCTTTTCTCATAATGTTATGGCAAATGTTTGTGAACAACCTTCATTCTGGCAGGTTAATGACTTCTAAAAATTATTATTCTTATTTCGAAACAACAATATACCATTTTCTATAAATGTATGTTGTAAAAACTTATTAACATTTTTTTTTCATTTCCGTCTTCTAATTTCTTCTTTTACGAATATTTTTGAAAATATTATTGCAGGATGTAAGTATTTTTTGTGTAGATTATATTTTTTTTTAGTATTAAAAACAATCATTCACACTTTTCTTGACATCCACCAATTATTATGATTTATAATGCAAATTACATTTTTATCCATACTAATACATACCTTTTTTTACAGTACAATTCTCAGATGTTCTTAGTCTATGTTTATGTTTATAAATGTAAATGTTCTGTTATTTCTATAACTCAGATGGACTAGACGGAAAGACAAACAGAAATACACAGCTCACAATCACATCTACACTAAATTATGTGTGTAATTACACAGAAATTTTAAAATTTACAGTAATTAATATACGCTACATGTTGTACTCTTAATTCAATATTTTATGTGTGCACAATAATGAGTTGTACTTAATGATTTTCACATTTTCAGATGTGTTCATGAAATGATTGGTAACATTATTGAAATGGACTCAGCAAATTCTTTAATGACTTTCCTTCTGTTTCTAATCAATACAGCTGGTAAATTTTCTTAATCTCATATGAATATATAACGATTCATAATAAAAGTTACATACTCAAAATTTACTATTACTGATCATTTACTCACTTTAAGCGATAATATATTTCTTACATTGTTGAAGTAATAGTTACTGTAGTACACAGAAGTGTAACTTATATTTTGTTTTACATTTATATTCTTTATAATTACTAAACTCTCAGACTATTTTGTAATGTTTACAAGAACAAGTTGTATAATTTGGAAATTTTCAAAAATGGCATACAGATACACAGACTAAAAATAATGAGAACTATAGAAAGTAACTAAGTGAATTAGAAAATATGAAAATACATAGACAGACTGGTAGATAAGAAGGTATACACAGACAGACAGATAGACAGACAGACAGATAGATATATAGATAGATAGATAGATAGATAGATAGATAGATAGATAGATAGATAGATAGATAGATAGATAGATAGATAGATAGATAGATAGATAGATAGATAGATAGATAGATAGATAGATAGATAGATAGATAGATAGATAGATAGATAGATAGATAGATAGCAGCAACAAAAATAACCTAATAATTCTTTAAATTATTATTTACTCATAATTTTTATAAAATGTAATTGAACATCCTTAATACTAACGAGCCATACCACAATATGACTTCTAAAAATTATTATTTTATTTTCAAACAAAATATGCTTTTTTCTAATATAATAAATTGTGTGTTATAAAATCTGAATAATATTTTATTTTCATTAACATCTTCTAATTTCTTCTTTTCCGGATATTTTTGAAAAACAATTTTTTGAAGATTGTAAGTATTCGTTTTGGCGCTGAATATTGTGTTTAAGTTGATTAAATGAGTCTTCAAAACATTCCAAAGTATCACTTCTTTATTCACAGACTCGTCGTAACATTAATCATTGTTTACCATTTATAATATAAATTACATTTTTATAATACACAATTATGTTTTAATGTTTACATATAACCTTAGTCTATGGTTATGTGTTTTAAATATAATTGTTCTTTTATTTCTATACCTCAGGTGAACTAAACGGAAAGACAAACAGAAATACATAGCTTCATGCATACATACAATCACATCTTCACTAAATTATGTGTCTACTTACACAGAAATTTTAAAAGTTACAGTAATTACTATACGCTTGTTCTTGTACTCTTAAGACAACATTTTAAGTATGCACAATAATGAGTTGTACTTAATGATTTTAACAATTACTGATTCACATAGCAACCGTCAATTACTATTTTGTTCATGAAATGATTGGAATACAATTTTGAAATGGATTCAGTAAATTCTTTAATGGGTTTTTCATGTTTCCAATCATTAATACAGTTGGTAATTGTATATTAATCTGCTATGAATGTGTAACAATTTATGATACAAGGGGCATGCTCAAAATCTACTGTTACTGTACATTTACACACTTTACGTGATAATATATTACTTTCACTGTTTAAGAAGCTGTTACTGTTTTATACAGAACTATAACTTATATTTTGTTATCACATTTGTATTCTTTATTTATGCTAAACTCTGAGGCTAGTTTGTAATACTTACAAGAACATCTTTTCCAAATTTTCAAAAAAATGGTAGATAGATTGATAGACAGAAAATACGTGTAAGTAAGTAGAACCATAGAAAGACATACGTACAAGGAGTGATTGATAAGTTCCCCGCAAGTATATACACTTGAAACACACAATTGATTTTAGGTGTATTTGTAGCTCAGGTTAATGTAGGATTAAATACTGAGTTTCAAGAAATTAACTGCAACCAAATGTTTTTACAGGCTACTGAAGTGGTAAGGGGTGGCAGAAATTAAAGAAAATGGATACAATCTCTCAAAGAGCAGTCATTCGCTACCTCGGCATCAGGGGCTTATCATCGAAATGGATCCATGAGGATATAGCGCGGAGTCTAGGCGAGAGTGCAAATATTTACAGCATAGTGAAGAAATGGACAGCTCAGTTCAAACATGGACGAGAGAGTCTGGAAGATGATCCTCGTCCAGGAAGACAAAAAAACCGCAACCACCGATGAAACCACCGGCAGAATCCATGGCATGATAATGGAGGATCAACGACTAACTGAGCGGTACAGTGCTACTGAGCTGAGCATCTTCCAGGAACGTGTTCATGACATTATTCACAATGATCTTCAAATGATAAAGGTCTCTGCTCGATGTGTCCCGAAACTTCTTGGAGCTGGTCATAAACGAAAGCGTCTCACCGTGTCAAATGACAATCTTGGCCATTTTTCTGTAGATCATGAAAGGCCTCTTCAGCAGTTTGTGACTATGGATGAGACGTGGATTCATCATTTTCAAAGAGAAACCGAAGAACAGTCAAAACAGTGGAAACATCGTGGATCCCCACCTCCAAAGAAAGCAAGGGTGGTTCTGTCTGCAGATAGATAACATTATTTTCAACATAACCGTAGCACTTACAAAATACATTTTGATAGATAACTTTATACTAACAAACCGTTCCACACATTTTATGAAAAATATTGTTTTGTTTCAGATAGAAAGACTTTACTGGAATAAAATAACTGTTGTGTGGTCTTTAAAACTATTTCTTTAAAGTCTTAAAAACCTATTAAATTATGTCTATCTTAAATCATGAATTCAGAGAGTAAGCATGTTTACTATTTCACACAATATGTTTGTATTATTTTTGAAAATATCTTACTACTTATTTTTACACATCGAAATATTTGGAGGTACAGCTTGATAATTTACACAATTTTCACAACAAATATACGTAACTAATATGCTATTTATTGTTGTGCCCATTTATACATGTTTTTTTTAGGTATTTAAATTGTCAAATGTTACTAATCTTATGGTTAAATGCCTTAATTGAAGTTGTGCCATCATTTCTTTATCTGGACTAAAATAAAAGCCAGATAAACAAATACACAAATATGGATACATCTGTATACGGACAGAGACATAATTAATTAATTACCTACATTCAAAAATTGCTTTAAAAGTTACAGTAACCAGTAATGTCTATCTATCTATCTATCTATCTATCTATCTATCTATCTATCTATCTATCTATCTATCTATCTATCTATCTATCTATCTATCTATCTATCTATCTATCTTTCTGTCGATCTCACATACCCACACAAAGTCCCTGCCGACAGGCCTAGGATATCATGTCCTTCCATAACCCTCCGTCCCTTCTATATCTCAATAGGTTTTCCCTGAGCCTTTCCCTCCCCATGATTCCAAACTATCAAACATCTTTCCGCTGTCGACGTCTGCCTCTTCTACTTTCGATCTTCCCTGTTGCCATTTGGTGCTCTAGACCGCCTTTCCTCCAAACATGCCCGAGAAATTTGGTTCTTGTTTTCTGTTCTTCGCTTTATTTTTCCTTGTTTTGTTTCCTGTGCTTCTTTCAGAACTTCCTCATGTGATTGTTCCCCTGCTCATGTTACCGTAGTACTTATTAAGAACACACGAAAAATCAGTGCGTAAGTATATAAAACTAAGTATAACTATACACCAATCCGCTGCAGTAAAGGTGTGATAACAAAATGTATTAAATAGGAAAAACGTATTAACAGCTTTATTCATTAAGAATCACAGATTTATGACATTTATGATTATGTTTCCACCTTAATCATACAAAAACACACAGGATGAAGAAATAGAGATAGAGCATAAAATGTAAAAACTCATGAATGCTATGTAAAAGATAGGAATGGAAAAAAATAGAATAAAACAAAATTAAGTGCAGCACTTATCTGTGTCCAGTAAGAATATGTGACTTATAAGAGGTTGTGTCCAGTAAGAATCTGTGACTTATAAGAGGTTGTGTCAAGTAAGAATCTGTGACTTATAAGAGGCTGTGTCCAGTAAGAATATGTGACTTATAAGAGGATGTGTCCAGAAGTGCTCATGATGGAGTGTGATGAATGTTTAAATGGAGACGTGTGATGTGCGATAGGTGGGCCGTACTCAGGGGGTGGTGGGAGGGGTGAGGGAGAGGGGAGAGGGTGATACATTAGTAATATAGCAGGGAGAAGGTGAAATAGGTGAGTGTAGTTAGGGTAGAGTGATTGTAATATGATGGCATGATGAGATTCTGAACGAAAGGAGTGAAACTTAATGCAGAGGGAATATGGTTGTAGGAGAGGGGATGTTATGTGTAGCTGGATTGCAAGTTCATACCATGTGGTTCCAGCGTGCCATATTTCTGAATATAGTGGATCTCAAGGGCTAGGTGGCCTCTGTCATCAGCATGACATTGTTTGGTGACTGCTTTTCCTCTGTGATTGGGGCCATTGACATGATTAGGTACTGTATTAGATGCATACTGTGTGATATCATACAGGTGTTTCCGCACCTAATCTGAAAACAGTTTCACTGCTATAAGTTATTCTGCACTTTTACTTGTATAGCACATTACGGGACTTTCATGAGAATGGATAGTGAGGACAGTTTTGGGAAATGTGATAAGTTTCGTTTCCCAGACTACAGGGCATGAAACACAGCGAGGGCTGTTGTATTTTCTGGTGTTAAAACATGCAAGGGTCCACTTCATGTGGCTATGGGCGAGGATGTCCTTAAGATTTAGTTCTCTTTTGTGTCCTAATAGGGATAGACCAGAGAAGATATCGCAAGTAATTACCTACAGATGGCGACAAACAATCGTCTTAACCATCTGAAGAACTAGCACAATCACAGGCTCTTACAAGTCACAGCACAGCAAATTGCTACATTTATTTTATTTTATTTAATGTTTTCATTCCTAATTTTTGCACAGCATTCACGTGAATTTATCTTTTATCATCTTCCTCTATTTCTTCGTCCTATGTTTTTGTGTATGAATAAGATGCAAACCAAAACGTCACAACTGTGAACTCGATGATGAATAAATCTGTTCCTACTAGTTTCCTAGTTTATACATTTTTTCTTAAGAACTGCATTTCAGTTTCTGATTCCAGCCATCTTTGTATTACTGACCACCCAGACTTCTCACTCATAGAACAAGAGTAGTTCCATGTAACACTGTAGCTCTCACTTCATGACTCTCATAGAACAAGAGTAGTTCCATGTAACACTGTAGCTCTCACTTCATGACTCTCATAGAACAGGAGTAGTTCCATGTAACACTGTAGCTCTCATTTCATGACTCTCATAGAACAGGAGTAGTTCCATGTAACACTGTAGCTCTCACTTCATGACTCTCATAGAACAGGAGTAGTTCCATGTAACACTGTAGCTCTCACTTCATGACTCTCATAGAACAGGAGTAGTTCCATGTAACACTGCAGCTCTCACTTCATGGCTCTCATAGAACAGGAGTAGTTCCATGTAACACTGTAGCTCTCACTTCGTGACTCTCATAGAACAGGAGTAGTTCCATGTAACACTGTAGCTCTCACTTCGTGACTCTCATAGATAGTGATGTATTGCAAAGTTTGCATTTCAGCTCTTAAAAGAGGTCTTGGCGTGTGCAGTTCTGTTTTCGTATTGGTGATACACCTTCTATCTGATGTTAGCAAGATGCCTTAGTCAGGTTCGTTTACTTGTGTGCCTTTTGTCTGTATGGTGCACACGGGAGTCGAGGGGAAGGTCTTGTTTTACTTTATAAAATGCCTTGCAATAGTCGATGAAGCATAAGTATAGGTCTGGTTAAACGTATATCACCCTTTTTATCAATGTTCTTAACATTAAGCACAATTATGTTGTAACTTGTATCACCCCTTCTATCAATATTCTTGCAATTGAGATAGCATTTCTTGTGCTTTTTACTGCTACAAAGCAGCATTACATATTGTTCCTCATTCTTTTCATTATTGTCAACAGTATCGTTTTGGTAACATGACTTATTAGACTAATAGTTCTACGCTCTTCATGGTCTATAATTCCTAGCTTCTTCCGTATAGCAATGAACACGTATCTCAGGAAGTCATCAGGAATTTAACCTGTATTATAGATATCATTGAACATTTTTCTTATTACCTCCCCTCCAAGATCTCCTAATGCTTTCAGTTCTTCTTTTGTCACTTCGTCTGATCCTGGGGCTTTTCCATTTATTTTGTTATATTCTGACTTGCTGTAGGGAGTTTCTCAGCAGGATATATACATGTAGGGAGTTTCTAAGCAGGATATATACATGTAGGGAGGTTCTAAGCAGGATATATACATGTAGGGAGGTTCTAAGCAGGGTATATACACGTAGGGAGGTTCTCAGCAGGATATATACATGTAGGGAGGTTCTAAGCAGGATATATACATGTAGGGAGGTTCTAAGCAGGATATATACATGTAGGAATATTCTCAGCAGGATATATACAGGTAGAGAGTTTCTCAGCAGGATATATACAGATAGGGAGTTTCTCAGCAGGATATATACATGTAGGGAGTTTCTAAGCAGGATATATACATGTAGGGAGGTTCTAAGCAGGATATATACATGTAGGGAGGTTCTAAGCAGGGTATATACACGTAGGGAGGTTCTCAGCAGGATATATACATGTAGGGAGGTTCTAAGCAGGATATATACATGTAGGGAGGTTCTAAGCAGGATATATACATGTAGGAATATTCTCAGCAGGATATATACAGGTAGAGAGTTTCTCAGCAGGATATATACAGATAGGGAGTTTCTCAGCAGGATATATACATGTAGGGAGGTTCTCAGCAGGATATATACATGTAGGAGGTTCTCAGCAGAATATATACATGTAGGGAGTTTCTCAGCAGGATATATACATGTAGGGAGGTTCTCAGCAGAATATACACGTGTAGGAATGTTCTTAGCAGGATATATACATGTAGGGAGGTTCTCAGCAGGATATATACATGTAGGGAGGTTTTCAACATGATATATACATGTAGGGAGATTCTCAGTAGGATATATACAGTTAGGGAGGTTCTCAGTAGGATATATACTGTAGGGATGTTCTCAGCAGGATATACACTGTAGGGATGTTCTCAGCAGGATATATACATGTAGAGATTTTCTCAGCAGGATATATACATGTAGCGATATTATCAGCAGGATAAATACATGTAGGGATATCCTCAGCAGGATATACACGTGTAGGGATGTTCTCAGCAGGATTATACATGTAGGGAGGTTCTCAGCAGAATATACACGTGTAGGGAGGTTCTCAGCAGGATATATACATGTAGGGAGGTTCTAAGCAGGATATATACATGTAGGGAGGTTCTAAGCAGGATATATACATGTAGGAATATTCTCAGCAGGATATATACAGGTAGAGAGTTTCTCAGCAGGATATACAGATAGGGAGTTTCTCAGCAGGATATATACATGTAGGGAGGTTCTCAGCAGGATATATACATGTAGGAGGTTCTCAGCAGAATATATACATGTAGGGAGTTTCTCAGCAGGATATATACATGTAGGGAGGTTCTCAGCAGAATATACACGTGTAGGAATGTTCTTAGCAGGATATATACATGTAGGGAGGTTCTCAGCAGGATATATACATGTAGGGAGGTTTTCAACATGATATATACATGTAGGGAGATTCTCAGTAGGATATATACAGTTAGGGAGGTTCTCAGTAGGATATATACTGTAGGGATGTTCTCAGCAGGATATACACTGTAGGGATGTTCTCAGCAGGATATATACATGTAGAGATTTTCTCAGCAGGATATATACATGTAGCGATATTATCAGCAGGATAAATACATGTAGGGATATCCTCAGCAGGATATACACGTGTAGGGATGTTCTCAGCAGGATTTATACATGTAGGTATGTTCTCAGCAGGATATATACATATAGGGATGTTCTCAGCAGGGTATATACATGTAGGGATGTTCTCAGCAGGGTATATACATGTAGTTTGATACATAATAAATTTACTCCTCATTCAAATCTCAATCAGTTTAATGTACTCCAGTATCGAACATAAACATTCAAGTGAACACAGAGTCCTAGCTCCCTCAATCTTCACAAATTCTACTAATCAGCCAAATTAACTCACTCTGTAAATAATCATGATTCCCTTGAATAGTCACTTAATTCAAATGTATATGATGCTGACCTCCCGTGTTAAACTAATACTCCCAACTTAAAGACATACAACTGAGTGTTCACTGCGACTCGTCCTATCTTGGACTGTCTGTCGCCATCTTTGTTCCAACAAAAACTTCTTGCAGGTGTCTGCCCCCCGACCTGAGTCTCTCAAGTTGGTCAATCGTATTTTGTTAACAATCTTCAGCATTTGTTATCACTAACCTTCCCTGTCATATCTCTGAGAATTCGTTGATATCACTTATATCACAAGTCTGGCCTCAGCTTGTCTAACCTGCACAAAATTATCATGGCCACCTTGACTTTTTTCCTTTCTCTCTCTCTCTCTTTTTCTCTCTCTTTCTCTCTCTATCTTTCTCTCTCTCTCTCTCTCTCTCTCTCTCTCTCTCCCCCTGTCTGTCACCTATGACACCATACTTACCGCCAGTAGTTCAGTCACTCAACATGTTCCCCTTACATTCTCCCCTCCTAAAAAAAAGTAACAAACTTACATCTCTACATATGTAAATAATATTCGTATTAGCTCGGCGAACATCAAGCAACAATTAATTACATCATCTAACAATAGCTTGATAATCTCATGGTACGTTTTAAAACATGTGCATTTGCTTAAAATGACACATACTTGAAGGTTGAACGTGTAATCCAAGCACCACAGTTTAATATTATGACCGTGATATGGCTGAAATCATAAATCTATATGGATAGTACATTCAAAAGCAAACATAAAACATAACAAGACTGTCTTACTGAATAAGATTGGTGGAGCACTATACTCCACATTTCTCTCACACACTTTATGAAATACGTTTGGTGGGTCACTATGCTCCACATTTCTCTCACTCATTTTACTAAATAAGTTTGGTGGGTCACTATGCTCCACATTTCTCTCACTCATTTTACTAAATAAGTTTGGTGGGTCACTATGTTCCACAGTTGTCTCACTCATTTTACTAAATAAGTTTGGTGGGTCACTATGCCCCACATTTCTATCTCTCAACATTTTGTCTTCCCAATATCCAGGTGATCTCCCCTTGGAGACTTGTTGATTGTCCTCTGTGTTAGTTCTGCTACGAATTGTCCATTGTAATCCTCGTTCAAACTAGAATAACTCACGTTGCCTTCTACGAATGTGTCCGCTCTTCCTCTGCCATGGTTTGATGGTTTTGATATCGTCCATTGCTGATCTGAACGTCTGATATCTTGAGCATCCACTCTGTGTATTTTTCCTGTAATTTGATTTATTTTTATTTTAAAAGCTACATGACTCAATACTTCTGTGATAAAATAAATTGGTCTCGACTTACTGTCAAGTTTTGATAACATATTGTGATTATTAAAGTACGAGGGGTGATTGATAAGTTATCGGCATAAAATACAAATAATTCAAACATCCAGTTAGGTGCATTTGTACATCAGGTTAATTTAATATCAAAAACTAGGTTTCAAGAAAATAACTGCAACACATTTTTTTACAGTCTACTGACGAGGTAAGGGCTGGCAGAAATTGAGAAAATGGATACAATTTCTCATCGACCAGTCATTCGCTACCTCTACATCATGGGCGTTTCATCGAAGGGGATTCATGAGGATATGGTGGACACTCTAGGGGAGAGTGCCCCTTCTTACAGCACAGTGAAGAAATGGGCAGCTCAATTCAAACATGGAAGAGAGAGTCTGGAAGATGATCCACGTCCAGGAAGACAAAGAACAGTAACCGCCCATGAAACCACCGGCATAATCCATGACATGGTAATGGAGGGTCGACAACTAACTGAGCGGTACATTGATACTGAGCTGGGCATCTTCCATGAATATGTTCATGCCATTATTAACAATGATCTTCAAATGACAATGGTATCTGCTCGATGGGTCCCGAAACTTCTTGGAGCTGATCACAAACGACAGCGTCTCAAGATGTCAAGAGATAATCTTGGCCATTTTTCTGCAGATCCTGAAAAGTTTCTTCCGTAATTTGTGACTATTGGTGATACTTGGCTTCATCATTTTCAACCAGAAACCAAAGAACAGTCAAAGCAGTGGAAACATCACGGATCCCCACATCCAAAGAAAGCAAGGGTGGTTCTGTCTGCAGGCAAAGTGATGGCTTCCATCTTTTGGGATTCAGAAGGTGTTTCTATTGGTAGACTATCTTCAAAATGGTAGAACGCTCATCAGGGCATGTAACGCTAATCTTGTGAAGAAACTGCGGGTCAAACTAAAGGAAAATCGTCAAGGGAAATTGACGAGATGAGTCATCTTTCATGAAGACAATGCTCTAATGAATAAGTCGGGGGTGGCAATGCCTGGCATACATGAACGTGGCTTCCAGCTTCTTGAGCATCTTCCTTTCTTCAGATTTGGTCTCTTCTGACTATTACCTGTTCACCAAACTCAAAACTGAGCTCAATGGTCGCATATTTTCTTCAGATGATGACGTCATTCATGATGTAGACCACATTCTACTGGCACAAGATGCTGACTTTTACAAAGAAAGGATCCGTATGCTGCAGGTTCGCTGATCTAAGGGTGTAAACATGGAAAGGGACTATGTTGAGAAATAACCCAGAAAAGTTGTCCACAAATAATCCGTTGTACCGTCTGCTGAGAACTTGTTACTCACCTCTGGTAAACTGGGTTTCTAATTCTTAAGTGTTATGCTGTGTTGTTTCATACTGAGTTGATCTATCTGTTTTCTGTATTTCTTTCATAAACCCTTATGTTGTCGTTGTAACATATTTTCAATTGTGTCCCATTCTCCCATGAATTTCTTTATGGTCTGTATGATTCTGTCAATAGCTAGTATGTGATATCTCCCAAAATAGGTAGTATGGGATGTCTCCCACAATAGGTTGTATGGGATATCTTACACACTAGCTAGTATGGAATGTCTCCCACAATAGGTAGTATAGGCTGTCTCCCACAAATAGGTAGTATGGGATGCCTCTCATATAACATAAACAATGAAGAGTATCCAGTACGGCTGATTATGTCCATGGTGAGAGGTCATACTGCCAAGTTTAAATATATGTCATATTCATTTAGCTCATCTGACACTAATTTTGTCAATATATAATTCAGGGTTTGATGTTGCCTTTCATTGGTGCCATTTCCTTGTGGATGGTATGGGGTTGTTCGAATGTGTTGAATATTTAATTCCTTAATAATTTTTTGAAAGGATTCACCAATAAGCTCGCCTCCATTGTCTGCCAGTAAAACCATAGTCACGGGGTGTCTTGGTAAAAATTCGTCGACTAATAATCTGGCCATGATGAATCTGCCCTTGTCCGGTGTTGGGTAACATTCTGTCCAGGCTGAGTATTCATCTGTAAAGTGGACAATGTACCTGTTTCCCGAATTGTTAATCGGATATTGACCTGGGCATACCATCTGACCTTCAGTATACATCCTTGGGGCCTATCCATGATTTGTGATGGTATTTTTTGCCCTTTCATGTTCCTTGTTTAGCATGTTGCACAATCTTTAACAAGTTGTTCTACAACTTTATAAATACCCCTCCAAAAGTATTTAGTCCGAATGCTTTGGACTACTTTTTCAGTACACATAGGTTAATTCTTGCAATGATAGTGGAGTAAAACATTGTCCTTCAGATGTGCAGGTATAATGAGGGCGGTGTTTCTTCATCTTCTGTCATCTTCTACACTATATCATTATCCAAAATGAATGATTTAGTCAATAAGTCTGCTTCATCTGATTTCTTCAGTCTGGTTTTTATCTCCATGATATCTCCGTCCTTCTCTTGCTCCACCTGTATATCGAGGTTGTGGAACGATAATGATTGCGGTTTCTGATCATATGAAGATATCCTTAATGTGTCTGTGTCAGAAGGTAGTTGCAGTATGTCATCATAATGTAGATTCCAAGAATAGATCACACTTACTGTCAGAAGGTGACTGCAGTGTGTCATCATAATGTAGATTCCAAGAATAGATCACACTTAAGGTTAACATGTTTCTACACGCTTTAGACTCATGCTTCGGTTACTTTTTTCTCAAAATGTTTGGCGTCCAAATGTATTCTGGACAGAAAATCTGCTAGATTTATTTCTCCAGTTATGTATTCACCTCCAGATCGTGTGCAAGAATTTGGTGTAACCAGTTCTGCACGTTTCTATTCCTGTGGTCAGATTTGAACATGTTCTCTAGACCTTTGCTGTCGGTGCGAATTGTGAGTTTGGACTTGTACACATAATTATGTTTTAACAATTTTTGTAGAGCATACACGATCGCAAAACACTTTGTTATTTATGTGCTAGTTTCTTTGTAGCTTGCTGAGAGAGTGAGATAGAAAAGAAACAGGTCGGAGCTTTGTTTGTGCTTTCTCTTATAGTTCTATACTGTCATCAACTGGTTGTACCAGCACCGCGCTCACTGTCGTATCACTTGCATCTGTGTACAAAATCTTTGCTTTGGTTACATCAGGAAAAGGCAAGCATCGTAAGGTTACACAACTCCGTTTTAATCCTTCAAAATGCTCTCTGACATGACTCAGTCCATTTCAATCTCCTATTTTTTCGTCTCAACTCAATAAGGGGTTCAATAATGTCAGAAAATCGTGGTACAAACCTTCGACAGTTAGAGGCCATGCCTACGAAACTGCGCACTTGCTTTGTGTTCTTTGGTGATTCGAGTTCTTTGATAGCCTGCACCTTCTTTTTGTTGGGTTAGGCATTCTACATATTTCCTACCATAGACTTTCTGATTTAGCAAAAGAGCACTTTGTTATGTTGAGTTTGAGTTTGTGTTGTCGTAATCTGTGAGAGACTTCTTGTACCTGGTTGACATGGTCCTCAACAGTTGTACCTGGTTGACATGGTCCTCAACAGTTGTACCTGGTTGACATGGTCCTCAACAGTTGTACCTGGTTGACATGGTCCTCAACAGTTGTACCTGGTTGACATGGTCCTCAACAGTTGTACCTGGTTGACATGGTCCTCAACAGTTGTACCTGGTTGACATGGTCCTCAACAGTTGTACCTTTAAAAGACAGATTATCATCAATGAACGTTATTACAAACTTTGACATACCTTGTAAGGCTTAATCCATTAATTTCCCAAACTTAGCTGGAGCATTACGGATTTTTTTGAAAAACAGTCTTTCAAAGTTGGCAGGAGAGAAACTGGTCTTTTCTTGTGAGTCTTCTCACTTTAAGACATGACCATTGCTACAGTGGTTAGTTACTTCTCACTTTAAGACATGATCATTGCTACAGTGGTTAGTTACTTCTCACTTTAAGACATGAGCATTGTTACAGTGGTTAGTTACTTCTCACTTTAAGACATGAGCATTGTTACAGTGGTTAGTTACTTCTCACTTTAAGACATGAGCATTGTTACAGTGGTTAGTTACTTCTCACTTTAAGACATGATCATTGTTACAGTGGTTAGTTACTTCTGACTTTAAGACATGAGCATTGTTACAGTGGTTAGTTACTTCTCACATTAAGACATGATCATTGTTACAGTGGTTAGTTACTTCTCACTTTAAGATGACAATTTCAGTATCCAAAATAATACTTTGTTCTCCATGGTTCTCACAATTTCTGTTTTCTGTTGAAAGTTCTCATTTACTTTCTATATAAAAAGTGATTGATATAAAAGTCTTAGAAAGGAATTCACTAAATATTCTACTAACTTTTTATCCCATACTTCGAATCATTAATACAGAGTGTAAGCTTTTTTAAGTTGAAATGAATATATAACAATTTATGATAAAAGTTATATGCTTAACATCTATAATTATTACTGTACATCTACAAACTTTACAAAACAACATAATTCTTTCACTGTTTGAAGCAACAGTTACAGTATTATACAGAACTATAATTTATATTTCTTTCTCACTTTATGTGCTTTATTACTGCTAAACTCTCAGTCTAGTTTTTAATGTTGACGAGAACTTGCAATACTAAACTATTTTGAAATAAATGTCAGAAACGGAGTGGCATATATAAATATGCATTAATACAGATATATATATATATATATATATATATATATATATATATACATTCAGGCAGAAATGACAATAAATTCCGAGACGGAGTGGGCATTATTATGTCAAATGTAGCTGCAAAGAGCCTTGTAGAATGGGAACCAGTGAACAGTCGTATAATAAGAGCACAATACAACCTACGACACGGAAGAATGACAATAATACAGTGTTATGCACCCACGAATGATGCAGATGATGATGTGAAAGACCACTTCTATCACCAACAAATCATCAACAAAGTCCCTAAACACGACATCCTAATTGCTATGGGGGACTTCAATGCTAAGGTAGGGAAGGATAATACCGACGTTGAAAAAGTGATGGGGAAAGAAGGAATTGACATGGTTAATCAGAATAGAGAAAGATTAATTGAAATATGTCTAACAGAGGGCATGGTCATTGGAGGCACAATATTCCCACACAAAGAGATACATAAAACAACATGGATATCTCCAGATGATAGAACTAGAAACCAGATAGACCATTTTTGTATTAGAAAGCAATACAGAACATCTCTCATGGATGTAAGGGCTTATAGGGGTGCAGATGTCAACAGTGATCACAACCTGTGCATAGGGAAAATAAAACTAAAATTGAAAAGTCAACACAAGAAATCAGTACACAGAAAGATAAACATCCACAGCCTACAAGAAGAAAATACTAACATTAATTTCAATCAGGAACTTGCCAATCATTCCAAAACACCCAGTGAAGTTGAGGAGATAGGTATAGATGAGTTATGGAATTCTTACAGCACAGCCATAATCACAGCAGCAAAAGTAAGCGCTGGATTGGAAAAACCAAATAGAAAAGCATGGATATCAGATAAAACATGGAAGTATATACATGAAAGACGAGCAGTCAAATTAAACATGTTGAATGCAAAAGCAGATCATGAAAGAGATTCGGCAAAAGCAAAATACAAAGACATAGACAAGAAAGTAAAAAGTTCAGCTAGAAGGGATAAAAGAGAATACATAGACAATATGGCGAAAGAGGCAGAAAAAGCAGCAAAAACAGGAGACAGCAAAACTTTATATAACATACAAAAGAGGCTAACAGGTACTATTACATCTAAAGAAAGACCAATCCTTAGCAAAACTGGAACACTATTAACATCACATAAAGACCAAAAGCAAAGATGGGCTGAACACTTCCAAGAAATACTCAATCGACCACACCTAAAAGAACTGTTAAACCTTGAAACTGACTTACCAGCCCCACAACTAAATGTCAATCTAGATGAAATTAAATTGCATGAAATTGAAACAGCAGTGAATTTAATGGCTAACAACAAAGCTGCAGGTGAAGATGAAATAACAGCCGAGATGCTAAAAGCTATCAATAGTGACAACATGAGACAACTACAGAGAATGTTTAACAAGATTTGGAAAGAAGAAAAGGTCCCTTCTAATTGGAAGAAGGGAATCATTGTTAAAATACCAAAAAAGGGCAACCTTAGTGACTAACAACTGGAGAGGAGTAACCTTAATATCAGTTGTGTCAAAAGTATTTTGCAAGGTCATTTTGAATAGACTGAAAGATATAGTGGATACTGCAATGAGAGAAGAACAAGCAGGATTTCGAAAAGGGAGAAGCTGTCTCGACCAGATCTTTACTCTCAGAATAATACCTGAAGAACATATTGAAAAGCAGAAACCATTAATACTGAATTTCATAGATTTTAAGAAGGCATTTGATAGCATACACAGAGATTCATTATGGAGAATTCTATGTCTATATGGAATACCATCTAAAATTGTCAACATCATTAAGGACTTATACAATGGATATGGTTGTGCAGTCAAGACAGAAGAAGGGATGAGTGAATGGTTCCAGATTGAAACAGGCGTGAAACAAGGATGTATACTGTCTCCTTTACTTTTTGGGATTACAATAGACTTCATAATGACAAAATGCTGCACAGGTAACACAGGTATTGACTGGGTACATGGGACCCAACTAGAAGATCTTGATTTTGCTGATGATATAACTCTTATCAGTAATAATGTGAATTCCATGCAAAAAAAAAAACAGATAGCCTATCTTCACTGGCTAGCAAAATAGGACTTGAAATTAACAAGGACAAAACAAAAATAATGAAAATTCCCATCAATCAAAATGGAAAAATACACATAGAAGGGACAGATATTGAAGAAGTCAATCAATTTGCATACCTTGGCAGCTACATAGACCAGGATGGTGACACTAGAAAGGAAGTTAGGATCAGAATTACAAAAGCAGCATCAATCTTCAAGAATCTTGAGAACATATGGAATTCAAAAGTTATAAGCACAAAAACCAAGTTAAGACTATTCAATTCAAATGTAATATCCACCCTCATTTATGCATGCGAAAGCTGGAAAACAACTAAAGAAATAGAAAAGAAATTAGACTCTTTTGAAAACAAATGCCTAAGGAAAATACTCGGCATCAAGTGGAATGAATTCAAGAACAATGCAGAGATAAGACAGATGACTGAACAACAACCAGTCTCACGGGTGATCAGGAAAGGGAGATGGACATATGTTGGTCACTTGATGAGAAGAAATGATCAGAGAATCCCAAAA
>CM019698.1:45954840-45983058 GCA_009760885.1 Achatina immaculata
ATATTTCTTTTTATATTAATGTTTGTTAACTGTCGATAGCCATCTGATTTGTTGTGTTTTTCTTTTTTTTCAATTTTAATGAAGAAATGAAACTTTAATTTTCTTTTTAAACCCAGGCAACATAAAGCAGATTAATAGACAGAGAAACAGGCGGTCAGGGTGTAAGACAGACGGAGACGGATGGACGATTGTTGAGTGAATCGATGGATGGATGGATGGATGGATGGATGGATGGATGGATGGATGGATCAATGGATGGATGGATGGATGGATGGATGGATGGATCAATGGATGGATGGATGGATGGATGGATGGATCAATGGATGGATGGATGGATGGATGGATCAATGGATGGATGGATGGATGGATGGATAAATAGGAGGATATTTAGATAGATAGATAGATAGATAGATAGATAGATAGATAGATAGATAGATAGATAGATAGATAGATAGATAGATAGATAGATAGATAGATGGATGGATGGATGGATGGATAGATAGATAGATAGATAGATAGATAGATAGATAGATAGATAGATAGATAGATAGATAGATAGATAGATAGATAGATAGATAGATAGATAGATAGATAGATTAGCAGGCAAACAGTTATACAAGGAGGCAGACAGAGGGTCGTACACACAGGCAGATAGATAGAACGAATGAATGAATTATCTTTATTTTAAAAAAGATGAAGAATTGGGCGCGAAGGCCAGTCTTATAGAGTGTCCTTTATCATTCCATCTTTCATTTTTACCACACACTCGATTTAATATAAATATATATATATATATATATATATATATAGCGAAAGATGAAACTATACGAAATATAAGTATACAGATTACATGAACCAATATCTAGGAATGAAAAATGAAACTATTATTTTCACAAATACAATATAATGAACTACATGAGAGATAACTAATCTAACAAGATAGCGCGCTCACACATACGCAAACAACATTTTCATAAAGTTCTTCTGACACTCAACTCTTGCACATTCACTAAGATATTTTCTAACAAGACCTAACAAGTTACGTTTAGAACTGGTGTTTTAGAACAACACTCGCTGCCTGGAGAATCATGGTATGAGAGATAATTAGACGTTCTGTGCAGGCGTATAGTTACAATCCAGTAAATACTGACAAAGGTTTGAGCTAAAGGATGAAGTATTACTATTGGACTTTAGATGGTAGAGACGGGAGTTCCAGATCATTACCACAGAATATGCAAGACTTTTCTTGTAGAGATCTAGCCTGGGCTTAAGAAGAAGAGAGTTTTTTAAACGTTGGCTGTGTTTAATGCTGGACGTAAACAATGGCCACAAGTATGGCGGAGCATTGTACGACAATATTATAGGAACATATTTGTTAAAATGATTTTATATATGAGGGTTAGAATTTTAGGGGTATTTTTTGTTTTTTTTTGTTTTGCTCATTTCTAGTCTATATTTGATATTTGCAAGACAGTCAGACAGACAAACAAATTCATACATATTCAAATATATACATTTACATATAGTCATACGTTCAGACATATACATATGTACATGGATGCATACGTCTGTATTAATCCAGTACGTTGAATTCTTAGTTAAGTACCTCTCTTTACTCGAATACTAGCAGATTATCCGGCGTTTCCCGCGTATTTATTTATTCCAATAGTCTATTAGACAGGATAGTCTATTAGACAGGAAAAGGAATGAGTTCTATCTATAGTGTATAATCGATTTAATTTTATCTACAGGTGTTTAAAAGTATAAGTACATTATAGAAAATATAATTTTAGTCGAACCTCACGCTGTTGAGCCTCAGGCTGCTGTACAGTCTCCTGACGCTCTAGATGTAGTAGCTCTATCTCTCATATCCTCTAGTCGAGCCTCAGGCTGTTGTACTGTTTCTGAAATCCTAAATGTACCAGCTCTCTAGAAGGTTCTACAGAGTTCTATTCGTTTCCACAATCCTCAAGAAGGTTCAACAGTGTTCCACTCATTTCCACAACCTTAGAGAAGGTTCTTCATAGTTCTATTCGTTCTAGTCGACTAAACTCGGGCTTAAATGTCATCAGGACTGTCATCAATCAGCAGAGCGGCCCGGGAAACTTTGGCTTCGACACTAATCTCGGTAACTTTGAACATTTTATTTTTCACCACTTCTCACCCCCGATCTAAGCCGATGGGGGGCTGACCGTGGACTTAACAGGCATCGGAAGTGTTACTATTCTTCTCAGCGTCCCTGAAAACTATGGATCCGACTCTAATATCGTCTAGGGGTGCTAGGGATGTCGTACCACCTCAGTATTTTTCTCACATTGTAATTCATATGTGTACCACGTTTGGTTGAAATTGCTAAAGGCGTTCCAGAATTATGCTCGAACATACATAAACCCATGCATATATATATATATTAATAACAGCTGTGTTGTATTCATTGTACCTATATATTCTTCTTAAAGTATTTCAGATTTACCGTTTCATGTGAAACAATACTTTACAATGTTCTACAATATTATAGAGTTATAGCAATACGGGAAATATTTTCATTAACGTCTGTGTTAACTTGTGCCTGGACATATTACAAAACAATAATATAGCACGTGAGTTATTTTTTTTCCACCAAAAATGAAGATGTAACAATTTTTTTAAAGAAAAATAGACACCATCATTCATAAATATCACCATAATTAATGTATTTTCACAATCAGAGTAACTATACTTCTTTAGTGCGTGAAATGATACTTATACTTGCATAATTGCTAGGAACTAGAACTAACATTGATGTAGGAGCTTTCTGTTCCGAGCTGTTGGTAGTCATCTATTTCCAGGTTTTAGTAAATATTAATATAAGTAGTTGTATCACATCTATGTCTCTGCCACAACAAATATTCAGAAAGGAGGGCAGGTTATCAGCATACATACATACATACATACATACACATACATACATACATACATACATACATACATACATACATACATACATACATACATACATACATACATACACATACATACATACATACATACATACATACATACATACATACATACATACATACATACATACATACATACACATACATACATACATACATACATACATACATACATACATACATACATACATGCATTCCATATATATAGACAGACAGACAGATATATAGATATTGAAAAAAACTGTTTTATAAAAAATTGTTTAGAAATAATTGAGCCAACTACTTTATGAACATTTTCTTTTTCTTTTCGTATATCAAAACATGAATGTAGTGCGTACGTTTTTTTTTTCAGTTCAGTTCAATTTTCTTAATATTACGAAATTCACATATCTTATATCTTATATCTTATATCCTTCCCGTGCCGTTAGACGTCACATAGGGCTCGCAAAGTAGTTCGCCAATTAAATTCACATATGCAAAACTTTAATCTTTAAACAAATGCATGACATTTTCAGTAGTAGTTCTTCTAAGTGTATATATTTTTTTCAAAAGCAATATAACCTTCATTACTCTTAGAATATTTCTTTACAAAAGCCTATACAGTTCGAATAACATTTCCAATTACTAGCTGTCGGTCGTGTTCTAAACTAGTGCTACTTTTATTTCCTTAGAGTAAATTGTTGTATCATTTTAAAAACTCAGCAGCACAAATTTGAAAAACAGAAAGTAAAATAAGCCGAAGGATGGACTAAACAAATTTGATAAACAAAAGAAAGATAAACAGAGGGATAAACAACAGAAAATTGATAAACAGACAGAAAAATAAACAGAGGGATAGACGAAACAAAACTGATAAACAAACAGAAAGATAAACAGAGGGATAGAAGAAACAACATTGATAAGCAGACAGAAAGATAATCATAATGATAAACGAAACAAAATTGATAAACAAACGGAAAGATAAAGGAGGGATATGCACACAGACGGACAGATAGATAGATAGATAGATAGATAGATAGATAGATAGATAGATAGATAGATAGATAGATAGATAGATAGATAGATAGATAGATAGATAGATAGATAGATGAGACGGTTGTGTTGCGTGATCGGGACTGTATGTGAGTAGATCTACGTGTAGAATGTAGCAGAGGTGTATTACTGGCTTTTTTATGAAGAACGGCAGTAGTTGAGCTGTTTGATCTATCTCACTAATGAGACCTGCAGTAATTGAGCTGTTTGATGTATTTCACTGATGTGATCTGCTGTTTGATGTATCTCACTGATGAGACTTGCAATAATTGAGCTGTTTGATGTATCTCACTGATGAGACCTGCAGTAGATGAGCTGTTTCATGTATCTCACTGATGAGACCTGCAGTAGTTGAGCTGTTTGATGTATCTCACTGGGGAGACCTGTAATAGTTGAGTTGTTTGATGCATCTCACTTGGGAGACCTGCAGTAGTTGAGCTGTTTGATGTATCTCACTTGGGAGACATGCAGTAGTTGAGCTGTTTGATGTATCTCAATTGGGAGACCTGTAGTAATTGAGCTGTCAGATGTATCTCACTTGGGAGACCTGCGGTAGTTGAGTTGTTTGATGTATCTCACTGGGGAGACCTGTAGTTTCTTAGATATGGTTGGCATCAGCTCTAGTTTCTTAGATATGGTTGGCATCAGCTCTAGTTTCTTAGATATGGTTGGCATCAGCTCTAGTTTCTTAGATATGGTTGGCATCAGCTCTAGTTTCTTAGATATGGTTGGCATCAGCTCTAGTTTCTTAGATATGGTTGGCATCAGCTCTAGTTTCTTAGATATGGTTGGCATCAGCTCTAGTTTCTTAGATATGGTTGGCATCAGCTCTAGTTTCTTAGATATGGTTGGCATCAGCTCTAGTTTCTTAGATATGGTTGGCATCAGCTCTAGTTTCTTAGATATGGTTGGCATCAGCTCTAGTTTCTTAGATATGGTTGGCATCAGCTCTAGTTTCTTAGATATGGTTGGCATCAGCTCTAGTTTCTTAGATATGGTTGGCATCAGCTCTAGTTTCTTAGATATGGTTGGCATCAGCTCTAGTTTCTTAGATATGGTTGGCATCAGCTCTAGTTTCTTAGATATGGTTGGCATCAGCTCTAGTTTCTTAGATATGGTTGGCATCAGCTCTAGTTTCTTAGATATGGTTGGCATCAGCTCTAGTTTCTTAGATATGGTTGGCATCAGCTCTAGTTTCTTAGATATGGTTGGCATCAGCTCTAGTTTCTTAGATATGGTTGGCATCAGCTCTAGTTTCTTAGATATGGTTGGCATCAGCTCTAGTTTCTTAGATATGGTTGGCATCAGCTCTAGTTTCTTAGATATGGTTGGCATCAGCTCTAGTTTCTTAGATATGGTTGGCATCAGCTCTAGTTTCTT
Organism: Achatina immaculata; assembly: GCA_009760885.1. Classification (NCBI taxonomy): domain Eukaryota; kingdom Metazoa; phylum Mollusca; class Gastropoda; order Stylommatophora; family Achatinidae; genus Lissachatina; species Lissachatina immaculata. The sequence continues at coordinate 45,960,192 of CM019698.1, forward strand.
AGATATGGTTGGCATCAGCTCTAGTTTCTTAGATATGGTTGGCATCAGCTCTAGTTTCTTAGATATGGTTGGCATCAGCTCTAGTTTCTTAGATATGGTTGGCATCAGCTCTAGTTTCTTAGATATGGTTGGCATCAGCTCTAGTTTCTTAGATATGGTTGGCATCAGCTCTAGTTTCTTAGATATGGTTGGCATCAGCTCTAGTTTCTTAGATATGGTTGGCATCAGCTCTAGTTTCTTAGATATGGTTGGCATCAGCTCTAGTTTCTTAGATATGGTTGGCATCAGCTCTAGTTTCTTAGATATGGTTGGCATCAGCTCTAGTTTCTTAGATATGGTTGGCATCAGCTCTAGTTTCTTAGATATGGTTGGCATCAGCTCTAGTTTCTTAGATATGGTTGGCATCAGCTCTAGTTTCTTAGATATGGTTGGCATCAGCTCTAGTTTCTTAGATATGGTTGGCATCAGCTCTAGTTTCTTAGATATGGTTGGCATCAGCTCTAGTTTCTTAGATATGGTTGGCATCAGCTCTAGTTTCTTAGATATGGTTGGCATCAGCTCTAGTTTCTTAGATATGGTTGGCATCAGCTCTAGTTTCTTAGATATGGTTGGCATCAGCTCTAGTTTCTTAGATATGGTTGGCATCAGCTCTAGTTTCTTAGATATGGTTGGCATCAGCTCTAGTTTCTTAGATATGGTTGGCATCAGCTCTAGTTTCTTAGATATGGTTGGCATCAGCTCTAGTTTCTTAGATATGGTTGGCATCAGCTCTAGTTTCTTAGATATGGTTGGCATCAGCTCTAGTTTCTTAGATATGGTTGGCATCAGCTCTAGTTTCTTAGATATGGTTGGCATCAGCTCTAGTTTCTTAGATATGGTTGGCATCAGCTCTAGTTTCTTAGATATGGTTGGCATCAGCTCTAGTTTCATATATCTCACTGGGGAGACCTGCAGTAGTTGAGCTGTGACAAGATCCTCACCCTCACGACGCTTCACTCCCACCAGAGAAAGAAAGACACGCAGGAACGTCTTGTCAGGGACCATCAGTTTATTGCGTTATCTAGATATCCCAGATGGTGACTCGATCTCAGGATGTTGGCAAGTTATGACACTATACTGTACAAAGCAGCAAATGAAGAAACAATCTATGACAAGGGCGACCAAAAACTGGGAGACAAAATTAATCAGCCTTCCGTGCCATTAAAGCTCACTGCTGCAGACAAAGTTCGCTCCTATTCCCTTCTGTTCCGAATTTTATCTCTGCAGTTTCTCTCTACATCAATTCCTTTTATATTATCTTCTATATTGTCTTTCCATTTCTGTCTTGGTCTACCCCCTTGGTCTTCTTTCTCTCATCTCTTATGCATAGATAATTTTCGATCAGTTATAATCAGCTATAATCAATGATGACATGCAGTTGACCACAAAAAAAAAAAAAGAAAACGTGACAAATGTCTTATTTAAAACAAGCAATAAGAAACAAAGGTCTTAAAAAACAATAAGAAACAAGTTTCTTATAAACAAACAATAAGAAACAAAGTTCTTATAAACAAACAATAAGAAACAAGGTTCTTATAAACAAACAATAAGAAACAAAGCTTTTTTTAACCACAATCCCTAACGTCAATACATAAACCTACACGAACTCCACTCATTCCCCAACCAGCATCTTCCTTCACCCTTCTACATACTGCATCCAGTCCTTTGAAGTAGTATCTTTCTGTGGTTTCTACAGCATCAAATAAAGCAAAGTGAATCTTGTACAGTGAAGGCACAGGCTAACTGTAAGTTATACAACAAACACAAATAACAAATACTTGACAGTAAAATGTTACTTTGTTAAGAGCTTAGTAACAGCATTCAACCCAATTAAGGAAAACTCCGCAGTTCACATAGCAACAAAGGGAGGTGAGATGGATGTCACCATCAGCACTACAGAAAAACGTTGATGTAGACAACAAGCAAAGTCAGCAGCAAGCAAACTCCTTCAACAAACTTTGAGAAAGCAATGAGAACGGACTCCTGGTAAATGAGAGAAGATGAATTTTACTTCCCAACAGTTTTTTTGTTCTCGGTGCTTTGGTTTTTAGTTCTATTCCTGGGGTTATGTGGGGGCGCTGATCCAGAGAATTGTAGTTTCTTAGATATGGTTGGCATCAGCTCTAGTTTCTTAGATATGGTTGGCATCAGCTCTAGTTTCTTAGATATGGTTGGCATCAGCTCTAGTTTCTTAGATATGGTTGGCATCAGCTCTAGTTTCTTAGATATGGTTGGCATCAGCTCTAGTTTCTTAGATGTGGTTGGCATCAGCTCTAGTTTCTTAGATATGGCTGGCATCAGCTCTAGTTTCTTAGATATGGTTGACATCAGCTCTAGTTTCTTAGAGATGGCTGAATTTATAAAAGTTTAGTCCGCTCTTTAAGGAATCTGTTCTGCAGAACTGGGTTGTCATAACAAGCTGTCTTATTGGAATGGGTAATGTACGTATTTAATTTACCCACATTTTTTGTGTACAATGACATTTTGTTTCACAGCTCTTCGTCTGCTTCCTTTCCTATAATGCACACTGGCATAACAATGTATCGCTCAAGTGAAAAATCGCTTGTGTTCTGTTTTATTACATAATTATGCAAAACATTAAGAAGGTAGATTCTGGTTTTCGTAGAATACATGTATTTGTATTTCAAAGATTTCTCATCCTTATCTGTTTAAAACAGTTGCGATGTAAAAAAAAAAAATAGTTATGATCTTATATGAGCTGTGTATATTCTCATTCAAATCATTTCAAATTTTTAAAAACGGAACGCACCGAAATGTCCTACATGTTACAAATATAATATGCGGAGAAATCACAATGAAATCAGACACATAATTTTCATCTTTACATGTAATAAGACGAACCCTACATCACAACTTGTTCACACTACATAATCTCCGCCACATGAGGTGGGCACGGGCAGAACATAACTAAGCTGCCACAATATTGCACAGGAATTTACAACACGTCCGTAAGCACAACAAAGACACGACGTCGCCCGGCCATGCCCCGATATGATCTGATGCAAGAGAAATGACATCACACATTAACCCCCTAAACCTCTACCAAGTAACGGGGACTATTATGCTTCGGTCAAGGTCGTAACCCCTCGACCCAAGCGCATATTGACCATATATGAGTAAGAACACATCCCACATTTGTGGTATCTCATGCAAATGCTTTAAAAATATATCAGTGAGGATGCAATACATCATTTCATATCTAGCGTTGATCTGCGGATGATACAACGTCATAGTGACATGTTGGACATGGAGCTGTTTAAACTGTTGCTTTAGCGACTTATTGATAAACTCAGCTCCACTGTCCGTGACTACTACTGAATGAGTAGAATGACACGGAATAATCACCTGCATCAATATCTCAGCCACAGTGTGTCCTGTCTTATCCGGCACAGCCAAACTCTCTGGCCACAGTGTGAGCCTATCGACCACACGAAGAATATATTTGTTTCATGCCAAGGTCCGTGTGTACGAACCTGAGAAATCCAGTGAGATCTTCGGACATGAAAAACACGGAACATCTGCGTCCTGCAACGGTCCATCGGACATCAGAATCTACATTGTGATAAAAGTCTGCAAACATGTTAGGCCAATAATATCTAGAGCCTAGATCAGAGTACACTTTATCTTGACCCATATTTTCATTTTCTTCAAGGAACTGTAACAACATATGGGGCCCAATGCGAGGCGGAACATACAATCTCAACGATGCCTCCAGTTCACCAGGTTTAGAAAGAAGATACACTCTGTCCTGAGCTGGAATGACATTCTTATACTTTAAGTCACCTCACTCTGTCCTGAGCTAGAATGACATTCTTATACTTTAAGTCACCTCACTCTGTCCTGAGCTAGAATGACATTCTTATACTTTAAGTCACCTCACTCTGTCCTGAGCTAGAATGACATTCTTATACTTTAAGTCACCTCACTCTGTCCTGAGCTGGAATGACATTCTTATACTTTAAGTCACCTCACTCTGTCCTGAGCTAGAATGACATTCTTATACTTTAAGTCACCTCACTCTGTCCTGAGCTAGAATGACATTCTTATACTTTAAGTCACCTCACTCTGTCCTGAGCTAGAATGACATTCTTATACTTTAAGTCACCTCACTCTGTCCTGAGCTAGAATGACATTCTTATACTTTAAGTCACCTCACTCTGTCCTGAGCTAGAATGACATTCTTATACTTTAAGTCACCTCCCTCTGTCCTGAGCTAGAATGACATTCTTATACTTTAAGTCACCTCACTCTGTCCTGAGCTAGAATGACATTCTTATACTTTAAGTCACCTCACTCTGTCCTGAGCTAGAATGACATTCTTATGCTTTAAGTCACCTCACTCTGTCCTGAGCTAGAATGACATTCTTATGCTTTAAGTCACCTCACTCTGTCCTGAGCTAGAATGACATTCTTATACTTTAAGTCACCTCACTCTGTCCTGAGCTAGAATGACATTCTTATACTTTAAGTCACCTCACTCTGTCCTGAGCTAGAATGACATTCTTATACTTTAAGTCACCTCCCTCTGTCCTGAGCTAGAATGACATTCTTATACTTTAAGTCACCTCACTCTGTCCTGAGCTAGAATGACATTCTTATACTTTAAGTCACCTCACTCTGTCCTGAGCTAGAATGACATTCTTATACTTTAAGTCACCTCACTCTGTCCTGAGCTAGAATGACATTCTTATGCTTTAAGTCACCTGTTTCTGCTGTCGCCAGGGACGCCTTGATCCTAGCTATTTCAGGCTCTCGTTCTTGCTCTGTCACAGGATCAAAATCTGTGTCTAAGAGCAGTTCCTCAAATTCCATATGGGACTTTATAATGCCCCTGTAATAATCCACTGGATAACTGTTGGCGTTTATTGTCGCAATCTCTTTGGCATTATCACAGAGCTCATCATCCTCGGTAGCCAGCTCAACTCTCGGGGTGTCGAACCTAGAGAGGAGTTGAGATGAGAAATTACGACAAATTTAACATACTGAAGCTCCATATCAAAGCTGCCGAGATCCAATATCCAGCGCTGCAACCTGGCATTCTGAATATCCTGCTTGTTGAGAAAAGCATCCAACAAAGATCTTTGGTCCGTCAGGACAATAAAATGTCTATTCGCCAGGAAATTCTTCAATTTTCGTGGCTTTGTGACCGCTTAGTCTGTGACGAGATAGCTTTTTTCCACAGAGAGACCATCACCTGTAGTATTTGACGGCACAAAACATTCTTCAACAGCAACATTGGAAGCATCTGTATACATGGTAAGTGATTTCTGCAAGTCAGGATGCGAGAGAAGCGGAAACTTCTCAAGACGGTCTTTAAGAAAATTGAACGCGACTGGCAATTAGGCGTCCACTTTAACCTATGACCTTCTTGGTGAGATCAACAGTGATAGCTACAATCTCCGAAAAATGGGGAATGAAACGTGGATAATAACTTCACGCTCCTAGACAAGAGCGCACCTCCTTTACAGTCAAAAAGAGACGGCATTTCGGAAATGGCTCTGAACTTCTCAGCATCAGGAAATTTGTTCTCAAGAACAAATGATGAGACCACAACCTAATCTATGGCTGCGACTGTAGAAAAGAAATTTCAACAGCCAGAACCATGTAAGACTTTCACGTAGGGAAAATATGGCTGGGCCTTCAGTTTGAGATTGATAACATTCATAGAACGAAGGGAAAGAACAGAAGGACGCCGAACACGAAGAACAGATGCAATATACATATCCTGTTACAATGGTATCTTCATGTTGAAAGTGTTGGACTTGAAATCTAAGATAGCACCAGAACCAGACAGAAAACCACGCCCGAGAATGGCGGATCTGTTCATCTTGTCAACCACATAGAAGCTACGAGATACAGTCACACCAGCAAAAGCAATAGGAAGGTAAGCTCTGCAATGACATTCATACAAGAGGCAGTGACTGTCTGCAAACTAACTCTATTAGGCTAAAGCTTGAAAGAAGCAGACAAGGATCTGAGGACAGAATCAGTCAAGAGACATACACTAACTCCTGTATCTACAAGTATTCTAACGCTCGAAGACGCAACAGAAATAAGGACAGACGTAGGACTGGGAGGATCTGCAGCCACCGTCAATAAAAGTGAAGCATGAGAAAGGAACAAAGAATGACTCTGTACATGTCTTGAAGGTGAGTAGCATTTGCTGGACGCACGCGAGCTCACCGTGAGCCGACTTAACAGTTTAAATGTGTGTTACTTTTGTCAGATCTCTGTGGACAGTAGCGGGCTATGTGGCCCTGCTTACCACACTTGAAACAAGTCCTCGTATCCTCTGTCTCATACCTAATCATACCTCTGGGTCTTGACTCTCTGTCTCATACCTAATCATACCTCTGGTTCTTGACTCTCTGTCTCATACCTAATCACACCTCTGGGTCTTGACTCTCTGTCTCATACCTAATCATACCTCTGGTTCTTGACTCTCTGTCTCATACCTAATCATACCTCTGGGTCTTGACTCTCTGTCTCATACATAATCATACCTCTGGGTCTTGACTCTCTGTCTCATACCTAATCATACCTCTGGGTCTTGACTCTCTGTCTTATACTTTAAGTCACCTCACTCTGTCCTGAGCTAGAATGACATTCTTATACTTTAAGGCACCTGTTTCTGCTGCCGCCAGAGACGCCTTGATCTGAGCTTTTTCAGGATCTCGTTCTTGCTCTGTCACAGGATCAAAATCTGTGTCTAAGAGCAGTTCCTCAAATTCCATATGGGACTTTATAAAGCCCGTGTAATAATCCACTGGATAACTGCTGGCGTTTATTGTCGCAATCTCTTAGGCATTATCACAGAGCTCATCATGCTCGGTAGCCAGCTCAACTCTCGGGGTGTCGAACCTAGAGAGGAGTTGAGATGAGAAATTACGACAAATTTAACATACTGAAGCTCCATATCAAAGCTGCCGAGATCCAATATCCAGCGCTGCAACCTGGCATTCTGAATATCCTGCTTGTTGAGAAAAGCATCCAACAAAGATCTTTGGTCCGTCAGGACAATAAAATGTCTATTCGCCAGGAAATTCTTCAATTTTCGTGGCTTTGTGACCGCTTAGTCTGTGACGAGATAGCTTTTTTCCACAGAGAGACCATCACCTGTAGTATTTGACGGCACAAAACATTCTTCAACAGCAACATTGGAAGCATCTGTATACATGGTAAGTGATTTCTGCAAGTCAGGATGCGAGAGAAGCGGAAACTTCTCAAGACGGTCTTTAAGAAAATTGAACGCGACTGGCAATTAGGCGTCCACTTTAACCTATGACCTTCTTGGTGAGATCAACAGTGATAGCTACAATCTCCGAAAAATGGGGAATGAAACGTGGATAATAACTTCACGCTCCTAGACAAGAGCGCACCTCCTTTACAGTCAAAAAGAGACGGCATTTCGGAAATGGCTCTGAACTTCTCAGCATCAGGAAATTTGTTCTCAAGAACAAATGATGAGACCACAACCTAATCTATGGCTGCGACTGTAGAAAAGAAATTTCAACAGCCAGAACCATGTAAGACTTTCACGTAGGGAAAATATGGCTGGGCCTTCAGTTTGAGATTGATAACATTCATAGAACGAAGGGAAAGAACAGAAGGACGCCGAACACGAAGAACAGATGCAATATACATATCCTGTTACAATGGTATCTTCATGTTGAAAGTGTTGGACTTGAAATCTAAGATAGCACCAGAACCAGACAGAAAACCACGCCCGAGAATGGCGGATCTGTTCATCTTGTCAACCACATAGAAGCTACGAGATACAGTCACACCAGCAAAAGCAATAGGAAGGTAAGCTCTGCAATGACATTCATACAAGAGGCAGTGACTGTCTGCAAACTAACTCTATTAGGCTAAAGCTTGAAAGAAGCAGACAAGGATCTGAGGACAGAATCAGTCAAGAGACATACACTAACTCCTGTATCTACAAGTATTCTAACGCTCGAAGACGCAACAGAAATAAGGACAGACGTAGGACTGGGAGGATCTGCAGCCACCGTCAATAAAAGTGAAGCATGAGAAAGGAACAAAGAATGACTCTGTACATGTCTTGAAGGTGAGTAGCATTTGCTGGACGCACGCGAGCTCACCGTGAGCCGACTTAACAGTTTAAATGTGTGTTACTTTTGTCAGATCTCTGTGGACAGTAGCGGGCTATGTGGCCCTGCTTACCACACTTGAAACAAGTCCTCGTATCCTCTGTCTCATACCTAATCATACCTCTGGGTCTTGACTCTCTGTCTCATACCTAATCATACCTCTGGGTCTTGACTCTCTGTCTCATACCTAATCATACCTCTGGTTCTTGACTCTCTGTCTCATACCTAATCACACCTCTGGGTCTTGACTCTCTGTCTCATACCTAATCATACCTCTGGTCTTGACTCTCTGTCTCATACCTAATCATACCTCTGGGTCTTGACTCTCTGTCTCATACATAATCATACCTCTGGGTCTTGACTCTCTGTAAGGGATATACTATGTTCTTCTAAAACAATCGAAATAGCTTTCTCAAAAGTGGTCGGTTTGTCTGTAAACAATTTGGTCTTGATGGGACTAGCCATCAGATCATATATATAACGACTTGAACTAAATGTCTCTGTGTAAGAGGAGAATATAATATAAAATATTGTCTGCTACCGAAATCCGGTCAGCCACAGACTGGACAGACTCTCCAGGGGACTGTCTGATGCTGGTTAAGGTATGTTAAGCGTCCGCGGGGGTGTGAAACAGCCGTACCTGGCTATCAAAACCTCAGAAAAGACTTTTAAGGGGCCATGTAAAGGGAGCCGTTCTTTGATAAAGTCCGCCATGGGACCAGATGTTCGCAGATATGCCAGTGTCTTCTTGGCGATGAGGTCCCCACCCCGTTGATCAGGACGTTTTGTTTTCCAGATCAACAAGTCTTACTTTCAGAGTGGCAAAGTTGCTATCATACTTTTCTCACCACAGACAGGACATGAGAGAGATAACTGATCTATTAAACATTTTAGCTTGTCCTGAAGGATATTTAGCAAACCCAACGTAAGCGGAACAGAAGCCATGGTTCATAATCTACTAGCTAAACTGCCCTGCAAAACCAAACCCACTGTACAGTGTAAAGTAATCAAAACTGAAGCTCACTATAGAGTGCCAATGTAGTCAATAACAATACAATGATACACAAAGCATCCCGGCGAATTTGACTTCGCCACAGGAATGTACATATACCCAAAAACATTACATACTAACCTTACATCGAGAATTCATCCAAATCGAAAAACTCTACACAACAAGTCTAACAATCTCTCATGCGTGTCCTAAAAAAGGCCAAGCTGACAACAATTCTTACATTCCAACAACGCTACAAATCCAAACATCCTAAGCTGACACAAAACAGTAGACGAATAACTAACGTGTCTGCTCTCTCGCAAGAGTCAAGAACTTTCGTCCTTTCAAATCCCAAAATTCTCGTGAATCACACATTGTTCCGCAATCATAATACAGCCAATCATAAGACGGACTTTCTGTAAGTCCGAGACTAGACGAGCAAGGACATTAGCTCTGTTATAGAGAGTGACATCGTTCAAAACCTTGTTTATGTCCCGTACACTGTTACACCTCCTCAGATCATATCAGACAAAATCCGTCAGACTAAAGTAACAATTCTGAGATGAAATATTAATGTCTTCCCTTCATTGGGACCTGCATCCAGTTACAAAACACTGGTCATAGGGACCTCGTCAGGTATAGTCAAGCAGCTATTTAACCTCGTGTCTGACTACGTAAACTGGTACACTCGCACGCATTTACCCAGAGTCTTACACCCTTGGGGACTAACTATCACAGCATTCATACTTTATCACATCTTTAATTTGTGTGAAATGAATCACAGTCTCTTCTTTTGTGGTATTACCTCTTACTCCTCTATCGCAAATACTCACTGGACAGCTTCACTCGTCCGTTCTTGAGAATAGAACACTATTATCAGTAATGAAGGCTCCAACATAAGGGTCAGCTCAGATAAAACCGTACACTGAAACTGGAAAACTACAACTTCAGACTGCTTCCATACTAACAATTCTTCTGGTAAAGTAAGCGAACAGATTTTTGTTGGATTAGACCTCGAAAAAAATCGTAGACAAAGCATTTTAATGAGGCGTGAGAGAAAGAAAAATCACAAGATAATTACCTGTGATTCGAACCACGGACTCCGGCAAGACGAGCAGCCGTCTAGCCAAGAGAGAACAGCGTGCTATCGAACTGTGCTATCTCGCACCTTCAGAAGAAATTGTTTGAAATCGAAGTCATTAGTAACTGTTCAGTCGACACGAAGGATTGTGGAACCCGGAAAGAAACAAGGTCATTACAGGTAATTCTCTTTTTACTATTCTTTTTCTAACGTCTCACTAAAGTGCTTCGTCTACGATTTTTTTTATAGATCTAATCCTACAAAACTGTAATTCTTACTTTACCTACGAAAGCCTCGCTGTTTCCTACTTATAACAATTTATTCTAAGCAACAGTAACAACAGAGAGGAACAAGCAGGATTTCGAAAAAGAGAAGCTATCTCGACTAGATCTTTGCTCTAAGAATAATACTTGAAGAACATGTTGAAAAGCAGAAACCATTAATACTGAACTTCATAGACTTTAAAAAAGGCATTTGATAGCATACACATAGATTCGTTGTGGATAGTTTTAAGTCTATATGGAATACCATCTAAAATTCTCAACATCATTAAGGACCTCTACAATGGATATGTTTGTGCAGTCAAAACAGAAGAAGGAATGAGCGAATGGTCAAATATTGAAGCAGGTGTGAAACAAGGATGTATACTGTCTCCTTTGATTTTTGTAATTGCAATAGACTTCATAATGAAAAAATGCTTCACAGGTAACATAGGTATTGACTAGGTACATGGGACCCAACTAGAAGATCTTGATTTTGCTGATGACATAACTCTTATCAGTAGCAATGTGAATTCCATGCAAGAAAAAAAAACATAGCAATATAGGACTTAAAATTAGCAAGGACAAAACAAAACTAGTGACATTTCTCATTAATCAAAATGTATAAATACACGAAGAAGAGACAGATTTTGAAGAAATCAATCAAGGTGCATACCGTGGCAGCTACATATACATCAGTGTATAGATCTTTGATGTATTCATTCCACCTGTCTATTATTTCTTCTTTTTCCATTATAGTTTCTGCCTCCTTTGATTTAAGACATCCAGTTTTGTGATGTGCCTTTATGCCTGTAAATCATCTAGGTTTTTGTACATGTCCCATGTGTTACCTTGGCGGTGATGTTCTCTCTTGGCATTTTTCATGTAGCCTTCTTCTGTTTAATTGTCAGTTTTCCTATTACTGGAACATGGTCACTATCATAATCTGTCCCTGACCAATCTTCGCTTATAAAAGAGAATTTCTAAATCCTGCAAGTCGGTTTCTTTTTTCCAGTGTGTATTAGCATGATTGTATAAGGGAAGTACAGCAGTAGTGTCCCAGGTCTTGCCGCGGGTTGTGTACCAATAGTCTGGGTAAAAAACCCTTTACCGCGGGCAGCGGGCGGAGGAGGTTAATGCACCCCTTACTCGCAAATGACCTTGTCATTGAGTTCCTGAGACATATCATAGAGCTATCTGCCCCACACAACTAACTCGATCCATCCAGGAAGGTCACCATCTGTTTTGTCCCACAACTTCTTATTCTATATATTGGCAGCTAACCTCTATATCTAGAGCTCCATCCACCATCCCCCACCTGGTGGACACCCCTAGTAGTAGTGTAGGGCGGGCTCTCAACAGAGCACACACATTTAGTTGTCACAGAAAAACAAGATTCCACATATCAGTGCCAGATCAGTTTATTCTCTTATCAACGTATTACTTCAACTGTCTCTTGTTACTTCAACTGTCAACTTATTACTTCAGCTGTCACGTATTACTTCAACTGTCACGTATTACTTCAACTGTCACGTATTACTTCAACTGTCACGTATTACTTCAACTGTCACGTATTATTTCAACTGTCAACTTATTACTTCAACTGTCACGTATTACTTCAGCTGTCACGTATTACTTCAACTGTCAACTTATTACTTCAACTGTCACGTATTACTTCAACTGTCAACTTATTACTTCAACTGTCAACTTATTACTTCAACTGTCACTTATTACTTCAACTGTCAACTTATTACTTCAACTGTCACGTATTACTTCAACTGTCACTTATTACTTCAACTGTCAACTTATTACTTCAACTGTCACGTATTACTTCAACTGTCACTTATTACTTCAACTGTCAACTTATTACTTCAACTGTCACGTATTATTTCAACTGTCACTTATTACTTCAACTGTCACTTATTACTTCAACTGTCAACTTATTACTTTAATGTCACGTATTACTTCAACTGTCAACTTATTACTTCAACTGTCACGTATTACTTCAACTGTCACTTATTACTTCAACTGTCAACTTATTACTTCAACTGTCACGTATTACTTCAACTGTCACGTATTACTTCAACTGTCAACTTATTACTTCAACTGTCAACTTATTACTTCAACTGTCACTTATTACTTCAACTGTCACGTATTACTTCAGCTGTCACTTATTACTTCAACTGTCACTTTTTACTTCAACTGTCAACTTATTACTTCAACTGTCACGTATTACTTCAACTGTCACTTATTACTTCAACTGTCAACTTATTACTTCAACTGTCACTTATTACTTCAACTGTCAACTTATTACTTCAACTGTCACGTATTACTTCAACTGTCACTTATTACTTCAACTGTCAACTTATTACTTCAACTGTCACGTATTACTTCAACTGTCACTTATTACTTCAACTGTCAACTTATTACTTCAACTGTCACGTATTACTTTAATGTCACGTATTACTTCAACTGTCAACTTATTACTTCAACTGTCACGTATTACTTCAACTGTCACTTATTACTTCAACTGTCAACTTATTACTTCAACTGTCACGTATTACTTCAACTGTCACGTATTACTTCAACTGTCAACTTATTACTTCAACTGTCAACTTATTACTTCAACTGTCACGTATTACTTCAGCTGTCACGTATTACTTCAACTGTCACTTATTACTTCAACTGTCAACTTATTACTTCAACTGTCAACTTATTACTTCAACTGTCACTTATTACTTCAACTGTCAACTTATTACTTCAACTGTCAACTTATTACTTCAACTGTCACGTATTACTTCAACTGTCACGTATTACTTCAACTGTCACGTATTACTTCAACTGTCACTTATTACTTCAACTGTCACGTATTACTTCAACTGTCACTTATTACTTCAACTGTCAACTTACTCAATGTATATGAAGCATGCCTCTGAGTTTTAGACCACATACTCACGAACAGCAACAGCTTGTACAACGAACACACATTGATAGTGGCCGCCATGCATTTCTCTCTCTCTCTATCTCTCTCATCTCCCTCTCACCTCTGACGCCATACAGTCGTTCACAGGCACTCGGTACGCCCCCCTCCCCTTACAGTAAAAAAGGCTTCTACCCTTTCCTTCATCAAAACCCACGGCCGGCTTGAGCTGCCTAAATATTACGTTGTTACACGAACTCCAGTTACCTGTAAATATTATGATATAACATATAAGAACTCCAGCTACTTGTAAATATTATGATATAACATATAAGAACTTCAGCTACTTGTAAATATTATGATATAACATATAAGAACGCCACCTACCTGTAAATATTATGATATAACATATAAGAACGCCACCTACCTGTAAATATTATGATATACATATAAGAACCACAGCTACCTGTAAATAATATACTATAACACATAAGAATTCCAGCTACCTGTAAATATTATGCTATAACATGTAGCTTACCTATGGAGCTGAGTCAAATGGTCGGTGCCTACTTCAAGAGTGGAATAACTGTTTCTTCACACCGCTGAGGTCTAACCAAACAAAAATTCGTTCCATTTATCCATTAGTCGCCTGTCCTAACATTTAGTAAATCCACTTTAGAAATTTCGTGTTTAGGTCCCACTAAGGGGGATAACTACTGCCTATTACCTGGGCGGATTACCCAGATTACCTAAAAACATGGTTTTACATGCTGTTTCCCCGCCCTTAGCTCAATCTGTTTACCTGAGTTGCCTACTACCTACCACTGTCGGTGTGTGTTGTCTACTACCTACCACTATCAGTGTGTGTTATCTACTACCTACCACTATCAGTGTGTGTTGCCTACTACCTACCACTATCAGTGTGTGTCTACTACCTACCACTATCAGTGTGTGTTCTGGCCCCTTTTCTCACTGCTTACAATGTTGGAGTTACTGAATACTACGCCTAAGTATTTATAAAGTGCTATTTTTTATATGTTCTGTTTCTATATATGTCTTTATATGATCTGGCAATTCTCATGTATTCAGTTTTCTCCTGATTCATCTTTAGCCCCACACTTACTAGCGGTAACTTCAGATTATTGAACACATTAGTGCTATCTTGTTGCGTTTCTCCTACTATATCAAATTATCGTCACATCCTAGTATGTTCGTTCTGTCATTTAAGATTTGATCTATTTCTGTTTCTCTTATTTTTAAAGCACCAGAATGAACAGTACTGGAGACAGGCCATATCCTTGCTTCATAACTTCTCGTATTTGCAATGAATCTGATTTCCTTCCTGCATATATCACCTTGTTTTCTCTATCTCTATACACATTTTATTACGTTTCTGAGCTTTCCGATATTTCAGATTCCTTCACTTTATTTCATAGGCTAGTTCTGTGGATGTCAATGTATGCCTTTATGAAATATTAATACGTCCATATTACGATTTTTTCGAGTTTTTTTTTTTTTTGTTGGTCTCAAGAAGAATGTCTGGTGTGTTGGAAACCTGCTATTTATGAATCTGACGTGATAAGCCCCTAAGATTACTTCAACTGTCACTTATTACTTCAACTGTCAACTTACTCAATGTATATGAAGCATGCCTCTGAGTTTTAGACCACATACTCACGAACAGCAACAGCTTGTACAACGAACACACATTGATAGTGGCCGCCATGCATTTCTCTCTCTCTCTATCTCTCTCATCTCCCTCTCACCTCTGACGCCATACAGTCGTTCACAGGCACTCGGTACGCCCCCCTCCCCTTACAGTAAAAAAGGCTTCTACCCTTTCCTTCATCAAAACCCACGGCCGGCTTGAGCTGCCTAAATATTACGTTGTTACACGAACTCCAGTTACCTGTAAATATTATGATATAACATATAAGAACTCCAGCTACTTGTAAATATTATGATATAACATATAAGAACTTCAGCTACTTGTAAATATTATGATATAACATATAAGAACGCCACCTACCTGTAAATATTATGATATAACATATAAGAACGCCACCTACCTGTAAATATTATGATATACATATAAGAACCACAGCTACCTGTAAATAATATACTATAACACATAAGAATTCCAGCTACCTGTAAATATTATGCTATAACATGTAGCTTACCTATGGAGCTGAGTCAAATGGTCGGTGCCTACTTCAAGAGTGGAATAACTGTTTCTTCACACCGCTGAGGTCTAACCAAACAAAAATTCGTTCCATTTATCCATTAGTCGCCTGTCCTAACATTTAGTAAATCCACTTTAGAAATTTCGTGTTTAGGTCCCACTAAGGGGGATAACTACTGCCTATTACCTGGGCGGATTACCCAGATTACCTAAAAACATGGTTTTACATGCTGTTTCCCCGCCCTTAGCTCAATCTGTTTACCTGAGTTGCCTACTACCTACCACTGTCGGTGTGTGTTGTCTACTACCTACCACTATCAGTGTGTGTTATCTACTACCTACCACTATCAGTGTGTGTTGCCTACTACCTACCACTATCAGTGTGTGTCTACTACCTACCACTATCAGTGTGTGTTCTGGCCCCTTTTCTCACTGCTTACAATGTTGGAGTTACTGAATACTACGCCTAAGTATTTATAAAGTGCTATTTTTTATATGTTCTGTTTCTATATATGTCTTTATATGATCTGGCAATTCTCATGTATTCAGTTTTCTCCTGATTCATCTTTAGCCCCACACTTACTAGCGGTAACTTCAGATTATTGAACACATTAGTGCTATCTTGTTGCGTTTCTCCTACTATATCAAATTATCGTCACATCCTAGTATGTTCGTTCTGTCATTTAAGATTTGATCTATTTCTGTTTCTCTTATTTTTAAAGCACCAGAATGAACAGTACTGGAGACAGGCCATATCCTTGCTTCATAACTTCTCGTATTTGCAATGAATCTGATTTCCTTCCTGCATATATCACCTTGTTTTCTCTATCTCTATACACATTTTATTACGTTTCTGAGCTTTCCGATATTTCAGATTCCTTCACTTTATTTCATAGGCTAGTTCTGTGGATGTCAATGTATGCCTTTATGAAATATATTAATACGTCCATATTACGATTTTTTCGAGTTTTTTTTTTTTTTGTTGGTCTCAAGAAGAATGTCTGGTGTGTTGGAAACCTGCTATTTATGAATCTGACGTGATAAGCCCCTAAGATTACTTCCACATATGAGCTTTTATCCTGTTCAATAATATTATAGTTTGATGAGCCCATTTAAGGATATGCCACTATAGTTTTCCTACAGTTTTTAATCTCCGTTCTTGTAAATATGGATTTTCAATGATTATGTTCATTCTCCTGTAAGTTTATGTTCTATCCATATCTGTTCTATTAGGGAACTTAATGTAGTATTATTCCACATTCTTTGATCAGTTTTGCGTATATTCCGTCAGAGCCTGCTACCTTGTTGTTTCCAAGCTACCGTACTGCCATTATAATTTCTTCCATGCTGGGCCAGCTATTCACCTATAGACAACTAAGCCACATCTACTGTGCCATCAGTCTAACTCGCCTATAGACAACCAAGCCACATTTGCTGTGCCACCAGTCAATCTCGTCTATAAACAAGCAAACCACATCTACTGTATCAACAGTCTATCTCGCCTATAGACAACCAAGCCACATCTACTGTACCATCAGTCTACATCGCCTACAGACAACCAAACCACATCTACTCTTTGTGTTTTCGGCACTGAACCGTCCTTGAAAATGGCTGAGTCACGTTGTTGAGTGTGAGTGAAAACAATGGTTCAAAGGCTTCAAAGTTCCAAAATAAGACTCCTGCGTCATTGTATTCAGGACAGCGTGCCGCAGCCTTCATCCAAGAGCGTGTGAGGGTACACAAGCTCCAGAATTACATCCTAAGTCATGTCTTACGTCCATTCTCTACATTCTCTGTCAAGCTCGGAGGCTAAATCCTGTCTCCCGTTTATTCTCTACATTCTCTACATTCTCTGTCAGTCTCGGAGAATAAGTCCTATCTCAAGTCCATTCTCTTACATACTCTGTAAAGCTCGGAGATTAAGTCCTGTCTCCTGTCAATTCTAAAATTCTCTACATTCTCTATTTTCTATACCTTCTCTGTCAAGCTCGGAGACTAAGTCATGTCTCCCGTCCATTTTCTACATTTTCAACATTCTCTATCAATCTCGTAGACTGTCTCCTGTCTTTTCTCTATATTCTCTGTCAAGGTCGGAGACTAAGTCATGTCTTCTGTCCACACACTACATTGTACATTTTCTGTCAAGCTCGGAGACTAAGTCCTGTCTCCTGTCCATTCTCTACATTCTCTATATTCACTGTCCAACTCGGAGACTAAGTAATGTCTTCTGTCCATTCTCCACATTTTCTGTCAAGCTCGGAGGCCAAGTCCTTTCTCCCGTCCTTCTCTACACTCTCTGTCAAGCTCGGAGACTAAGTTCTGTCTCCTGTTTATTCTTTACATTCTCTACACTCTCTGTCAAGCTCGGAGACTAAGTCCTGTCTCCCATCCAATCTCCACATTCTCTGCCAAGCTTGGAGACTAAGTCCTGTCTCCTGTTTATTCTCTACATTCTCTATATTCACTGTCAACCCTGCAGACTAAGTCCTGTCTCCCGTACATTCTCTACACTCTCTGTCAAGCTCGGAGACTAAGTCTTGTCACTTGTCCATTCTCTACATTCACTATCATGCTTGGAGTCTAGATCATATATTTTGTACATTCTGTACATTCTCTGTCAAACTTGGAGACTAAGTCCTGTCTCTTGTCCATTCCCTACATTCTGTAACAAGCTAGGAGAAGATAACTCTGGTGAGACTGTTGGAATCATCTCTCACTTTTATCCACTCCGCTCCTTTTATTACATCCCCCACAGCACACACAGCACATACAACACACACAGCACATACAACACACAGCACATACAACACACACAGCACATACAACACACAGCACATACAACACACACAGCACACACAGCACATACATCACACACAGCACACACAAAACACACAGCACATACAACACACACAGCACATACAACACACACAGCACACACAACACACACAGCACATACAACACACACAGCACACACAGCACATACATCACACACAGCACATACAACACACACAGCACACACAGCACATACATCACACACAGCACACACAAAACACACAGCACATACAACACACACAGCACACACAAAACACACAGCACACACAACACACACAGCACATACAACACACACAGCACACACAGCACATACATCACACACAGCACACACAAAACACACAGCACACACAGCACTAAGAGATGTTTCAGCCTCAGTCATCCATGAACTACCACGATTAATACGACAACCTTTCATTACTGCCAGTGATTTATGCAGGGGATGAGCGGTGTTGGTGAGCACAGTGAGATAAGCTTTGACCTGTACAACTTTCTGTCTAATCCCCATGTCAGGCAGGCACGGGAGATAACTCATGCTCACAGTCTGAGTATCTCTTGTGGAACCTAGGACAGTCCACAAAGTCTGATTATCTCTGGTGTTAACTAGGACAGTCCACAAAGTCTGAGTATCTCTAGTGTTATCTAGGACAGTCCACAAAGTATGAGTATCTCTGGTGCAACCCAGGACAGTCCACAACGTCTAGGTATCTCTGGTGATACACAGGACAGTCCACATAGTCTGAGTATCTCTGGTGATACACAGGACAGTCCACATAGTCTGAGTATCTCTGGTGTTAACTAGGACAGTCCACAAAGTCTGAGTATCTCTAGTGTTATCTAGGACAGTCCACAAAGTATGAGTATCTCTGGTGCAACCCAGGACAGTCCACAACGTCTAGGTATCTCTGGTGCAACCCAGGACAGTCCACAAGTCTGAGTATCTCTGGTGCACCCCAGGACAGTCCACAGAGTCTCAGTATCTCTGGTGTTACCTAGGACAGTCCACAAAGTCTGAGTATCTCTGGTGTTACCTATGACAGTCCACAAAGTCTGAGTATCTCTGGTGTTACCTATGACAGTCCACAAAGTCTGAGTATCTCTGGTGTTACCTATGACAGTCCACAAAGTCTGAGTATCTCTGGTGTTACCTATGACAGTCCACAAAGTCTGAGTATCTCTGATGTTATCTATGACAGTCAGCATAGCTTTATTTTGAATTCTCTCCAGACTAATCTCGGTAATGCATATGAATAAAAATACATATACACGTTTGCACTTAAATGTAACACTTAATAGCAATTAATATGTGGTCTATAAAGATATTTATAAATGTAAAGAAATAAGACGTTTTGACAACATTATGATACGGTGCTAGAAAATTAATTTTCCATACTACTGTACGTGTGTTTAATGTTTCTTTTCCTAAAGTGAAATATTGTTATAAGACGTTTGAAATAATTTCACCAACCTATGTACTATCCTTTTTCCTATCAATATGCCACAACATCAATACAGCTGGCAAGTATTTCAATTCATATAAAGCAAAGATGTAGTACATTTGGTTAAAAATATACCTAACATGCGGCGTGGTTACTTTTATCTGAGCACAGTTTTGAGAACTAATATAACTTTTCTTTTACTAAAAATATCAGTACTTCTTTTTAGCACAACTGTTTTCACTGTTGTTAGTATTCTAGTCACTCCATCGCTTAAAGTTTAAGTATAATGAATATACTATTTCCATAATTGTGTACGAAACTGGTTTTTATTTATATTCCTCATTGCAGTTTCCAATACTGTTACTATAATAAATATGTGACTATGGATGAATGGATAAGATGGATGGATGGATGGACGGATCAATGGATGGATGGATGGATAGATGAATGGATAGATGAATGGAAGAGCAGATGGATGTATAAATAGAAAGATTGAGATTTCTTTTAAGGCTATATAGCTGGTTAGACAGATACATGTATATTAATATTGGAAAAAGTTGGACAGTAGAGACGAAGGAACGCGCAGACAGACAGAAAGACAAACAAATAAGAAAGATAGATAGATAGATAGATAGATTAGATAGATAGATAGATAGATAGATAGATAGATAGATAGATAGATAGATAGATAGATAGAAAAGCATATATACATGCAAATACACATAGGGACACACTACATCCACCATGTTTACATAAACACAGACATATATACAATCGTAGACAAACATAAATACGTTTGTTGGTGCATATATATATATATATATATATATATATATATATATATGTAAGCATGCATATACACGTTACATACAGAATCATACATGCATACATGATTGCATACATGTATTTATTATATATATATATATATAATATATATATATATATATATATATATATATATCTTATATCTTATATCCTTCCCGTGCCGTTAGACGTCACATAGGGCTCGCAAAGTAGTTCGCCAATTTTTCCTGTCTTCGGCGAGTCTTTCAACCTCAACAAAGGATTTTATGCCTGTTAACTTGGCCTCTCTTAATAATGTCCTCTTCAGAGTTTCACGCGGTCTGCCCCTTTTTCTTCGGCCTGTTGTGTTCCACTTGATAGCTTGTTTTGGAATTCTCTGATCATTTCTTCTCATCAAGTGACCAACATATGTCCATCTCCTTTTCCTGATCACCCGTGAGACTGGTTGTTGTTCAGTCATCTGTCTTATCTCTGCATTGTTCTTGAATTCATTCCACTTGATGCCGAGTATTTTCCTTAGGCATTTGTTTTCAAAAGAGTCTAATTTCTTTTCTATTTCTTTAGTTGTTTTCCAGCTTTCGCATGCATAAATGAGGGTGGATATTACATTTGAATTGAATAGTCTTAACTTGGTTTTTGTGCTTATAACTTTTGAATTCCATATGTTCTCAAGATTCTTGATGATTGATGCTGCTTTTGCAATTCTGATTCTAACTTCCTTTCTAGTGTCACCATCCTGGTCTATGTAGCTGCCAAGGTATGCAAATTGATTGACTTCTTCAATATCTGTCCCTTCTATGTGTATTTTTCCATTTTGATTGATGGGAATTTTCATTATTTTTGTTTTGTCCTTGTTAATTTCAAGTCCTATTTTGCTAGCCAGTGAAGATAGGCTATCTGTTTTTTCTTGCATGGAATTCACATTATTACTGATAAGAGTTATGTCATCAGCAAAATCAAGATCTTCTAGTTGGGTCCCATATACCCAGTCAATACCTGTGTTACCTGTGCAGCATTTTGTCATTATGAAGTCTATTGTAATCCCAAAAAGTAAAGGAGACAGTATACATCCTTGTTTCACGCCTGTTTCAATCTGGAACCATTCACTCATCCCTTCTTCTGTCTTGACTGCACAACCATATCCATTGTATAAGTCCTTAATGATGTTGACAATTTTAGATGGTATTCCATATAGACATAAAATTCTCCATAGTGAATCTCTGTGTATGCTATCAAATGCCTTCTTAAAATCTATGAAATTCAGTATTAATGGTTTCTGCTTTTCAATATGTTCTTCAAGTATTATTCTGAGAGTAAAGATCTGGTCGAGACAGCTTCTCCCTTTTCGAAATCCTGCTTGTTCTTCTCTCATTGCAGTATCCACTATATCTTTGAGTCTATTCAAAATTACCTTGCAAAATACTTTTGACACAACTGATATTAAGGTTACTACTCTCCAGTTGTTACAGTCACTAAGGTTGCCCTTTTTTGGTATTTTAACAATGATTCCCTTCTTCCAATTAGAAGGGACCTTTTCTTCTTTCCAAATCTTGTTAAACATTCTCTGTAGTTGTCTCATGTTGTCACTATTGATAGCTTTTAGCATCTCGGCTGTTATTTCATCTTCACCTGCAGCTTTGTTGTTAGCCATTAAATTCACTGCTGTTTCAATTTCATGCAATTTAATTTCATCTAGATTGACATTTAGTTGTGGGGCTGGTAAGTCAGTTTCAAGGTTTAACAATTCTTTTGGGTGTGGTCGATTGAGTATTTCTTGGAAGTGTTCAGCCCATCTTTGCTTTTGGTCTTTATTTGATGTTAATAGTGTTCCAGTTTTGCTAAGGATTGGTCTTTCTTTAGATGTAATAGTACCTGTTAGCCTCTTTTGTATGTTATATAAAGTTTTGCTGTCTCCTGTTTTTGCTGCTTTTTCTGCCTCTTTCGCCATATTGTCTATGTATTCTCTTTTATCCCTTCTAGCTGAACTTTTTACTTTCTTGTCTATGTCTTTGTATTTTGCTTTTGCCGAATCTCTTTCATGATCTGCTTTTGCATTCAACATGTTTAATTTGACTGCTCGTCTTTCATGTATATACTTCCATGTTTTATTTGATATCCATGCTTTTCTATTTGGTTTTTCCAATCCAGCGCTTACTTTTGCTGCTGTGATTATGGCTGTGCTGTAAG
>CM019698.1:45983158-46105658 GCA_009760885.1 Achatina immaculata
AAATAGATGACAACTCGGACAAGAAACCGGGAATAGAGACAAACAGATGTGAACTAGGACAAGAAACCAGTCATAGAGACAAACAGATGAGAACTAGGACAAGAAACCAGGCATAGAGACAAACAGATGAGAACTAGGACAAGAAACCAGGCATAGAAACAAACAGATGAGAACTAGGACAATAAACCAGGCATAGAGACAAACAGATGGGGACCAGACCAGAAAACAGGCATAGAAACAAACATATGAGAACTAGGACAATAAACCAGACATAGAGACAAACAGATGATAACTAGGACAAGAAACCTGGCTTAGAAACAAATAGATGAGAACTAGTAAAAGAAACCAGGCATAGAGACAAACAGATGATAACTAGGACAAGAAACAAGGTGTAGAAACAAACAGGTCAGATCTAGGACAAGAAACCAGGCATAGAGATAAACAGATGAGAACCAAGAAAGAAACCAGACATAGAGACAAAGATGTATCCTGCCACTTAAGCTGTTTTCATGAAAGTGTCATGAGAGCCATTACAAATTTGAAAGTGTCAAAAGACTTATTACAAATTTGAAAGTGTCATGGGCGACACATTATAAAGTTGGAAGTGTCATGAGAGAGACATAAGAAATTTGAAAGTCTCATGATAGAGGCATTACAAATGTGAAAAGAATAAAAATAGGAGGCCATAACACCAATACCAATTGAATGAATGAATGAATGAATGAATGAACATCAATAACACGAGATGTCCGGATAAGGCGATTCTATAACAAAAAGGTTGCAAACAAGATTATTGAAGAGAACAATATATCTATCTATCTATCTATCTATCTATCTATCTATCTATCTATCTATCTATCTATCTATCTATCTATCTATCTATCTATCTATCCGTCATTCTGACAGTCTGTCTCTCTTTCTCTTCGTCTCATTCTCTCCCTACCAGAGTTTTTGTCTGATACTGCCGACTACACTTTGAAATACTATGTTGTTAACATTCTCGTAAGAGCGATGATTTCTGTTGGAATTCTCTATCTGTATCATTTTGTTAACCTCCCACTATTCCCTCTTTCTATCCCACTCCATCTCTCTCTCTCCCTCTCTCACTCGAACCCTTTATGTTTGTGTCGGCGTCCATCTCTTTTCCTTCTATCCTTCTCGCTGTCACAATGGATTCATACTAGCGTCTCTCAAGAACCTGTTCTAATAAGCTGGATACTCTTTCACTGACATGTTCTTATTGATTGCATTAAATCTGCAGCTTCTCTCAGATTCGCCTCATCTGATTTCTTTAGTGTCGTCTAAGATATTTCCACCATTCTTCTAAATAACCACATTTCGGCATTTTCCAGTTTCTTTTGTACTTTATTAGTGGCTGACCACGCCTCGCATCCGTCAAATAAATTTGACTCAATGTTCCCAGTTTAGTTTGTTTTCTTCGCTCACAAAGAAAATGATCAATTATACTAATTATTTTTGATTTACTAATAGATTATTTTGTCTTGCATTATTTTGGTCTTTCTTTAAATTAAATTTCCTCGGCTTAGGACAGTTTTGTCCCCAGCTTTCGAAATTGACAACCTGTTTTAATTTTGTGCCGTTTAATTTTATTTGTCATTGAAGATTCACTTTTTGTTCTCTAAGATCCATGGCTTATGTTTTATTTTTGTTAGATGTAAAATTCATTCTTTTCATTTTTTTTTCGAAGATGTCCAGCCATTGTTCCACTTCCTTCTCACTCTCTGCTTTTAAGACGATGTAAACGGTTTCTGGAAAAAAAATGTTTAATTTCCAAGTAATTAATTATTAAAACGCATGCTATTCTCGCTGATTGAGGAAAATAAATCAGATGACAATAGACGTCCTTTGACTACTCTAAATTTCATTTCTTGATATTTGCTATTTTCGTGTTCCATGGTTACTGTTGCTCATTGTTGTCAAAAGACGATTTACATTACCATCCGGCAATTTCCTTCTATGTTTGTTTTGTAGCAATTTAAAACAGAAATGCTACCTGATCAATTTTAGGTTCCAGTTTTCTTTCGGGAAGTATTTCTAAACTGTATATTTATTTATTATAAACACATCGAAAAATAATATAATTTTAATCTTCTAAAGAGTAATAGAAATATTCAACAAATTTTATTTTACACAGTCTTAAAAACTACATAGACTGAAATTCTAAAAACATGTATATTATAATAGCAATTACGCAATAATTTAAAAAGTGAAAGAGTTACAACTGGTTATGCCGTAGGAGTATAACACTTATAATGTTACACGTGTTGTCTAATCTTAATTGGAGAATAGTAGAATAATAAACTTACCGCCTGTATTAAATTTCATGACATACAGAGAAAAATCAGAACAGAATCAAAACGTTTTTTTGCACAGGGTAGTTAAAACTTGCAAGGAATTTATTTCTAGAGATAATAATCATAATAATATTACAGAAAGTTTTAAACTACCCGGATATTCAAGAAACATTTATAACGTTAATTATATATATATATATATATATATATATATATATATATATATATATATATATAACCTCTGACAGTCCATACATATTTTACGATTTTTATAAAAGTATTCTGATATCTGTAATATAGAAATTTAAGAATGATTAACTGTTCATTTATCTATCTATCTATCTATCTATCTATCTATCTATCTATCTATCTATCTATCTATCTATCTATCTATCTATCTATCTATCTATCTATCTGTAGATATTATTATTCTTATTATTGACCAACATTTGACCTGGAACTCTCATGTGTAATGTCTAACAAAACTCATCGCAGAAAAAGTATACCAATTAGCTAAAATTAAGCACTTCATAGATCAAGACACAAGGAAGACATACTGCATAGCTCATATACAAACACATTTAGACTATTGCTCAACAGTTTGGGATGGTTGCTCAGTGTCAAATACAAAGAGGCTTTGCTCTTTCCAAATGCGAGCAGTAAAGTTCATTAGTGACAAAGACCAAGCACAAACAACTAATAATCACAAACGTATCAAAATACTACCCCTTAAGAACAGGTTCCTCTTCAACATAGCCAAGTTAGTACATCAAATTCTTTCACGGCATGCCCCGCCTTATCTATGGAACCTGTTTAAATTTAGCCCAAAGTGCAGCCAACGCTTGAACAACATATGTCTTCCAAAACCTAGACTTCGTCTTTACAAGAAAAGCTTTAGTTATTCTGCTGCTCATCTTTGGAATACCCTCCCATCCTATATAAAAAATATAAATTATACTCCTTCCTACAACTACAAGCTTACCCGATATCTATTTGATGCCGACTACATGCCTCCGTGAATTATAAATCTTAAAAGTTATCTTAAGCTGCTCTTACAGACACCGAATACAATTAATTGTTTTCTGAATAGTCCCGAAAATGTTGTTTAGTAGATAGTCATTCATAATGTATGTAGTTACTTCTGTACTGAGTGAATGTTTCAGAGCGAAACGTAAATGTTATATTTTATTTTATGTCTCTCAGCTTCAATGTTAGTTATGTTTGTTATATGAACAGCATATTTGTAGAATGTCTGGAATAGAGTGAAAGATGTATGATAAAGGGAAGAATGTCAGACGGGCCTGCGTGCCCAATTCTTAACCCTTTTGAAATAAATATCAATCAATCAGTCCTTCAATCAATCAATCAATCAATCAATCAATCAATCTATCTATCTATTTATCTATCTATCTATCTATCTATCTATCTATTTTTCTATCTATCTATCTCTTTATCTATCTGTCTATCTATCTATCTATCTATCTATCTATCTATCTATCTATCTATCTATCTATCTATCTATCCGTCCGTCCGTCTGTCCGTCCGTCTGTCTGTCTGTCTATCTATCTATCTGTATTCTGTCTGTCTGTCTGTCTATCCATCTGCATGTCTGGCTTTCATTCTGTCCTTACATCCCACATTCTGTTTGTCTCTCGGTCTCTTCCTCTCACTGTCTGCCTGTCAGTCTTTCTTTTTCTTACTCTGTTGACTACTTTTCACAATATTATGATGTTATAAATCTCTGTTATGAGTTATGATTTCTGGTGGCATTCCATCTCTGCCCCATTTTTGTTAATCCGTCCACCACTCTCTATCTCTCTCTCTCTCTATCTCTCTCTCCCTCTCTCTCTCTCTCTCACTCACTCCCCTCTCTCTGTCTTCATCATTGTGTTGTCCGAGATAGGACGTGTAATTTGTCGCTAATAATTTTTCAAATATTTTAGTGTTATTTGAAATACTTGGACAATGATACTTTTATTTTTGGATTTCTGGAGAAATTGTGTTTTCACTGGATTATGAAATGTTCTCAAAAGATTTGAATTTGTGGAGTTATTTCATAAAATTGCGATAATACATTGTTTCTGTGAGTTCATTGTGGTCACCAGTTTTCATCACTATTTTTTCTATAAGCCACGCGGCCTGCCCAGTGTCTGCCAGAATGTTGTATTTGTTTAATCTGGATGTTTTGCAACAATGATAGATGCGGGACTGAAGGTTTCATCTGTGAAGTGACGAACAAGCCCAGCCGGTGGGATGGTCTCTTGTCTACCACAACAAATAAGTATAGCCTAAACAAACACAAAGCCGTAGGAACAAAGCTAAAGAAATTCAGTAACCCACCAGGCTTAACAATAAAATACACCAGCGAGGGACAATGTGTCGTTGTGACATGTCACAACACACATCAGAACGAGTCCTGGAGGCAAGATCTTAGGAAGGTGTATCGGGCGGAAAGAGAGGAGAGATATGACTATCAAAACAGTTTATGGAGCTGCAAGAAGGAAACATAAACACAGTTAAGTAAGTGATGGCCAGTCAGCTCCCTCAAGCAGATAACTCAGATGAAATAAACACATCAATTACAAACATGTCTGAAAGTTTTGCAAGTCTGCAAAGAATTATATAGACATAGTCGGCGATAGAATGGAAATCACTCGAAAAGACAACCCAGTTAACTGTTATAGCGAAACTGACATTAAAATGGAACCAAACTCTGAAAAATCTGTGCAGAGTAATGTTCCTAGACTTAGTGAGACTGTCAGTTCTCATCACGCTGTTGGTACAGATACAAAATCACTTACTTTTCTCGCTGCTGGCGAGATCTTCAGCTGCCGTGCGTGGAGCGGTGTTCCTCCCGGCCAATGAAGAAATTTGCAAATGAGGTTGCAGTGGAGCATCACTGCGGAAAAGGTGGTAGAAAAGATAAAGCGAAGCAAACAGTCAAATCACGGCATCTCTGGTCTGGAGGTCGGCCACGTCCTGAGTGCAGTCATATCGGGTGAAATGCATGAACCGGCTTGTCCCAGAGGTTAAGACACTGCTGGCGAGACTCTTCAAATGCCGCGCGTGGAGTGAAGCTCCTCCCGGTTAAGGAAGTAAATGCGGAAAAGAAATAAAGGTTGCTGTGCGGCGCCGATGGGAAAAGGTGGTGGAAAGTAAAGTTTAACCGGTATGTCCAGTAGTATCGCTACGAGAGCTATACCACGGCACCTCTGCTCTAGAGGTCGCCCACGTCCGAAATACACCTACACTGGTGAAATATGCCTAAACCGGCACACACCAGGGGTGGAACTTGATAGCTAGACATGTCATGCCACTTCCGCTCTAGAGGTCGGTAACGCCTGATAAACACCCATGCCGGTGAATTTTGCCTAAACCGGCTCATACCAGGGGTGAATCTTGAAGGCTATGCATGTCACAGTACCTCTGCCCTAGAGGTCGGTCCCGTCCCAAACACGCCCATACTGGGAAATGCCTAAACCGGCTCAACCCAGGGGTAGAAGTCACTAGTGGCGAGGATTCGTCCTCCTGGACAAAAGCTCCATCCTGGTCACAACTAGGAAGGGTAGCGGCCACGACCGCAAAATGCTGAAGTCGGAGACACTGGACCAAGGAAGTCTAGATAGGCAACCACCTCTCACCCGGCGGGGATGTTTGTGTATCCTAATCACGCTGAGGTTTTCCGGTGAGAAAGTCCAACCCTGGACTGGATGGGCAACCACCTCTCACCCGGCAGTGATACACGGGTATCTCAAAACACGTTGAGGTTTTCAGGTGAGAAGGTCCAACTCTTTCCTGGGTGGGCTACCGCCTCTCACCCAGCGGGGATGCACTGATATCCTAAACTGTCGAGGTCTTCCGATGAAAAGTCCAACCCTAGACCAAACTGGTGCAATGAAAACCGCGGTGTCACGCAATCCGCTTCAGAGACCCACCAAGAACACAGGCTAATGCCCTTTGATACTATGAACCGCTTGTGGTCGTCTCGGGGATCTCGTGTGGTCCTTTCGGGGACCACAAAGGAGATCACGGGACCTAACGAAAACCACAGGCGTAAATTCAGTACGATCACACTGCGGTTTTGGTGGTAGAAGCGAACGAAGAAGAAGAAGAAGTCTCTCCAGCTCTTCTCCTACATTCTCCATTAGTGATTTTTGCTGTCCAGAGGATTCGCAACATTATTCTAATAAACCAATTTTCTGCTGCTTTCAATAATTTTTGTGCAGACTTGATTATTGTCCATGATTCACTTCCATATAACAAGATAGGTTCAATATAGCATTTAAAGACTCGTTTTCTAACATTCATTGATAAAGATGTGTTAGCTAATATGTTACTCAGTCTCCTAAATGCAGTCTTTGCTTGGCCTATTCTGTTCCTAATTTCTGTTCTGCATTTCCTATCTGAAGTTATTACTGCTCCAAGGTATTTGAATTTCTGCATCTGCTTTAGAATAGTTCCGTTTCATTTAATACTGCATGCTGGTGGATTATGTTTCTTAGATATAACCATAGTCTCTGTCTTTTTGATGTTCAGAGTAAGGCCTTTCTGTTCACTTTCTTTGGCCACTTTATCCAAGAGATTTTGTAGGTCTTAGTGGTTATCCGCTATCAGTACTGTGTCGTCAGCATACCAAAGGTTGTTAATATTGTATCCTCCAATTTTTATGCCTGGTTCTGTGATGATTGTTGTTAGAATATTCTCGCTATACAGAGAAAACAGGTCTGGAGATAGTACACAACCTTGTCACATCCCTTGTTTTATCGGTTGATATTTTCCAGTTCTGATTTCACCTCGAAGTGAACTGCTGCTTCTTGCTGCCAGTATAGATGTTTTACAATCCTCAGGTCTTTGCCGTCTATATTGATGTCTTCAAGCATTTTAATAATGTCACTATGTTTCACCTTTTCAAATGACTTGGTGTAATCAATGAAGCATAAGTAGAGATCTTTCTGTACTTCTAAAGCTCTTTCTGTTAGTGTTCGTAAAGCATAAATGGCATTGTGTGTTCCCTTTCCTTCAACAAATCCTAACTGTTCATCTGCTATTTCCATTTTAATCTTTTCTCTTGTTCTTCTCATAATGATTCTCAGATGTAGCTTCGTTATGTGACATGAGAGGCTGATAGTCCGGTGGTCGCCACATTCCTTTGCACCTGGTTTCTTTGGTAGTGCTATAAACGTGGATTTAATCAGGTCATTTGGTATATAACCCATGTTGTAAATGTTATTCGGTAACTTGGTTATTATTTTTATTCCTGTCTCCTCTAGTGCCTCTATTTCTTCTATTGTTATACTATCAGGCCCAGTCGCTTTTCCTTTCTTCATGTGTTTGATGGCATCTATGATTTCATCTTCAAGTATTGGTGGTCCCTCACAGTTTTCAGTATCAGGTGTTAATTCTGGTCTTTCTCCTCCATATAGTTTTAAGAAGTTCTCTATTCAGTTTGATGTTTCTCACTTTTCTGCCTGCTTTCTTTAGTTTTATTCTAACTTTTCCACAGAGTGGATCATGGTCACTATTGCAGTCAGCTCCTGGCATGGTTTTTGTTTTCAGTAATACATACATACATAATACATATTTGCATACATACATTTAAAAGTCTCTACTTACGAGCCGTTCTTATTAATAGTGTTGTACATTACGATAGTTTACTTCATAAGTGACATTCATTTCGTACAAAGGTATTGACATAATTTTCTTTTTCTTCATCTTTCCCAGCCATTAAGACACATTGCTGCAGATAGAATTCGCCTCCATTCCTCTCTATTCCTATTCTTATCTGAAATTTGTGAAATCAATTTCTTTTATATCCTCTTCTATATCGTCTTTCCATCTCTGTCTAATAAAAAGGGACAGGTTCGATTAAGTCTGCAGAGATGCCATCATAACGAAAAGAACAGCAAGACAGATATTATTGAATGACATGATCCTTTGCTGTTGAATAAAATCTTCTACTACACGACCCCGATGTGGTCTTGCGTTATCTTCGTGTACGATTGTCCCTGCATCCATGGCTTGCGAGGTATTCTGGACAATGGGTTGAAGAATTTCATTCAGGTATCGCTGGGCTGTTAGGTTGTCATGAATGACATGAAGGGAGTCATTCGGTCCCTGCTGATACCACCCCAGACCATGACTGATCCCCCTCCGTAACGATCCACCTCTTGGATAGTGACGTCATGGAACCGTCCACCTGGCCTTCTCAAAACACGGATTCTGCCATCACTGAAGGACAAACTGAAGCGGGATTCGTCCAGACGAAATTCCTCACTGGCACTTCATCCAAGGGATGTGCTGCCGGCACCAGGTAACTGTTATGTCTTCTCCAAGCATCTTATTTCCTGTAATGCTGCAAGCACCAGGCAACTGTTATACCTTCTCCAAGCATCTGATTTCCTGTTATGCTGCAAGCACCAGGCAACTTTTATATCTTCTCCAAGCATCTGATTTCCTGTAACGATGGCAGCGCCAGGCAACTGTTATATATTCTCCAAGCATCTGATTTCCTGTAATGATGGCAGTGCAAGGCAACTGTTATATCTTCTCCAAGCCATCTGGTTTCCTGTAATGCTGTAACATCCATGTCATACCTACTGAGTTCATCTGCTAATTCTTTGGCTGCCTCTTGTCTGTATAAACTTCTTATGTACATGTTGCAAATCCCATAATAATTTTGACATTCCAAGGTCGTAATCCATTTTTATCCATCCAATTTCGGAGCTTCTCTATCTGTTCCGTAACATTAATCTTTTTTTTTTCTTACTGAACTGAGTTTGTTGCCTCCATGCTTCAACCCCGCACCCCTCCCCCCGGCCTGGAAGACCAGGGTGCAAGTTCAGTCTGACCTCTACCCGCGAAGACCTTCCCAACTTGTTGGACCTGCCAGGAGTAAAACTTCCGCTGGGAGGATGTCAGGATATGCAAGCTGTCAGGCCACGACAAGGCACTTGCACCACGTGATAGGTTACAGAAATAATACAATCGTTGTACTTAAACTTTACATGCGCATTAACTAAGGAAAAAGAAAAAGTAAAAATGAATGAGCTAAAGAAAAGATAATTTAAAATTGATATAACTCTGTTACTGATATTTTCAGGAATAAATGGGTATATTAGTTCTATGAAAAGTGCTTTAATGCCGAAGTAACATACCACATGCCAGGTATATAATATTTTAACACCAAAGAATTTCATTATTATATATTATGAACTTAAATATTTACCTTCTGTATTAACGTTATGAAATATAGAGATGAAAAAAAATATGAAAAAAAGAGACGTTAGTAAAACTGTTTCAAATGTCCTATAAAAATAAGTGGCCGTGGAAATGAATATAAATTTTAAAATAAAATAACAATGCTGAAAAATACTTTTTTTTCCACAGATTTGATCGATAATGAAATGATCATAATTTACTGTTCTATTTTACAAATAGCAATAAACATCATCATAATCATCATCATCATCATCATCACGTGAAGTGTCGACTGGCATTGGCTATTATGCTTCTCCAGTGTACACGATCCTTCATGCAGGCCATCAGTTCAGTTGAGGATCTCCTCTCACACCATCCCGTCACACTGTCCAGTATCATTTCTCTTGGTTTTCCTCTTGATCTTCTTCCTTCTATTTTTCCTGTTCTTATAGTATTTTCAATGCCCCCTCTTCTCATTGCATGTCCTATGAAAGTACATTGTCTCTCTCTTATTTTTTGACAAGGTTTTTTGTCTCTCCAGCTAGTTCTAAGGAATGTTATTCCCGGTGGTGGGGTGGAGAATTCGATCTCCACTTCAACGGCGTGCGTCCCTAACAGACTCTGGCAGTCAAGTCCACCTTCTGGCCTTCCCGTGGCAGAACTAATTAAATTGACAGGAGAAGGGGCGAGGGCGAATATCTGGCGTCTGAAAACCAGATACTTAGGGTAGATGAGTGGTACGTTTGGTAGCTCATCTGCCGCTGTTGGCGGGATTCTTCAGCTGCCGTGCGTGGAACCGTGCTCCAGCCGGATAATGAAGACAGGTGCAAATGGGGTTGCCGCGCAGCATCACTGCGGAAAAGGTGTTAGAAAGGATAAAGCGAAGCAAACAGTCAAATCACGGCACCTCTGGTCTGGAGGTCGGCCACGTCCTGAGTGCAGTCATATCGGGTGAAATGCATGAACCGGCTTGTCCCAGAGGTTAAGACACTGCTGGCGAGACTCTTCGAATGCCGCGCGTGGAGTGAAGTTCCTCCCGGTAAAGGAAGAAAATACGGAAAAGAAATAAAGGTTGAAGTGCGGTGCCGATGTGAAAAGGTGGTGGAAAGGATAAAGTGAAGTTTAATCGGTATGTCCAGTAGTATCGCTGCGAGAGCTACACATAACACGGCGTCTCTGCTCTAGAGGCCAGCCACGTCCGAAATACACCTACACTGGTGAAATATGTCTAAACTGGCACACACCAGGGGTGGAACTTAATGGCTAGACCTGTCATGCTACCTCCGCTCTAGAGGTCGGTCACGCCTGATATACACCAATACTGGTGAATTTTGCCTAAACCGGCTCACAGCAGGGGTGAATCTTGAAGGCTACGCATGGCACTATACCTCTGCTCTAGAGGTTGGTCTCGTCCCAAACACGCCCATACTGGGATAATATGCCTAAACCGGCTCAACCCAGGGGTGGAAGTCATTAGTGGCGAGGATTCGTCCTCCTGGACAAAAGCTCCATCCTGGTCACAACTAGGAAGGGTAGCGGCCACGACCGCAAAATGCTGAAATCGGAGACACTGGACCAGGGCAGACTAGATAGGCCACCACCTCTCACCCGGCGGGGATGTCTGCGTATCCTAATCACACTGAGGTTTTCCGGTGAGAAATTCCAACTCTGGACTGGATGGGCAACCACCTCTCACACGGAGGTGATACACGGGTACCTCAAAACACGTCGAGGTTTTCCAATGAGAAGGTCCAACTCTGGCCTGGGTGGGCTACCGCCTATCACCCAGCGGGGATGTACTGATATCCTAAACATGTCGAGGTTTTCCGGTGAAAAGTCCAAACCTAGACCAATGGAAAAATAAAAAACCGACTGGAAATATACAAATATAAAACTACCACCATGTTCGGCAGAAGTGTCGCAGTCAACACCTACGTCATACCACAGCTCATATACACCGCAAATATATTTCCCTTGCCTAAACAGTCGCTTAAGGAAGTCAATTTTATGATTAGCGACTTCATTTTCCGACACACAGTACACAGCATCCAACGGAAAACCTTGATGCAAGATAAGAACAGAGGAGGCATCTCCCTACAAGACATATCAACAAAGATCCAGGCACTCAGAATTAAATATGTGGGACAAATCATCCAACAGCCACACAAACACACACTAGCCCACTACTACGTAGGGCTAAGGCTAATCAAATTTTGTAAATTAAACAATGCATATCCCCATCACTTTGGCACTATACCGCTCTTCTACAGACAATGCATACAAAGTGTCACTGGACTTGAACATTTAATACACATGAAAACATCAGGCATATACAAATATCTGGTCAGGAAACAGGAGCCACCATTACAGGACAGAATAAAGAGAGGATACAAATACTTCATCACTGACTACACACAATCATTTCAAAATCTACACAAGAAAGGAATCACGCCAAGTGCACGAGAGATAACATAAAGACTATTATTCAACATAACACCGACCACACAAGGAGTCGCCCGCAGATCCAACAGACTGATCAGATGTAGATTATGTAGAACAAAAACACAGGAAACAGAAGAGCACATCTTCCTTGAGTGCAAAACTGTTTTTTTAGCCTTAAAACTTTTGACTCACGAGATAACAACAAGAACAACACAGAGAGTAGACATGTATACAGCAATCATGTTGAACACCATCCCTCGAACAGTAGCAGACAGCCATAAACAGTCCATCATAATCCTAGCGGAATGCAGATCTCTTATCTGGTCATGTCGGAATAAAGCCATGTTTGATAACATAGTTTTTACGCCAGAAATTTTTCTATCTTCCAAAACAAATTGTTACGGCTTTCTGCTAGTTTTTAACACCTATGTGGAATATTGAAGTCCTTTTTGGTTTTTGTGTGTGTATGTGTGTTTTGACAACGACGCAGTTTTAGTTTCACAACATTGATTATTCTGTAACCCTGTTTGTATATAACTATGCACTCCGGTGTACCTACCATCCAAATCACTATCATCTCATGTTTTGTTAAAGCCCACCATTTCATTATTTCATTTCACGGGCAGTCACCCTCACCTCACGTTATTTGCACACGATTTGTAACTATCAGACAAATAAACTTCATTAAAAAAAAATTCATCTGCCATCAACATCACATTCAAACAACTATCTTTTTCTACCAGTTCTCTGACTTTTACAGCGAGTCCCGCTTTACGAACAGAAATTGTGCGTCCATGTACAGTTGCATTTGTAATTGTATTGAATACCACCTGAATATGTGCTCGATATAAAAAAGTATCCTTATATACTTGTCGCATCAATTGAATTGCCTCAGTGGCAGATTTGACTAGTTTTTAACAGAATTTAATGTTAGCTTTTCACTCCATACTGATTGCAGGAGCTTTTCACTCCATACTGACTGCGGGACAATACAACTCTAACTAGGTCAACAACATGGCGGCTTGTTTGTCGTCTGCTTATCAGGTGGCGATGAAAAGCTGCCAGATTATTTAGATTGGATGCTTTGCTTCATAGATGCCATTTTTGTCTTGGCAATAATAAACCAGTCTCACTACTTATTTTGGGGACCTTGTATCTATCTTTCTGTCCGTCTGTCTGTCTGTCTGTCAGTCTGTCTGTCTGTTGATCCGTCTGTCTGTCTGTATGTCTGTCTGTCTGTCTGTCTATTTGTTTATGTGTCTCTCTTTTTTCCTTCTGTCTTTCTGTTTGTTTTATGATGATGATGTATTATATAGCCACTTTCTGGAATCGAATATAACTAAATAAAAAGTCCTGGTACAAAACAATTGTAACAGTTAACAATAGAAATGTTAAAAATAATCTTGACGTGTTCTTTATTGAAAAATTATACTTAATGTTGTGTAAAATTAGTTTAAAATATACTTACCCACTTTATATATATATATATATATATATATATATATATATATATATATATATATATACATATATGTATATATATATTTTTTTTTTTTTGAGAAATATGAAAAGAAAGAAAAGTTAGAAAATCTTCATGCGAAATAATTTGCAAACGTTCTTAATTAAAAAATAATTCGCTATTACAGAATATATATTTATCTCTAAGATTCTGTCTCTTTATCTGCCTGTCTTTCTGTCTATCTTTTAATTATTAAAAAAAAAATATATATATACACACACAAGGTCCAACAATTAAATTATTCACAGCGAATTTATTCCAGAGGGACAGACTGTCACTGTGAAAACTTATTTAAGTATTTTGAAAGTCCTACTGAAAACGATTCTCCGAGTCCGACCCGAGAATTCAACACCAGGCAGTTTTTTTCCTTATTCATGATAATGCACCGGCTCACCGGGCGGTAGTTGTTACGGAACTTTTGGCCCAAAAATCAGTGTGCGTTCTCAACCATCCACCCTGTTCCCAAGAGTTGTCTCCCTGCGATTATTTTCTGTTCCCAAAATTAAGGTTACCATTGGAAGGACGCTTCTTTTACCTTACTGATGACATCCAAAGGGCAATAAAATCGAGCTTAAGCGCCATACCAACAGAAGAACAGCAGAGGTCGTTCCAGTGTTTGTTAGATCACGCCACTCACTTTATCAATACACAATGGGCTTACATTGAATAAAATACAGGCTATATCTTCAACTGTTGTTTATTTTATTTTTTTATGGAATTAGTCTCATTACTTAAGTATCGGACTTTTGTGTATGTAGATATATACAGTGTCCGGCATAAAGTATAGCTGGATTTAACAGACGTAGTGCGCAGAAACTGAATACGTATGAAAAAAACGTGACGTCAGAGATGAAGGTGACAAACGATGATTTTTAGCAATGGCTTCTTGGCAAACACAACATCTCGCATTCACCGTTGAAAGTGGAAAATCGTCTATTACTGTACAACGAAAGTTCCGTAGCCATTTTGAATTGGATCTCCGTCATAATGTTCCCGATTGGAAGACAAAACAAGTTTGAGGTTGGTCGAAAAATTTAAGGAAACCGCTAATTGCCTTAATAAAAGTCCACTGTTCGTCCAAGAACTCAACAGACACTTGAACGAATTCAAGAAATCCGCAACGCATTGTTGAGCATCCCTCAGCGATCAGCTGTTAGGAACACTTTGGCACCTGACACCCTCTTACTGTTAATAGTGATCTTTATGTGCAGATGCTAACTGAATGCTTTATTCCAGACCTGACCAATAGAAATAAGAGGCTAATATGGTTTCAACAAGATGGAGCAACTGCCCATATAGCCCGCCAGTCCATGGTCATGCTGCAACAAGCATTTCCCAGTCGTCTTATTTCCATATTTGGAGATAGTCATTGGCCGCCAAAGTCACCGGACTTATCGGCCGCAGATTTCTGTTTGTGGGGGTATCTCAAGAACACGGTGTATGCTAGTCGACCACAGTCAATTGCAGACCTAAAAGATGGAATCTGACACTGCATTCAAATGTCCCTTTGAATATGTTAAATAGTATCATGCATGAATTTTCAAGACGCCTGTACTGGCGGTCATCTAACCGTCATAATTTTCAAAACCTAAATATGATTGCTAGCAATAATAAAAATACCCACTTCTCTGATTTTCATTTCATTGTTTTTATCAAAAACATGTAGAGTAGTTATTTATTGTCCATTTTTAAAATAAACTATGTTTTATGTGGAACCCTGCATATATATATATATATATATATATATATATATATATGATTGAATTAGTTAAATTATTAATTAAGAGAACTCCGCAGAACTGACTACCAACACTTGTTAAAGTAAATAGGCATCACCTTTGTTAATTCTACTTTGGAATAATTATGCATCTACTAATTTATATTTAAACTAGGCATGAATACGAAAATCAAGATATTTAAGAGCACTGGAAAATCACCAAAACCATAGAAAACAAGTTGAATTCTTTCCAGACTAAATGTTTACGAAGAATTTGAAAAATATTTTGGTCAAACACCGTAAGAAATAACATCTTGTTGGCAGAAATGCAGATGAAGCCACTGACAACAATTATTGAATAAAGACGCTGGCGATAGTTGGGACATGTGCTCCGAATGACTGAGACCTCATTATCAAAAATAGCACTAAGATGGACACCACAGGGGAATAGAAGTAAGGGTAGACCAAAAGAGATATGGAGAAGAACAACAGAAAGGATGTTGAGCAATAGAGGGCTCACCTAATCAAGAGCAGAAAAAAAGGCAAAGGACAGGCATTTCTGGAAAACCCTTGCGAAAGCCCCATGTGCCCTGTGCACTTAATGTTCAGAGAAAGAAAGAGAGAGAGAGAAAGAGTGAGAGAGAGAGAGAATTTATATTTCGAAGTAATCACACAATTTACATCCTTCCCCTACTTTTAAGCGTCATATATGGCTCGCATGGTAGCTTGTCAGGATTTCATGTTTTCGGCTAGCAGTTCAACCTCATCAAGGGATGTTATTCTTATTAAACCGGCCTCTTTTAAAAACGTCCTCTTTCTCGTGGTCGATCTCTTCTTCTTCGACCTTTTGTTATGATTACCCGTAAGACAGGTTGTTGTTTGCCATCTGTCTTATCTGTGTTGTTCTTGAATTAGTTCCACTTCATACCGACTATTTTCTTTAGGCATTTGTTAAAAAAAACAATTTCTTGTCTGTTTCTTTAGTTGTCTTTCAGGTTTCACATGCATAAATGAGGGTGGATATTACATATGAAATGAATAATCTTAGCTTAGTTTTTGTGCTTATAACTTTTGAATGCCATATGTTCTCAAGATTCTTGAATGTCAATGCAGTTTTTGAAATACGAATTATAACTTCCTTTTTTGGTGTCATCATCCTGATCTATGTAACTGCTTTGATATGCAAATTGATTTACTTCTTCAGCAGCTGTTCTTTCTATGTATTTGTTTCATTAATTGTTAATCAGAAGTTTCATTATGGTTGTTTTTTTCCTTGTTAATTTCAAGTCCTATTTTACTAGGCATTGAAGACAGGGTATCTGTTTTTTCTTGCATTGATTTCTGATAAGAGTTATGTCATCTGCAAAATCAAGATCCTTCAGTTGTGTCTCATGTACCCAATCAATGCCCATTTTACCTGTGCAGCATTTTTTTTTCATTATGAAGCCTATGCAATTCCAAAAAGTAAAGGAGATAATATACATCCTTGGTTCATGCCTATTTCAATCTGGAACCTTTCGCTCATTCATATGAGTAGTTATATTTGTTTTGAAAATTATGTACATATATTATTCATACCAATATGTCTCTATTGTTGGTGACTACTTTCAATGAATACACATCTTTAAATTGTCACATTTTTACAATTAAAGCACTTACCGCCTGTAATAATATTTTGAAATATGAGAACAAGAAAATGTTAACACAGAATTTACTGAAATTATTTGAAGTATTCATAAAACTCTATTGTCGATGTAGAAAAATATAAATAAGAAGTATAGAGGATGGACAGCGGGTTCCGAAAGCAGTACAACAGGATCAACAAGGTCAGTGGATAGCTTGGCTAGGGGCTTTACATCGATGACTAACATGACACGATATGTAGATCGTGACGCTTCTACGACTTAGTTTCAAATCCGTATATGACCTTTTGCTGACAGGTGAGAACCTGTTCACGTTGGGCTATGTGGCGGATCCTATATGTCCGCTCTGCGGTGTCCGGCAAACCTTCGAACATGTTCTTTCAGCAAACAAAGCAGCACTTGCACAAGACCGTTACACATGGCGACACAACAGAGTGCTTCGAGAACTTAGCGGTGTTGTAGACTCAACGACAGATGCAGCAAACACCAGAAAAAAAAACAAAATATTCCAGAGTATTTCTTTGGTGCCGGAAAGTTATCCAGCATCAAAGCTCTGAACATTCCCTTGCCCTGACATCTAGACAGAGGAAATGCGTGAGAGCAACTGACCTACCAGATGGAAGAGAATACTCCAAATTCGTTACAGAGTCAGAAATGCGACCAGACAGTTTTTGAGTAATCGCCAGAAAAGAGGGCTCAATTTGATTCCAAATGACGCCCCATATGAGTCCAGAATAGAAGAACAGCACATGATCACACGTGCGAAATACACTGATCTGATCAAAGAGGTAAGACATGTGTCAAAATTTAAAGAGA
The DNA here is from genome assembly GCA_009760885.1 of Achatina immaculata. Lineage (NCBI taxonomy): Eukaryota > Metazoa > Mollusca > Gastropoda > Stylommatophora > Achatinidae > Lissachatina > Lissachatina immaculata. The sequence goes on from CM019698.1 coordinate 46,000,808, forward strand.
TTACTTTTGAGGTAGGGGCACAAGGATTCGTGGCAACATCAGCGTACGATGTATAGAACTGGGTGTAAAAAGACAAGCAAGAAAACATGCACTGAAAAGGCTTTCAGAAATAGCAGAGAAAGCTTTGTGCTGGATGTAGCCCAAACGATGAGAAGAATGGAGCACTGACCCGTGAAGACTGTTATAAGTTCTCAGTGAACTGAAGCAGCACAGTAACAAAGGTCAAGGTAATATAACATCTGACACCGGCTCAATAGGAGAAAAGAGTGGCTGGTGTTTCCGCTTCCCTCAGGATGTGTCTTACAAATCTTCAAGCACGGCGCGTTGGACATGCCAGGGCGACATACGTGAAGCTCGGTCTGAGCTTGGTAAGATTAATATAAGAAAGAATATCTAAACTCATCATCAGGTGCCGTGCCGACTGGCGATGGCTATTATGCTTCTCCAGAGTACACGATTCTTCATGCAGGCCATCGGTTCCGTTGTTGATCTCCTCTCACACCATCCCGTCAGACTGTCCAGTATCATTTCTCTTGGTCTTCCTCTTGATCTTCTTCCTTCTATTTTTCCTGTTGTTATAATATTTTCAATGCCGCCTCTTCTCATTGCATACCCTATGAAAGTAAATTGTATCTCTCTTATCTTTTTGACAATATTTTTTCGTCTCTCCAGCTCCTCTCATACATTCCTCATTTGTTGTTTTTGTTGTCCAGGGGATTCGCAACATTCTTCTAATAAACCACATTTTTGCTGTTTGTAACGTTTTTGAGCAGACCTGCCTATTGTCTATGATACACTTTCATGAACAATTGTTTCAATATAGCATTTTAGAACTCGTTGTCTAACAATCGTTGTTAAAGATGTGTTGCATAACATGTTTCTCATTCTCTGAAGTGAAGTCTTTGCTTGGCCAATTGTGTTCTTAATTTCTAGGATGCATTTCCCTTCTGAAATTATTACTTATCCATGCTATTTGAATTTCTGCATCTGTTTTAGAACAGCTCCATTTAATTTTATACTGCACTTAGATGGATTCTGTTTCTTAAATATAACCATAGTCTCTGTCTTTTTTATGCTTAAAGTAAGGCCCTTCTGTTCACTTCCTTTAGCGGCTTTATTCAAGACATTTTGCAACCCTTTTTGGTTCTCAGCTATCAGTACATGTCGTTAGCATACCGAATGTTGTTAATATTATATCCTGCAATTGTTATGCCTGGTTATGTGGTGATCGTTCTCAGAATATTCTCGCTGTACAGAGAAAAAAGGTCTGGAGATAATACCCACTCTTTTCGCACTCCTTGTTTATAGGGTGATATTTTCCAATTCTAGTTCAACTCGAATTGCTGCTTCTTGTTGCCAGTATAGATGTTTTATAATCCTCAGGTCTCTGTCGTCTATATTGATATATTCAAGCATTTTAATAATTTCATTATGTTTCACCTTGTCGAATGTCTTGGTGTAATCAATGAAGCATAAGTACAGATCTTTCTGTACTTCTAAAGCTCTTCTGTTAAAGTTCATAAAGCATAAATGGCATTATGTACTCCCTTTACTTCAAAAAATCTGCTATTTTTATGTGTAACTTTTTCCTTGTTCTTCTCATAATAATTCTCAGAAGTAGCTTCGTTATGTGACATGAATGGCTGATGGTCCGATGGTCACCTGATGTGTTTGGTAGTGCTATAAACGTACATTTAAGCAGGTCACTGGGCATATAACCACTGGTGTAAATGTCATTCAGGTTATTATTTGTATTCCTTTCTCCTCTTGCGCCTCTATTTCATTTGTATTATCAGGCCCAGTAGATTTTCCTTTCTTCAAGTGTCTAATGGCATCTATGATTTCATCTTCAAGTATTGGTGGTCCATCAAAATTTTCAGAATCTGGAGTTAATTCTGGTCTTTCTCCCCCATATAAGCAGGGGCGGACCAATGGTGGTAGAGAGCTAGGTGGGGTAGTAGGTGGCTGTACTACTCCTATAAAGTGCCTCATTTGCTCAGTGAAAGGAATATCAGACTGGTAAGAGCCGTTTTAAATCCTCTCGCTTCCGCATCCTTGCGGGTAGGACAGGAAGTCCAAGGCTAGCGGAGAGTCCGTACACAAACCGACAGAAGGCAATGGGAAACCACTGTTGTAGCTTCCAAGAACAACTATTCTTATTCACAATAATAGATTTGTCATGAACGACGTTAATGGATGTTCATCTGGAACAGCTTTGTCCAGTAGGGCCGCTCACATACATACACTCATATATTGATGTTACGAACATAAATATGCATACTTTCGTATAAGTTATTGAATGTACAAATAGTGAGAAAATTAAAAGTACTTACTATTCCTTCTTTACTGCTGATGATAAAAAAACAAACGTCCATACAGTACACAGTAGTAATACAATGTATCTAAAGAAATAGTTTTCATTATTAGTATTCTTGGAAAGTTATTTTTTTCCTCATATATTGTATTAGGAATATATGAAAACTATATGAACTATTTCACTAAATTATCTCCTTTTTTGTTTTCTCTACCTCTCTTTCGAAAAAAATGCAGAAGGTAAGTATTTCTATCCATATAATATAAATATCAAGTACATACAGCCGCCCGGTTAGCTCAGTGCTTAAGCCGTCGAACAATCCTGGAGGTACTGGTTACAAGTCCAAACAGTGGGACTTTCTTCTCGTACACAACACAGAAGTCACGTGATCGACCCAGTCTCTAAACTAGGAAACTTTTAGGAAGATAAACACGGCCGTGCATGCTACTGAGCAGATGACACTGTCAAATATACGAGTAGATATGTATATATTCTGAGTGGATGTCCCATGCTCGACAATTAGCTCCAAGAAAAGAGCTGACTCCAATAGTGATCACTACCCTCTCTCTGGAAAATTTAGAATTAAGCTAAAGAAAGCATGCAGAAAAGTGAGAAACATTAAACTGAATGCAAAACTCTTTTAAAAAATGACCAAGAACTTCAAGAACAATACAGAGGTATTATAAAAAATAGATATTATGCACTACCAGAGATAAATAGTACAGATGAATAACGGTGAATGCTAAGATATTCTATCCAACAAACCGTTAAGGAGATAATAAAACCGAAAAAAGAAGCCCCTAAAAATAAATGGACGACAGATGACATCTTAGGACTGATGGACAAGAGGAGGAATAAAAATAACCAAGAAAAATATAGCAGGATATTTAAAGAAATAAGACGCAAAAGCAGAGAAGCAAAAGAAGTGTGGTTAAATGAAGAATGCAAACAAATAGAGGACTCTCATAATACAGACAGTAAAAACATGCATACACGAATTAGTGAAATCACAGGCAGGATGTCTGAAATCAAAAGAAGGTAAAAAGTTAATGGGAAAAGAAGACATTGTGAACAGGTGGACAGAGTATATCGGTGAGCTATATGGAGGAGAAAGACTAGAATTAAAACCAGATACTGAAAACTGTGATAGATAGATAGATAGATAGATAGATAGATAGATAGATAGATAGATAGATATAGATAGATAGATAGATAGATAGATAGATAGATAGATAGATAGATAGATTTAGTTAAAACCCACGTGTGTATTTATAGAGTTACACACTTAAACACTGATACATATATAATTACATTCATACATACATACATAATAACTAAATACATACATAGAAACATATTGTCTGCATTGTTTTTAAAATATTACTGCAGACCGTAAGCATTTCTATTAGCAGACTATTGCATTTAGATTATAAAATGTATTTTTAACAATTTCGAAAATATCACTTATTTATTTACACACTTTTCACAACATCTTTAACTTTGTTTTACGATTTACAATGTGAGTTATATTATCATGTACAATGATACATATGTATATGTACAGAAGTTCTCAGCTATTCTTTCTCAATGTTTAAGTGCATTATTTGAAATTGTTCTATTATTTCTATAACTAAGGTGGTCTAAACGGAAAAACAAACAGAAATACATATATCGATACCTACATACACACATATCTACACTAAATTATTTGTGTACTTACAAATGACTTTTTAAAAGTTACAGAAGTTACTATACGTCTAGTTGCTGTACGCTTAAGACAACATTTAATTAAGCAAATAATTAGCTGATGAATAATTTTCACAATTACTGAAGTCCATAGCAAAATTGTGTATCTATTTTGTTCATGAAATGATTGGTATAAAATTTGGAAATGAATTCAGGATAATATGTACTGGCCACTTTTCCTGTTTCTAATCTTTAAAACAGTCAGTAAGTTTCCATAATATGATAGGAAAATACAACAATTTCAGAGTTTTCTATGCTTAATATCTACAATTATTGCACATTTACACACATTACACCACAATATATTTCTTTCATTGTTTGAGGTAACAATTACGGTAATATACAGAACTAGAACATTCTCACAATTAAGTTCTTCACCGTTGCTAAACTCTCAGTCTACTTTATAATGTTCACTAGAAAACTTATATTATTTCAATTTCTTTTTTTTAATGGCTGATAGATAGACAAACAAGAGAGGCAAACTAACAAAGATACAGACAGAGACAGTCAGACAGACAGGATGGATAGATAGACAGACAGACAGACAGACAGACAACAGACAGACAGATAGATAGATAGATAGATAGATAGATAGATAGATAGATAGATAGATAGATAGATAGATAGATAGATAGATAGATAGATAGATAGATAGATAGATAGATAGATAGATAGATAGATAGATAGATAGATAGATTCAGTGTCTACCGTTTTGTTGAATAAAGTTAGTATTATATATTTTTAAAAGTATTTCTTTAAAGGCTTTAAAAATATCTTCATTTGTGTATGTCTTAAAATATTAATTCAGACAGTAAGCATTTTTTCCACAAAGTATTTTATTTTCGGATTTTAAATTTATAGACAAAGGTCCACACAGCTGGGAGTATAGCTTGAGAATTTACACACTTTTCACAACAAATGATAGTAATTTTGATATTTAAAATGTGAATAACACTGGTGTACACATGTACACATATATGTTTAATTATTTAAATTACATTAACGTTAAATGTGCTAAGATGTACCATCATGTATTTATCTGGACTAAATATTTAGACACACAGACAGACAAATGTGTACACATACATATTTGCATTTAAGAATCCTTAATTAATTACCTACATTCAAAACCTGTTTTCATTCATTCATTTACATGTCCCTTGCGGAACTTTGCCTCCCAAACAGCACTCCTGTAGGCCTCTCAGTTGTGAGCAAGATGACCTGCTGCTGTTGCATCCATTTCCAGATCGTCAACGATGTCTTGCAGCCATCTTCGTCTTGGTCTTCCTCTTTTTCTTTTTCCCATTATGTATCCTTCCAATACGGTCTTCTCTAAATTATCATGACGTTTAATGTGTCCAAAATATTTCAGTTTTCTCTCTTTAATCCTCTTCACTAGCCAGCCTTCTTCAATATTAAGCTCTTGTAGTATAGATATATTTGTTCTTTTTTTGTGTCCACGATATTTGGAGAACTCTTCTGTAGCATTTACATTCAAAGGCATTTATGTGTTTCTCAGCTGTTTTGTTAAGTGTCCAGGTCTCACAGGCATATGTTGCTATGGGAAAGATGCATGCCCTTAAAAATCTTATTTTTGTGGTTCTGTCTGCTCCTCTCCACAGATCCTTTATTTGCTTTACTTTCTGAAGAGTGATATATGTCCTCCTTTTAATTTCCCTCATTGTATCTCCATTATTAGTTAGTAGCGATCCAAGATATTCAAAATTCTCCACTTCTTCCAGTTTTTCCTCATTGATACATATTTCAGTTGCCTTGTTTGTTTTGTCAGTTGTCATCAATTTAGTTTTCTTTGCATTAAGATAGAGGTTCTGCTCTTCGCTGTTCTTGCGGACTGACATAATTAGTTTTTCCATTCCTTTTTGTGTTGTGGACAGCAACACTGTGTCATCAGCCTATCTAATCTCTGGTATTTCATAACCTCCAACTGTTATGGCATCGTAATATTCTTTGTCTACATCTTCTCTAACATTCCTCATTATATTTTCAGTATACAAGTTAAATAAGTATGGTGACAATATGCACCCCTGACGGACCCCTTGTTTTATGTCAAACCAAGTTGTTGTTTCACCATTTATTCTTACTGCTGCTTGTTGGTCTAGATACAGCAGTGATGTTAATTGTATCAAGTGTTTTACAAGTTACATATAACTAATAACCCCCCCCTCTCTCTCTCTTACACACACACACACTCACACAACGTCCTTGCAGACAAGCGTAGGATATCATGTCCTTCCACAACCTTCCATCCTTTCTCACCAGGCTTGCCACTGATCTCTCCCCGTACCAGGACCCCAAACCATCAAACATATTTTCTCTCTGTCGACCTCTGCCTCTTCTACCTTCTACCTTCCCTTTTGCCATTAGGTACTATAGACCGCCTCTCCTCCAAGCATGCCCGACACATTTTTTTGTCTGATCTTCGTTATATTTTTCCTTGTTTCCCGTGCCTCTTTCAGAACTTCCTCTTTTGATTTTTCACTTGTCCATGGTACCTTTGTTTTCTTATTAAGAACACAAGAAAAATGAGTGTATAAGTAATCCTCTTATTCTCCTTCTTCTTCTTTTTCTTCTTCTTCTTCTTCTTCTTCGTAGCACACTGGCGATGATGCGTGGTACCCTGATTCTTGCGATGCGCCTTTTGGCTGGGTACCTCCGACTTCAGCACCTTTCCTTGCTAGGGCAGACTGAGGTCTTGCTCGGACTGCCATGAAGACAGTGGTGCAGGCTGGCCTGGCCAAAGCTGTGTTATCCAACCTCTGGTGGCTGTACTTAAGCCCCTTCTCAGTGTCAGATCCAGCATGCAACGCTGGCTGGCCAGACTGCTTTGAGACAGTTCCACAGAGGCAGTCCGACTTTGGAATGAGTAATCTGATGAGTGCCTCAAGGATATCCATTCCCCGCCATCTATAGTCTTCTGGCTCTGTTTTGTTTTCATCATTCTGATAGTCATTGATGTAAACACTCATAGGTTTGTGACATCCATGATTCATTGGTTTCACAGCATATTTCTCTATTCGCTGCTTAGCTGTGACGTGTAAGAAGCTATGACTTGTATGAGGCTGTATCCAGAAGTGCGCATGGTGGAGTGTGGTGAATGCTTAACTGGAGACTTGTGATGTGTGATAGGGGAGTCGTTAAAAGGGGGAAGGAGAGAGTGATACACTAGTAATCTAGCAGGGAGAAGGTGGGATAGTTGATTGTAGTTGAGGTAGAGGGGTTGTGCTCTGATGCTGTGAGAAGGTTCTAAAAGAAAGAAGTGGATAATATGACTGTGGGGCAGAGGAATGTTAGATGTAGCTGAATTGCGAGTTCAAAGTGTGTGGTTCCAGCATCTCATATTCCTGAATGTTACTTTTCTCAAGCGCTAGGTGGATTCTGTCATCAGCGACATCATTTGATGGCTGTTACCAGAAAATCAGATTTGCCTCTGTGGTTGGGGTCATTAAAATGATTAGGAGCTGCTTATGAAGAATGCTGGGTGATATCGTACAGATGTTTCTGCTTGCGGTCACCTAATCTGAGACCAGTTTCATCAATGTAAGTTACCCTGCACCTTTTGCATACAATAACATATATTATATTACGGGAAACGCACGTGAATCCTTTATGAATAGTGAGGATAGTTTTGGGAAATGTGATCATTTTCGTTTCCCAGACTACAGGGGAGGTAACACAGCGATGGCGGTTACATTTTCTGCTGTTAAACGTATTCACGGATTCGCTTCAGGTATCTATGGACGAGGATGTTCTTAAGATTTGGTTACCGTGTGTATGCTAATATTGTTAGCGGGTAGGGATATCCCTATCAAGTAAGACGTCTCCTTACATCCGTCAGTCTACGGGACACCCGTGTGCAAATTGAGTACCCGCATACCCCCCAATCAGGGTAACGTAAAGCCATGGGAGCAGGTGGTGGATGGAATGGGAGAGCAGCCGACAGATAATGTTGGTTATGGTCACCATTCTATAATGGTAGGCAGATGATCTCAATGTAGGGACAATGGCTACGATCAATGACTAGTACAGTCACTGCCCGGAAGGAAAGCAATGGCAAAATACCTTCTGGAAATATACCAAGAAACCCAAACAGCAACATGGAAGGTCATATATAAATAAAAACACACCACAAAAAGGAATGGAAAAACTAATTATGTCAGTCCATAAGAACAGTGAAGAGGAAAACATTTATCTTAATGCAAAGAAATCTAAACTGATGACGACTGACAAAACACATAAGGCAGCTAAATATGTATAAATGAGGAAACCTTGGAAGAAGTGGAGAGTTGTGAAGATCTTCGAGCATTACTAAGATTCATTTAGGAAAATTAAAAGGAGGACATCTATCGCTCTTCAGTAGCTAAAACTACTAAAGAAGCTGAGGAGATTAACAAACAGAACTACAAAAATATTTTTAAAGGCATGCGTCTTTCCCGTCGCATCATGTGCTTGTGAGACATGGACACTTAATAAAACAGTTGAGAAACACAAAATGTGTCTTTGAATGTAAATGCTACATATGATTCCTTCAAATATCATGGACATAAAAAGAACGTATATCCATACTATAAGAACTTAATATTGAAGAAGGTTGGCTAGTAAAGAAGAATAAAAAGAGAAAACTTAAATATTCTGGACACAATAAGAAAACCGTCTTTTGGAAGGGTATATAATGGGAAAAATAAAGAGAGGAAGACCAATGCGAAGATGGTTGCAAAACATCGTTGATAATCTGCAAATGGATGCATCAGCAGCAGGCTATCTTGGTTACAACAGAGAGGCCTACAGGAGAGCCGTTAGGAGGCAACGTTCAGCAAGGGACATGCAAATGACTGACTGACCTCTTTGTTTGTTTGTCCTGATGTTTTTGTATGAATAAGATGCAAACCGAAATGACACATCTGTGTGCTCGTTACTGAATACGGCTTTTCTTACTTGTTTCCTAATTTATCATTTATCTTTGAGAACGAAATCCTAAGAAGAATCTTTTTAACCAAAAACAGAGGAGAACAGAGAGCTAAAAAGAAAACTGAACTGAACAGTTTATATAAATCCAAACGAATTATACATGTCTTGAAACTGAACAGACTACACTGGTTTGGTAATGTATAAAGAATGGAAGATAACAGACACATGGAAATGTTTTATGCTCAAGAGATGAGGGAAACAAGACCAAGACAGAGATGGAAATACAACATAGAAGAGGATATAAAAGAAATCGGTGTCACTAAACGGAGAGATAAGATTAGAAATAGAGAGGAATTGGGGCGAACTCTATCTGCAGCAATGGCTCGGAAAGCTGAAGAAAAAGAAGAAACATTTCTTCTTAAGAACTAACTTTCAGCTGATTCCAGCCTTATTTGTGTTACTGACCATCCAGGCTTTGCACCCATAGAGCACGATTGCTTCGATGTAACACTGTAGCACTCACATCATGACTCCTATAGATAGTGATTTATTTGCAAAGTTTGGATTTCACCTCTTAAAAGGAAGTCTTGTCTTCTGCAGTTCTCCCTTTGGCATTGTTAATACATCTTCTATCTGATGTTAGCAAGGTGACTATGTTCTTAAAACTGTCAGGGTGGTTTAATTTTGTGCCTTTTGCTTGTACGGTGCACCTGGAGGCGGGGGTGGGTGGGGGACGGTCTTGTTTTTTAGATCGCCATCTCAGCTGTTTTATTTTTATTCAGATTAGTCCTTTTTTCTCACATAACTTGATAACTGTATTAAGATTAAGTCCCTTTTTCTCACTTTCCTTGATAACTGTATTAAGATTAAGTCCCTTTATCTCACTTTCCTTGATGACTGTAATAAGATTAAGTCCCTTTTTCTCACTTTCCTTGATGACTGTATTAAGTCCCTTTTTCTCACTTTCCTTGATGACTGTATTAAGTCCCTTTTTCTCACTTTCCTTGATGACTGTACTAAGTATCGACTGAAGCCCCCTTTTACTCTTGGCTATCAACACCCGTCGTCTGCGTATCTCAAGTTATTAACATTGACAGCTCCTATTGCTACTCCCGGCATGTCTTCTGTTCGTTGTCTTGTATTTCTACTATACAGGTGACAGAACACATCCCTGCCTTACCCCCACCCTTATCTTATGCTATTCTCCTATTTGCCCCTTAACTTTGACAGCGGCTTTATTGTTCCCTGCACATTCTCACGATCATTCTCAGGTCTTTCCCGTCAACGTTTATGTTCTTCAATATTTGTATTTTAATGTGTTTTACTAAATGTCTTTATTAAATGATTTTACCAAAATGTTTTTATCAAATGTTTTTATAAAATGTCTTTATAAAGTGCCTTTCAGCAGTCAATGAAGCATGAATATAGGTCTGTTTTAACTTATATCGCCCTTTCTGCCTATGTTCTTAACAAGAACTGCAGTATCATCTTGGTGACACGACTTATCAGACTAATAGTTCTACGCTCTTCACGGCCTATTGTTCCTAGTTTCTTTGGTGAAGCAATGAACACGTATCTCAGCAAGTTATCGGGAATGTAACCTGTATTATAGATATCATTGAACATTTTTCTTATTATCTCCCCTCTACGATCTCCTAATGCTTTCAGTTCTTCTTTTGTCATTTCGTCTTGTCCGGGCATTTTTCCTCATGGTACGTACTATACTTTGTATCTTCCTCGTGTCTTTTCAATATTTCTTCCTTGTCCATAATGATATTGGCCGCCTGGTTAGCTGAGTGGTTAGCTGGTTAGCTGAGTGGTTAGGCGCTCAATTTACTAATCCCATGGTACCGGCTTCAGTCTCAGCAGTGGGTTTTTTTTCTGGTATACACGAAAAAGTTCCGGGGCTCACCCCAGACTCTAAAAATGGGTAACGGGAAAATCTGGGAAGATAAAGCAGCCAGGCGTGATACCGACCACATTATACTTTCATGTGCTGAAGGTCATGGAAAATCTGGACTTAACACCGTATTCCCCAATATGCCTTAGTGGCTGGAAACAGGAATTTTACAAATTTACAATAATTACATTCCCTACTTTTGTTTCTAAACGCTCAGTTAAATGGCCTGTCTTTCTGTCTGAGATTAGCTAATTGTTTGTACACATCTACATTGTTATGTCTGTGTAGTTCGTATATTTCCTTGCATTTCCTATCTGGCCATTCTTCTTTGGCTCAGCACCACCTACTCCATATTTCTTTGTTTATATGTTCGATTTTATTTTGCTAATGTCTCACTTATCTTCATTTTTTCCCAATTAACTGAAGAATATGCGCTGTCATCCATTTATGTCTTCTGTGGTGTTATTTCTCTGTTGTCTGTTGTATGGTTTCTTTCAACATTGTCCATTGTTTGTCTTTTGTATGGCTTCTTTCAACATTTTTCATTGTATGTTTGTTGTATGGCTACTTTCAACATTGTCAAGTGCTTGTCTGTTGTATGGTTTCTTTCAACATTGCTCACAGTTTGCATGTTACATGGCTTTTTCAAAATTATCCATTTTTGTCTGTTGTATGGCTTATTTAAACCAATATTCACTGTTTATTTGCTGTATGGCTTCTTTTAACAGTGTCAGTTGCTTCTCTGTTGTGTAACTTCCTTCAGCAACACAATAATTAGTGTATAAGTATATAGCTATACACTAAGCACTGCAGTAAAGAAATAGAGAGAGGAGATAAAGTATAGATTCATATGAATACTATTTTTAAAAAATTTTTTTTTAAAGTACTTAGCTGTAAATTGTAAGGTGTGGCTTGTCCGGCGGTGTGTGTTCTACTAAATCCATTTCTGACACACACCGCCGGACAAGTTACATCTTACAATTTACAGCTAAGTACTTTTTTTTTTAATGGTTCTTTTTAACAGTATTCATGTGAATATATACTTTAACTCCTCTCTCTATTTCTTCATCCTGTATGTTTCTGTATGATTAAGGCTCACGCCGAAACGTCACAACTTTGTAATCGTTAAGTAATAAAGCTGCTCCTACTTTTTCCTATTTTATACATTCTAACTTCCTTCAACATTCTTTTGTTTTTGATGTTGTGTGGCATCTTTCACCATTGTTTAGTGTTTGTCTGTTGTATGGCTCTTTGAACATTGTTCTCTGTATGTTGCATGATTTCTTTCAAAATTGTTCACTATTTGTCTGTTATATTTCTTTTTTCAACATTATCCACTGTTTGTCTGTTGTGTGGCTTTTTTCAATAGTTCAACAGTTGAATGTCGTGCGGCACTTGAAAAGAAGAAGAAGACAGTAGACTTCGGATGAAGGTTACGGATGGAAGAAAAGTTTAATGTCAGAGAGAGAGAGAGAGAGAGAGAGAGAGAGAGAGAGCTCCTTTGTTTCAGTCATAATGGGCTGGAGGTTACCAGTTATGATGCAATTGTTTAAGTTTGTGTGTGTTTTTCATTTTCTTCAAGACATTATATAGTTACAGAGGTTCTCAAATTGTAGGTGTTTGTTGTCCTATTTGGGATAAGTGCAGTATTTTTGAGTAGTGATGTTGGTGACCTTGTTAGAGAAGTTAGTTTCTTTTATTGAGGAACTTATGTGCTGTTCCAGGTATTGAAGAATTTGAATTGGCTTTTTGTTATCACTTGTATTATAATATAGAACTTACGACTTCCAATTGCAAATATTTGTAGTGCCGGAAGATATTGTGTTCATGGTCTGTGAATTGTTCCTGCCGTATGGCAGAAGTAATTTTTCCAAACATCTCATACAACGTCACCTTCATCTTCATCATCTCATACAACATCACCTTCATCTTCATCATCTCATACAACATCACCTTCATCTTCCTCATCTCATACAACTTCACCTTCATCTTCCTCATCTCATATAACATCACCTTCATCTTCCTCATCTCATATAACATCACCTTCATCTTCCTCATCTCGTATAACATCACCTTCATCTTCCTCATCTCATATAACATCACCTTCATCTTCATCATCTCATATAACATCACCTTCATCTTCCTCATCTCATATAACATCACCTTCATCTTCCTCATCTCATATAACATCACCTTCATCTTCATCATCTCATATAACATCATCTTCATCTTCCTCATCTCATATAACATCACCTTCATCTTCCTCATATTAAACTTGTGTCTGTCTGACATATTTTTAGACTCTTTTGGTTCTTCATAAACGTCAAGGTTAATTGTTAAGTCACGTGGATTGTCAGACTCAGTTTTCTGACCTTGTTGTCCTAGATTGCCTGGGTTGTTTGGCGTTCTTAGCATGTAGCCAGGAATACAAAGTCTGGTAGATTAAAAAGATAGTTCAATCTGAGTTAAGAAATATAACACTAGACAACTCTTCCTGATAACAGCACTTATAAAATCTGAGTTAAGAAATATAACACTAGACAACTCTTCCTGATAACAGCACTTATAAAATCTGAGTTAAGAAATATAACACTAGACAACTCTTCCTGATAACAGCACTTATAAAATCTGAGTTAAGAAATATAACACTAGACAAGTTTTCCTGCTAGCAGCACTTATAAAATCTGAGTTAAGAAATATAACACTAGACAAGTTTTCCTGATAGCAGCACTTATAAAATCTGAGTTAAGAAATATAACACTAGACAAGTTTTCCTGATAACAGCACTTATAAAATCTGAGTTAAGAAATATAACACTAGACAACTCTTCCTGATAGCAGCACTTATCAAATCTGAGTTAAGAAATATAACACTAGACAAGTTTTCCTGCTAGCAGCACTTATCAAATCTGAGTTAAGAAATATAACACTAGACAACTCTTCCTGGTAGCAGCACTTATAAAATCTGAGTTAAGAAATATAACACTAGACAACTTTTCCTGATAGCAGCACTTATAAAATCTGAGTTAAGAAATATAACACTAGACAACTTTTCCTGATAGCAGCACTTATCAAATCTGAGTTAAGAAATATAACACTAGACAACTTTTCCTGATAGCAGCACTTATCAAATCTGAGTTAAGAAATATAACACTAGACAACTTTTCCTGATAGCAGCACTTATAAAATCTGAGTTAAGAAATATAACACTAGACAACTCTTCCTGATAGCAGCACTTATAAAATCTGAGTTAAGAAATATAACACTAGACAACTCTTCCTGGTAGCAGCACTTATAAAATCTGAGTTAAGAAATATAACACTAGACAACTCTTCCTGATAGCAGCACTTATAAAATATGAGTTAAGAAATATAACACTAGACAACTCTTCCTGGTAGCAGCACTTATAAAATCTGAGTTAAGAAATATAACACTAGACAACTCTTCCTGATAGCAGCACTTATAAAATATGAGTTAAGAAATATAACACTAGACAACTTTTCCTGGTAGCAGCACTTATAAAATCTGAGTTAAGAAATATAACACTAGACAACTCTTCCTGATAGCAGCACTTATAAAATCTGAGTTAAGAAATATAACACTAGACAACTCTTCCTGGTAGCAGCACTTATAAAATCTGAGTTAAGAAATATAACACTAGACAACTCTTCCTGATAGCAGCACTTATAAAATCTGAGTTAAGAAATATAACACTAGACAACTCTTCCTGGTAGCAGCACTTATAAAATCTGAGTTAAGAAATATAACACTAGACAACTCTTCCTGATAGCAGCACTTATAAAATCTGAGTTAAGAAATATAACACTAGACAACTCTTCCTGATAGCAGCACTTATAAAATCTGAGTTAAGAAATATAACACTAGACAACTCTTCCTGATAGCAGCACTTATAAAATCTGAGTTAAGAAATATAACACTAGACAACTCTTCCTGATAACAGCAATGATAAAATCTGAGTTAAGAAATATAACACTAGACAACTCTTCCTGGTAGCAGCACTTATAAAATATGAGTTAAGAAATATAACACTAGACAACTTTTCCTGATAACAGCAATTATAAAATCTGAGTTAAGAAATATAACACTAGACAACTCTTCCTGATAACAGCAATTATAAAATCTGAGTTAAGAAATATAACACTAGACAACTCTTCCTGATAACAGCAATTATAAAATCTGAGTTCAGAAATATAACACTAGACAACTTTTCCTGATAACAGCAATTATAAAATCTGAGTTAAGAAATATAACACTAGACAACTTTTCCTGATAGCAGCAATTATAAAATCTGAGTTAAGAAATATAACACTAGACAACTTTTCCTGATAACAGCAATTATAAAATCTGAGTTAAGAAATATAACACTAGACAACTTTTCCTGATAACAGCAATTATAAAATCTGAGTTCAGAAATATAACACTAGACAACTTTTCCTGATAACAGCAATTATAAAATCTGAGTTAAGAAATATAACACTAGACAACTTTTCCTGATAGCAGCAATTATAAAATCTGAGTTAAGAAATATAACACTAGACACATTTTCCTAATAGCAACAATTGTAAAATCTCTTCTTTCCTCTGAAACCCTTCATATGCCAGTATGAATGCATTGCTTGTAGTGTCTCTGCCGGATCGATAGCCGCCTAGTGAAGCAAGAAGCTGCCTGCCATTCTCCAAATCCCCATATTAGTTTCTTATTCTTGGCTTTCTCTGGCACCTTAAAAGTTTTTGCTTGGCTATGACGTTGTACCCTGCCACTTCAGTGTTGTAGCCTGGTGTAGGTAATGGAAGCAGGTAGCTCTGTAGCCAATCTTTCTGGTATTCCATCTAACTTCATACTATTGTTATATTCCTCTCTCATCTTAGCTTGACTTTTTTCTAATATCTCCTTCAGGTAGCTATACCGAACTCTATCCGGACCTGGGGCACTATCCCTGGACTACTTGATAGTCTGTAAAACCTCCTAAACACTGATAAAGTCTGCATTATGCTTGGACCTACGACGCGGGTAGGAACAAAAGATACTCAACAATTCACCCGGTTAAGAGTAAAGCAACGGAAGCGATAGTAGGTCAAAGTCCTCAGCTTCTAGAAGTCTTAAGACGACAGTCCTTGTCCTGCTGCCCGTCCTGTATACAGAGCCCCACAACCACATTGGCCACTCACTGGCATGACGACAACCACGTGATCATACAGAACATCTCATCAAGAAGATATATTATCATCATCTTTTTAACCCCCCCCCCCCCGCTCCCAACCCACCACACATGTAATAAAGACATATCTCACATCTAATGTTCCTTTATCTTGTGTGTTTCATGCATACGTTCTCGTGTCACTGTGATCTATAAAGTACTGAGCTTGGCTTTGTGATATTTTGTTTGATCCCGAAACATGGCGATTTGCAGCGAATGATAACCTACTGGTAACAAATGGTTTTTCCTCGTCATTTCTACAATAACAGCGAAGATATAACAAAAAGACTAACGCTCGATGAAACAAACGATTTTGCTAACGTCGCAGAGCGCCTACTCAACATCGACTGGTTGCCATATTGATTGAGGCAGAAAGGGATGAAGAAAATGTCCTTTGTTTTCTTTCACCCAGCGGTTCTCAGGCAGTTGTAAGAGGAACATTTTTAATGTCCAAGAAAACGTATTATGTGATAAGAAACAGAAAATTATATATTTATGACCACTGTTTCTAAACATCTTTGGGAGCTTCCAATTTCCTCTCTAGCAGAGTGATGGTCATAGAATATGATACACGGTAGAGATATCTGGTCATGTCAAATATGTTGTGACAGTCTGCTATGTTTGAGCTATACAAATCAGAGATATATTTGTTGAGCAGGCTAACCCTGATCTCTCAACTTACGTACGAGCAGAATATTCAGTTACAGTATTTCTAAAAAGATGTCAGTGATTTTCAGCACTGCGGCTTAGGGCTTCACTAAGTCTAAATCCAGCACCAATTCTAACAAGCGAATAATTGGTGTGTAAGTATAATCATCATCATGTGCCGTGCCGACTGGCGTTGGCTAGTATGCTTCTCCAGAGTATCCGATCCTTCATGCAGGCCATCAGCTCAGTTGGTGATCTCCTCTCACACCATCCCGTCAGACTGTCCAGTATCATTTCTCTTGGTCTTCCTCTTGATCTTCTTCCTTCTATTTTTCCTGTTGTTATAATATTTTCAATGCCCCCTCTTCTCATTGCATGTCCTATGAAAGCACATTGTCTCTCTCTTATCTTTCTGACAAGGTTTTTTGTCTCTCCAGCTCTTCTCCTACATTCCTCATTAGTTATTTTTGCTGTCCAGGGGATTCGCAACGTGTAAGTATATATATATATATGTAACTAAATATGTAAATGCATACGAAGCTACTGCAGTAAAGCTGTGATAACAAAATGTTAAGTCTTTTTAAAACAAAAGTAGGAGAGGCTTTATTAATTAACAAGCACACCGTTGTAACATTTCTGTTTACGTCTTAATCATGCGAAGAAATGGAGAAAGAAGACATAGTATAAATTCACATGAATCTATGTTACAAGTAGAAATGAAAAAAAAAAAATTAAAAATAGAAAAAAATAGAACACCAAGTGTTATCTTGGACGCAGCTTCTTACAAGTCACAGTTTAGTGTTTGATTTTTTTTGTTTTGTTTTTATCCGTTCTATTTCTCACCGATCGCCAATCATTTCTGTCAAGGAGACCACCGATGAGAACAGGACATTTCTGTCATGGAGACCACCAATGAAAACGGGACATTTCTGTTACTGCGACCGACTTTCTTCCAACTACCTTACATTTATATATATCTGGCATCTCTTTCCGTTTCTGCTATTGATTCCCAACTTTCTTTCCTTAGCCCCACTCACTTCGTTGCATTTTCTCATTGTGGCCGCAGGCGATGTAAGGTAAATTTTCCAGACTTCTGTTGCCATTAGAAGACTTTGATACCTTCCTTGTTTGTCATGACAATCAGACAGTCTTGTAATCTCTATGAATTCTGAATGTTCCATCATCTACACTTCCCCATATTGTATTCTCACTTTTATCTGCCTGGCTTTTGTTTAGGCCACATTTATCAGATGGAACCAAACTGGGGCCATCTGGGACAAAATGCCATGTTGTTTACTATCTGGCACTATTTGTCATCGTCCCCCTGTCTTAATTATCAACCAATCGCCTGCTTCCACTTCGCGTTATATCTATCTGGGCGACTTTGTGTCCATCTTTCTTTCAAGAAGGATACTAAAAAAGCTAAGTATTTAATCCCACATCTACAGTTTTGTACTTTCTTCTGTTGTGGTGTTTCTGTATGTGGTCTTGACAAAGGCTTTTGCCCAAATATTGGACTGTTCTTCATTTACATTCCACCACTCTTGTTCTTGTCATCTTTCCTCACTCTTTATATTTTTGTTAAACTGAACCATACCCCTCTGCCTACTTTCATTGCTAGAAGCAGTTGCATCGCAGTCGTTATTTCTTCTCAATATATGCAGCAAAGTTTTATTTTGATTCTTTATGTATAGAAGAGACAAGATGACTTGAGTTTCGATCACTGGTGTCCAATGGATTTGGTGACATAAAATTAGAGTGTATTTTTTATGTATAGTGTACGCTGGAGAAGCATAATAGCCAACGGCAGTCGGCATGGCATATAATGATGACGATATTATCCGTCCATATCTGTGGAAGTGAGCCTGTCCTTCAGCTAGTGTTGAGTATTTTAAGTGTTTTCTTTTATCTCTAGAGTCCATGCTGTTGTAGCATTTCATTTGTTATACCCTCTTCACCTGGTGATTTTCTGTATCACAGGGCTTTTAGAACTGTTTCTAGGTCATGTGTTTGATAACTGACTTATGTCCCTCCACTGCTGTTGGTTTGTTGTCATTTTTTATAAAGTCTTTGTGTACATTTTTTGGTAGTGGTGCATTGAAGTAGCTGATATTGTATTCCTCTTAGGGCTTTCCATTCTTTCCATGTTATTGATTTGCTGCTACTGCTTCTGATAATTGATAATTTTCCAGTGTTTCACCACTTTTATCTAAGTTTATATTTTCTGTTTTCTCTGTCCATTACCTTTTCTACTTGTTACCTTTTTGACTGTATCTAGCACTTGCTTCTTTTAGTCTGGTGTTGCTTTCAATGTCTTATTTAGTTCAACTAGTTCTCTTGAATCTGTCAGGTTATATTTGAGTTGCTGGAACTCTTCTGTCCAGTATCACTGGCGGTTTTTCCTTTCTCCTTGTGGTATGGTTTTGCAAGTTGCTTTTAATATTGCTTCACTACAAGTCTGTGAGTCTTCTGAAACTTTCCCAGTTGGCTATTTTCTAAATCCTCTACTTCTTCCCCTCTACTGTCTGGTTGATTGATTAGTAGTAGGTTCTCTGTTTCTAAATCCTCTACTTCTTCCCCTCTATTGTCTGCTTGATTGATTAGTAGTAGATTCTATGTTTATAAATCCTCTACTTCTTCTTCTCTACTGTCTGGTTGATTGATTAGTAGTAGGTTCTCTATTCCTAAATCCTCTACTTCTTCCCCTCTACTGTCTGCTTGATTGATTAGTAGTAGATTCTGTTTCTAAATTCTCTACTTCTTCCTCTCTACTGTCTGGTTGATTGATTAGTAGTAGATTCTCTGTTTCTAAATCCTCTACTTCTTCCCCTCTACTGTCTGCTTGATTGATTAGTAGTAGATTCTGTTTCTAAATCCTCTACTTCTTCCTCTCTACTGTCTGGTTGATTGATTAGTAGTAGATTCTCTGTTTCTAAATCCTCTACTTCTTCCTCTCTAATGTCTGGTTGATTGATTAGTAGTAGATTCTCTGTTTCTAAATCCTCTACTTCTTCCTCTCTAATGTCTGGTTGATTGATTAGTAGTAGATTCTATGTTTCTAAATTCTCTACTTCTTCCTCTCTACTGTCTGCTTGATTGATTAGTAGTAGATTCTGTTTCTAAATTCTCTACTTCTTCCTCTCTACTGTCTGGTTGATTGATTAGTAGTAGGTTCTCTGTTTCTAAATCCTCTACTTCTTCCTCTCTACTGTCTGGTTGATTGATTAGTAGTAGATTCTCTGTTTCTAAATCCTCTACTTCTTCCTCTCTAATGTCTGGTTGATTGATTAGTAGTAGTTTCTATGTTTCTAAATTCTCTACTTCTTCCTCTCTAATGTCTGGTTGATTGATTAGTAGTAGATTCTCTGTTTCTAAATTCTCTACTTCTTCCTCTCTAATGTCTGGTTGATTGATTAGTAGTAGATTCTCTGTTTCTAAATCCTCTACTTCTTCTTCTCTACTGTCTGGTTAATTGATTAGTAGTAGATTCTAAATCCTCTACTTCTTCCTCTCTACTGTCTGATTGATTGATTAGTAGTAGATTCTCTGTTTCTAAATCCTCTACTTCTTCCTCTCTACCGTCTGGTTAATTGATTAGTAGTAGATTCTCTGTTTCTAAATCCTCTAATTCTTCCTCTCTACTGTCTGGTTAATTGATTAGTAGTAGATTCTAAATCCTCTACTTCTTCCTCTCTACTGTCTGATTGATTGATTAGTAGTAGATTCTATGTTTCTAAATTCTCTACTTCTTCCTCTCTACTGTCTGGTTGATTGATTAGTAGTAGATTCTATGTTTCTAAATTCTCTAATTCTTCCACTCTACTGTCTGGTTCATTAGATCCTCATTGTTTTTGAGTGACTGTTCAAATTCACTTACGATTAGACACTGAGATTTTGTGGTTTCTAGCATCATGGGCTTGTCTTGGGTATACATATACAGTGCAGAATTGTACTCATTTTTCTTGTAATATTATGTCTGGTCCTATCATTTCCATGTTTTCTCGCCCTTGTTGTTCTATTTCTTTGGCTGCTATTTGGTTTTGAACCAGTGCCACAACTCCTCCCTTGTGCCCTTTTGACATGTTTGATGGCCCGAGTCCTCTTATTGTTGATCTGTTGTCTGCCTTCAAATGTGTGTGTAGTACCATATCCTCTCCGCAGAAAGACTGACTGAAATGGGTGTAAAAGAACTTCAGCCCTGATAAATAATTTGGCCTAAGTCTGAACTCTGACACTTAAGGAACCCTATGGAAGCCTGTTTACAACAAAAGTAGGAGCAGTTTGATTAATTAACTTGTGACATTTAGGTTTACACTTGAATCTTGCAAACACATAAAGGACAAAGGAACATCTCTCTCTCTCTCTCTCTCTCTCTCTCTCTCTCTCTCTCTCTCTCTCTGAACCTTAAGTGCCCAGGGCACATGAGGCTTCAGCAAGGATTTTCCACAAATGTCTGTCCCTTGCCTTTTTTTCCGATCTTGCTCAGGTGAGCCCTCTATTGCTCAACATCCTTTCTGTTGTTCTTCTCCATGTCTCTTTAGGTTTACCCTTATTTCTGTTCCCCTGTGGTGTCCATCTTAGTGCTATTTTTGGTAGTGAGTTGTCAGTCGTTCGGATCACATGCCCCAACCATCGCCAGCGTCTTTCCTCAATAATTGCTGTCAGTGGCTTCATCTGCATTTCTACTAACAAGAAGTTATTTCTTATGGTTTTTGGCCAAAATATTTTTCTAATTATTCGTAAAGATTTAGTCTGGAAAGAATTTAACTTGTTTTATATGGTTTTGGTGATTTTCCAGCATTCACTTCCATAGAGTAACGGAACAGCTAAAGAAGAGAAAATATCAGTTCCTATTAATGATATATAAGAAATAAATATAGAAAAAATATATCTACAAAACTATAGTACAAAGCTGTGACTTGCAAGAAGCTGTGCTTGATTGTGCGAGTACTGAAGTATTGTAAATGTTTAAATAAAGACTCGTGAAAGTGTGATACCAATCTTACTGACCCGTAGTAAAGAAGAGTGGGGGAAGAGAGGAAGAGAGAGTGAGAGAGAGTGAGAGAGAGTGTGAGAGAGAGTGAGAGAGAGAGTGAGAGAGAGAGTGAGAGAGATAGTGAGAGAGAGAGGGAGAGAGAGTGAGAGAGTGAGAGAGAGTGAGAGAGAGTGAGAGAGAGGGAGAGAGAGTGAGTGAGAGAGTGAAAGAGTGAGAGAGAGTGAGAGAGAGAATGAGAGAGAGTGAGAAATAGAGAGAGTGAGAGAGAGTGAGAGAGAGTGAGAGAGAGTGAGAAAGAAAGAGTAAGAGAGAGTGAGAGAGAGTGAGAGTGAGAGTGAGAGAGAGTGAGAGTGAGAGAGAGAGTGAGAGAGTGAGAGTGAGAGAGAGTGAGAGAGAGAAAAGAGAGACAGTGCATAGAACAGATGAATTGTAGGAGAAAATTAGGAGACAAATGTTTGTGGTATAGTGAGGTTAAGGTCCTAGAATGTCAGTTGCAGGTAAGAAAAGAGTAGAAGATAACTTTTTAAAGGTGATAGTGGGATGTGGAATGTAACACAGGTTACAGGGACTGAGTTGGGGGGGGGCGGGGAGAATATCAGGGGGTGGACGCAGGGGAATGGTGGTTCTGTCCTGGCCACGTGACCCGTCTTTTACTGTGACGTAATCATTTTATTTGGGTTAGCGTAGACACGGCATACATGGAGGCCAGTATTGATCACGGCAGATTGTTCGCCTGTTGCTGGGTTATAGGAAATCGGTGGGAGAGAACAGTGATTCTGTTCCTTGGCGGCAATCTGAAGTGGCCACTGAACCGCCGGTCTAGCTCCTGTAGGTAGCTGGAGTCTATGTGTGAACGGATTGTCTGGCAGGTCTAGCTCCTGTAGGTAGCTGGAGTCTACGTGTGAAAGGATAGTCTGGCCAGTTTAGCTCCTGCAGGTAGCTGGAGTCTACTTATGAAAGAATCGTCTGACCGATAAAGCTCCTGTATTTAGTGGAGTCTACGTGTGAAAGAATCGTCTGGGCGGTCTAGGTATTGTAGGTAGCTGGAGTCTACGTGTGAAAGAATGGTCTGGCTGGTCTAGGTCCTGTAGGTAGCTGGAGCCTACGTGGGAAAGGATTGTCTGGCCAGTCGCGGGGTTTGACGCTTTCTGAAGAAATGGGAGAGTATATAGCTATACATGAAACACGAGGCAAATCTGATTTTCTGGTAACAGGAATAAAAAAATGTCACGTTGATGACAGAAGCCGTCCAGGGTTGTAGAACCGCTGCATTCAGGAATATCGGATGCTGGAACCACATGGTTTGAACACGCAATTCAGCTTCGCCTAACATTTCCCTCTTCCACAATTATATTCCATCTGCATTAAGTTCCACTTATTTATCAACTGTAACACATAGTTCAGAACCTAGTCATATTACAACCAGTCGATAAAAAACTATAAACAATTATTCCACCTTCTCCCAACTAAAATCTCTCTCTCTCTCTCTCTCTCTCTCTTCAAAGGGCAGAATGTCAGACGGGCCTGCGTGCCCAATTCTTAACCCTTTTGAAATAAAGATCAATCAATCAATCAATCAATCTCTCTCTCTCTCTCTCTCTCTCTCTCTCTCTCTCTCTGAACCTTAAGTGCCCAGGGCACACGGGGCTTCCGCAAGGGTTTACCACAAATGTCTGTCCTTTGTTTTTTTTTCTGCTCTTTCTCAGGTGATCCTTCTATTTCTCAACATACTTTCTGTTGTTCTTCTCCATGTCTTTTTAGATCTACCCTTACTTCTGTTCCCCTGTGGTGTCCATCTTAGTGCTATTTTTGGTAGTGAGTTGTCAGTCATTAAGAACATACGTCCCAAACATCACCAGTGTCTTTCCTCAATAATTGCTTTCAGTGGCTTCATTTGCATTTCTGTCAACAAGATGTTATTTCTTATGGTGTCTGAACAAAATACTCGTCAAATTCTTCATAAACATTTAATCTGGAAAGAATTCAACTTGATTTCTATGGTTTTTCTGATTTTGTAACATTCACTTTCATAGAGTAGTACACTTAGAACATTCCTCTTAAATATCCGTCTTCATGCTTAGTTTTTTTAGATTTCTATATAGTCTGTAGCAATGCAAAAGTCTAGTTTGCTCTAGTAAGTCTGCTGTTGATGTCTTCTGTGCTATCTCGATTTTCTACTACTCTACTGCCAGTATATACATATATGTTGACCACCTCCACTAACTTGCTATCTACTCTGAGTACATTAAATTTCCGGCTAAATTACCATAGTATAAGTCTCTCCTCTTTCCACGGTTCCCCTCTTCTTATTTACGACCCACCTATCACACATCACAAGTCTCCATTTAAACATTCTCTACACTCAATCATTCGCACTTCGGAACACATCCTCTTACCAGCCACAGGTTCTTACAAGTAACAGCTACGTGCTCCATTCATTTTATTCTATTTTTGCTATTATTATTTCTTTACACAGAATTCATTTGAATTTATATTTGATCTTTCCACTAAGAAGACTCTTTCCTAGCCACTGAAATTCCCTGCTCGGGGGGGGGGGGGGGGTAAGTGGAAAACAATGAATGGACTGCCAACCGTCATTTGTTTCTTTAGATCAAGAGAAAGCATTTAATAGAATGTCTCACCAACACTTGCACAAGTCATTAATCCATTGCAACATAAGGAAATACTTTAGAGAGTGGATTCATATTCTCTATTCAAAGCCTGAGCGCAAGATATTACCATACACTTTCTGGGACTCTCAGCTGAGTCCTCATACAGGAGAAAAAAAAAAACAAAGAGGGATTGCCATACAGGACTTAAAAACACACATGCATGCACTCAGAATCAAACATGTAAATCGCATCATCAGACATCCAAAGTAACATTCACTAGCTCACTACTACATGGGACTTAGATTACCTTACTCCTACCACAGTAGCATTCACTAGCTCACTACTACATGGGACTTAGATTACCTTACTCCTACCACAGTAGCATTCACTAGCTCACTACTACATGGGACTTAGATTACCTTACTCCTACCACAGTAGCATTCACTAGCTCACTACTACATGGGATTTAGATTACCTTACTCCTACCACAGTAACATTCACTATCTCACTACTTCATGGGACTTAGATTACCTTACTCCTACCAAAGTAACATTCACTAGTTCACTATTACACGGGACTAAGATCTCCTTACTCCTACCAAAGTAACATTCACTAGCTCACTATTACACGGGACTAAGATCTCCTTACTCCTACCAAAGTAACATTCACTAGCTCACTATTACACGGGACTAAGATCTCCTTACTCCTACCAAAGTAACATTCACTAGCTCACTATTACACGGGACTAAGATCTCCTTACTCCTACCAAAGTAACATTCACTAGCTCACTATTACACGGGACTAAGATCTCCTTACTCCTACCAAAGTAACATTCACTAGCTCACTATTACACGGGACTAAGATCTCCTTACTCCTACCAAAGTAACATTCACTAGTTCACTATTACACGGGACTAAGAACTCCTTACTCCTACCAAAGTAACATTCACTAGGTCACTATTACATGGGACATCGATCATCGTAGCCTCATTAACAACCGACAAGTCACTATTTCGGCACACTGCCTTCCTTCTACAAAACCCCAAGGACACGAAACACTCATAAACTGCAAAACAGATCACCCATACAAACATCCAGTTAGAGATCATCGGAGGAAGTGAAAGAGAAAATGAAGTATGGGAGAGACAAAGGAGAGGAAGTGGGAGAGAAGTGTGTAAGAAAGAAAGGAAGAGAAATTGAGAAAAGAGAGAGAGAAAGAGAGATAGAGAGAGAAAAAAGGAGAACCGAATGAGACTGATAGAAAGGAAGAGGAAGTGAGAGAGAGATAGAGTGAGAGAGATGGAGGGAGAGTTAGAAAAATGAGAAGGAAGTACTAAAGAGAGGGAGAGAGTACGTGGAGAGAGACAGAGTTAGATGAGTAGCGAAAGGAAGGTTCTGCTAGAGACATGTAATTTAGTATATATATATATATATATATATATATATATATATATATATATTCAGCCTTAAGCTAAAGACAAATTGTATGAGATGCAATAGCCATCAACAGCCAGGCCTTCATCTAAAAACTAACTGTATGACATACGCCAGTCATCAACACCCAGGATTAAGCTGAAGACAAACTGTATGAGATGCACTAATCACCAACAGCCAGCCTTAAGCTAAAGATTAACTGTATGACATACGCTAGCCACCAACACCCAGGATTAAGCTAAAGACTAACTGTATGACATACGCTAGTCACTAACAGCTAGGATTAAGCTAAAGACTAACTGTATGGCATACGCTAGTCACTAACAGCTAGGATTAAGTTAAAGACTAACTGTATGACATACGCTAGTCACTAACAGCTAGGATTAAGCTAAAGACTAACTGTATGACATACGCTAATCACTAACAGCCAGGATTAAGCTAAAGGCTAACTGTATGACATACGCTAGTCACTAACAGCCATGATTAAGCTAAATACTAACTGTATAATATACAATAGTCACTAACAGCAAGGATTAACCTAAAGACTAACAGTATGACATACGCTAGTCACTAACAGCCAGGATTAACCTAAAGATTAACCGTATGATATACACTAGTCACTATCAGCCAGGATTAACCTAAAGACTAACTGTATGACATACGCTAGTCACCAACAGTCAGGATTAAGCTAAAGACTAACTGTGTGAGATACACTAGTCACCAACAGCCAGACTTAGGTTAAAGTCAACCTGAATGAGATACACTAGCCACAAATAGCCAGCCTTAAGCTAAAGACAACATTTATGAGATGCACTAGCCGCCAACAATCGGCCTTCAGTTAAAGACAAACAGGATCAGATACACTAGCACCAACAACCGGCTTCGAGATAAAGACAAATTGTATGAGATACACTAGTACCAACAACCAACTTCAAGATAAAGACAAACTATATGAGATTCACTAGCCATCAACAGCCAGCCTTAAGCTAAAGACAAATATTATGAGATGCACTAGCCATCAACAGCCATCTTTAAGCTAAAGACAAACATTATGAGATGCACTAGCCATCAACAGCCATCATTAAGCTAAAGACAAACATTATGAGATACACTAGCCAGCCTTAAGCTAACGACAAACATTATGAGGTACACTAGCCAGCCTTAAGCTAAAGACAAACATTATGAGGTACACTAGCCAGCCTTAAGCTAAAGACAAACATTATGAGACACAGTAGCCAGCCGTAAGTTAAAGACAAACATTATGAGATACACTAGCCAGCCTTAAGCTAACGACAAACATTATGAGGTACACTAGCCAGCCTTAAGCTAAAGACAAACATTATGAGACACAGTAGCCAGCCGTAAGTTAAAGACAAACATTATGAGATACACTAGCCATCAACAGCCAGCCTTAAGCTAAAGACAAACTGTATCACATACACTAGCACCAACACCCTGGCTTAAGCTAAAGACAAACTATAAGAGATACACTAGCACTAATAGCCAGGCTTAGGCTAAAGACAAACTGTATGAGATACACTAGCATTAACACCCAGCCTTAAGCTAAAGACAAACTATAAAAGATACACTAGCACCAACAGCCAGCCTTAAGCTAAAGACAAACTTAATGAGATACATTAACCACCAACAGCCGGACATTAGACCAGGAATGTAAAAATGCTCTCTATTAAGAAACCGGTAAAGAATTTTCTCATCAAAGTGTAGCCCATGATGACAGCCAGAAACATCACACACATGAGTTTTTGAAACCACACAGCGTGGGATCATAACAGATCATAAAACTGTGTCTGCGAAAGAGAGAGAGAGAGAGAGAGAGAGAGAGAGAGAGAGAGAGAAAGAGAGAGATGAAAGAAAGATGAGAGAGATAGATATAGAAAGGGAGAGATAGAAAAGCAAGAGAAACGGCAGATTTAAAGAGAGAGAGAGAGAGAGAGAGAAAGATGCAGAAAGCGAGAGATGAGACAAAAAGGGATTGAAATGTGAGATTGAAAAAGAGAGACAGAAAGATACAGAGAAATAAAGAAAGATACAGAGAGAGAAATAGGAAGATACAGAGAGAGAGAGAGAGACAGACAGACAGACAGAAAGAGAAATTGAGAGAGAATTAGACACGGAGATTAAAAAAAAAGGTCAAAAGGTTTATTTTAGTACTAGTATCGTATGTGAGTGTGGTGATATGACAGGATAACTGGAGAGTGTATTATGTATTGATTAAGGGAATTGTCCGTCCGTATAAACCTAGCCTCTAATTGTAGCTGTCCATTTTTGAGTGTATGTTTTTGTTTTTGCTAAAGATTATGTTTTTGGTTAGAGTTATTTCTATTAGCGAGCCTGTGTACTCACGTTTTTCGTTATTGATTGTACTGCTTTATGTTGGGGTTGGTGTAGGATTAACTAGCATTGTAGGGTTTAGAAATTAACATAGTAAGTGTAGCAGTAGGAAGTGTTTGTCTCCATGTCCTGCACTGTAATGCTATGGTAGAAGTGTGAATGTTGGGATGTTTGATCCCATGGAGTGTAAAACTCAGGGTAAGTTGCTGCGTGTGTGCCATCTTACATAGTCAGACTCCGGGTTAAATACCTGCCTGGACATAGGTGAGTGGATCCCAGTGAGCAGTGAGTTTGTCATTTGATGAAGGGGAGAATATCTATCTATCTATCTATCTATCTATCTATCTATATCTATCTATCTATCTATCTATCTATCTATCTATCTATCTGTCTGTCTGTCTGTCTGTCAGTCTGTCTCTGTCTGTCTATCTATCTGCTCCTGTTTTTGTTGTCCTTTGTATACATCTCCTCAGTTTGTTCACGACATTGTTGCCTGGTTATTTTTCTATCTACTGGTTGACATGTTATTTGCTATCACTCTGAACTGTCAATATCCTGAGATCGACTAACCATCTGGATCATCTAGATCATTCATTCATTCATTTGCATGTCCTTTGCTGAACTTTGCCTCCCAAACTGCACTCCTGTAGGCCTCTCGGTTGTGAGCAAGGTGACCTGCTGCTGCTGCGTCCATTTCCAGATCGTCAACAATGTCTTGCAGCCATCTTCGTTTTGGTCTTCCTCTTTTTCTTTTTCCCATTAAGTATCATTCCAATACGGTCTTCTATAAATTATCATGACGTTTAATGTGTCCAAAATATTTAAGTTTTCTCTCTTTAATCATCTTTACTAGCCAGGCATGTCTTCAATATTAAGCTCTTGTAGTATAGATATATTTGTTCTTTTTGTGTCCACGGTGTTTGGAGAACTCTTCTGTAGCATTTATTTTCAAAGGCATTTATGTGTTTCTCAGCTGTTTTGTTAAGTGTCCAGGTCTCACAGGCATATGTTGCGATGGGAAAGATGCATGACCTTAAAAATCATATTTTTGTAATTCTGTCTACTCCTCTACACAGATTCTTGATTTGTTTTACTTTCTGAAGAGCAAAAGATGTCCTCCTTTTAATTTCCCTCACTGTATCTCCATTATTAGTTAGCAGTGATCCAAGATATTCAAAACTCTCCACTTCTTCCAATTTTTCCTCATTGATAAATATTTCAGCTGCCTTGTTTGTTATGTCAGTTGTCATCAATTTAGTTTTCTTTGCATTAAGTTAGAGGTTCTTCTCTTCGCTGTTCTTACGCACTGACATAATTAGTTTTTCCATTCTTTTTTGTGTTATGAACAGTAACACTGTGTCATCAGCATATCTAATCTCTGGTATTTCATAACCTCCACTTGTTATGGCATCGTAATATTCTTTGTCTACATCTTCTCTGAAATTCCTCATTATATTTTCAGTATACAAGTTAAATAAGTAGGGTGACAATATGCACACGTGACTGACCCCTTGTTTTATGTCAAACCAAGTTGTTCTTTCACCATTTATTCTTACTGCTGCTTGTTGGTCTAGATACAAGACTGATGTTAATTGTATCAGATGTGTTGGAAATCCCATTTTTTCTATTATTTCCCAAAGTTTCTGGTGTTGTACACAATCAAATGCTTTTGAGTAGTCTATAAATGATAAATATAAATTCACATTAAACTCTCTGCATTTCTCTAATTTAATCTTAGATTGAATATGTGATCTCTAGATCCTCTTCTTTGCCTGAAACCAGCTTGGCTATTTTCTTACAAAGTCTACCCATTATGCTTTTTAACAGAATTTTACTGGCATGACTGATCAGGGCAACAGTTCTGTAGTTTGTGCATAATTTCAGGTTACCTTTTTTTGGCAGTGGTATGAATACAGTTCTTTTCCATTCTTTTGGCCAAATACCTGAATGTCATATCTTTTTGCACAGTGCATGATAGACTGTTGCACTCTCCTTTCATCCTGCTTTAATAAATTCAGCTGTTATCTCATCACATCCTAGTGATTTACCATTTTTCAGATTCTTTATTGCCCATAAAACTTCTTCTATTGTCGTTCTGGTTCTTTCTCCTCCAATAATAATTCACACTGTTGATTTCTGTTTCCACATCTAGATCACACAATAAAATCATGGTCCCTGACAAAGTCCTAAGACTCTCATTCTATGACTCGCCAGCCACCACGTTCTTTCTAGAAGAACATAGTTCTAAACGTTTCTTGTTAGAAATTATTTCAACGAATGCGTAAGAATGTGATATTAGAAGAACATCAGTGAAAATGTATTTGTGTGTGTGTGTGTATGTGTGTGTGTGCGCACTATCTCTTTAGATTTATTACTTCTCTTGTCATTTATTATCCGACATTTGTGAATGTAATAGTTTCACGTTGCATTCTTAAATACTTTTTTTATGAGTAGTTTATATAATTATATTAAACATAGTTTGTGGGATGAATGGAGTGATGAAGAGCAGAATATAAGACGGGCCTGCCAGCTCAATTCTTCACACTTTGAAGCTAACTCAGAATGCAAACAACATAAGACTAAAGATCAACGTAGGAGATACAAATTAATGAAGCAAAATGTGAACAACAGAGATGTACTCAGAGTAGATAGCACGTTAGTGGAGGAAGTCAACGAATTTGTATACCTTGGCAGTAGAGTAGTAGAAGATGGAGACAGCACAGACGACATCAACAGCAGACTTACTAGAGCAAACCAGGCTTTTGCAATGCTGCAGACTATATGGAAATCTAAAAACTAAGCATGAATACGAAAAATCAGGATATTTAAGTGTAATGTTGTAAGTGTACTAACATATGAAAGTGATTGCTAGAAAATCAGCAAAACCATAGAAAACAAGTTGAATTCTTTCCAGACT
The DNA here is from genome assembly GCA_009760885.1 of Achatina immaculata. NCBI lineage: Eukaryota > Metazoa > Mollusca > Gastropoda > Stylommatophora > Achatinidae > Lissachatina > Lissachatina immaculata. The sequence continues at coordinate 46,031,869 of CM019698.1, forward strand.
AAATATTAACGAAGAATTAGAAAATACTTTGGCCACACCATAAGAAATAGCATCCTGTTGGTAGAAATACAAAAGAAGCCACTGACAGCAATTATTGAGGAAAGACGCTGGCGATGGTTGGGACATGTGCCCCGAATGACTGACAACTCACTACCAAAAATACCACTAAGATGGACACCACAGGGGAACAGAAGTAAGGGTGACAAAAAGAGACGTGGAGAAGAACAACAGAGAGGATGTTGAGCAATAGAGGGCTCACCTGGGCAAGAGCAGAAAAAAAGGCAAAGGTCAGGCATTTGTGGAAAACCCTTGCTGAAGGCCCATGTGCCCTGGGCACTTAAGGTTCAGAGAGAGAGAGAGAGAGAGAGAGAGAGAGAGAGAGAGAGAGAGAGAGATAATGCCCGGCAAAGGGAAAAACGTACGACCTCATCTCAGGACATCATGTAAAGTCTGAATATGTTATTTCGAGATGTCAACTTGCTCAAGACCGCATTGCTTTAGGGACTACATTGAGAGGGCCAACGTTCTGGAAAGGACATGCAACATGACGCACATATATCGTCCGGATTTAATGCAAATATTACTTGAGCTCTATACATCGTCTGGATTTAATGCAAATATGACACAGAGGGCACTATGCAACCACTATAATTAAAGAAGTTAACTTTTTTCCCTCTTCGTCTATCTATCCCCCCCCCCCCCACACCTCGTCATCCTCTCACGTTTCTTTCCTTTCTCAAGCAGTTGTATAGGCCCTTAAACATCTAACGATCTATTAGGGGCTGATCTTAAAGACTATGATTGACAAGGTTCTGTGAGATGTTGTTTTTAGTATCTAACGAGAACGCTCATGTTCCGACTTACCATCGATCCATCTTGCCGAGGTTATTGACGAACTGTCAACTTCTCATTTATATTCTGTCAAGCTGATCTTATTGTGGCATGATTATCTTGCCAATCACAACATGCTCCTCCCACTGAAAAAAGACAGTGGACTTCGCTCTTATCTTTGTCTGTCATAGTCCCGCCTCTTCTCGATACAATCTGACAACATTTGCATATACCGTACAGTGAGTGGCTGCGGCAAGCAAGATCAATAAATATAATCTAAACTTACCCAAACAAACATAAAACCAAGCAATCAAACAAACAAAACAAACACGCAAACAAACAAACAAGCAAGCAAACGCACAAACAAACAAAAGCACAAACAAGCAAGAAAAGAAAGAAATAAGCAACAAACAAACAAACAACCACACGAAGAAAGACACACACTCACAAAAGAAGATGATGTCCCCGCTCTGTAACGAAGCGTAGGCTACAACTGGAAACACAGAATGTTGAGCAACTGCAAATAATCTTCATCATAACCAGTTATTTTTCTTTGTTGATTAGACCTTCTTCTTATCTATTGTTTCATCTACTAGCAGTCTTCTTCTTTCAAGTAATGAACACATGAAAATACTGTATTTAGATTTTGCATTCTTTTATCCCGATAATCTTACCAGAATATTTGTTCTTGTTGTGAAACCCTATTGCAGACAGAGAACTTATTCTGGTACATTCATAGACCCCCACATTATACACAAGAGATCTTATCAGAACTCAGGGAATACTTGAGCCAAGAAAAGGAAATAACTTTTGTTGTTTGAGAACTTTCTTTAACAAATATTTGTTTTTAAAATACGCTGCCCATTTTTATTTTGATAAAATAAAATCTTCCTGTATGACTTTATATGACCATTTCTTGCTACAGAGTCTGTTCTTTTATGTAATCTAATCAGAAAGTTTCAGTATCTGAAGCTTAAAGTTGCCGGGGATCTGAAAGTTTTAGAGCATGTGATACCTATTTGTCCTGTATCTGTTTTAAAATTGATTTGACTAAGACCTTTGTCTGTAAAAATGCCACTGATTCTTGAATAATGTCGTCAGAGAGAATGTAGTGGTTAGGGAGCTGGATTTGGAAGTTGTCACTGAAGATGGTACATACTGCTTATCTCTCATGTTCAGCTCCAAACAAATGATCATTTTCTCTCAACAGAAAAGGAAAAAAAAGCTTCTTCTTAAGGAGGAGTCTCACACTGAAGACATGGCTCAGACTAGAACGAAAGTCCACCTTGCTCGGACTAGGACGAGAGTCTCAGTCTGAAGACATGGCTCAGACTAAGACTAGAGTTTCGCACTAAAGACATAACTAAGACTAGGACGAGAGTCCCACACTGAAGACATGCCACATACTGGGACGAGAGTCTCACACTGAAGACATGACTCAAACAACGACATGAGTCTCACCCTGAAGACATGGCTCAGACTAGGACGAGAGTCTCGTCCTGAACACATGGCTCAGACTAAGACGTGTCTCACCCTGAAGACATGGCTCAGTCTAGGACGAGAGTCTCGCACTGAAGACATGTCTCAGCCTAGGATGAAATTCTCGCTCTGAATACATGGCTCAGACTAAGACTAGAGACTCACACTGAAGACATGGCTCAGACTAGGAAGAACGTTTCACCGTTAATAAATGGCCTAGCCTAGGATGAGGGTCTTTCAGTGAAGACATGGCTCAGTCTAGGACGAGATATTCACAATGAAGACATGGTTTAGACTAGGACGAAAGTCTCATACTGAAGACATGGCTCAGTCTAGGACGAGATATTCACAATGAAGACATGGCTCAGACTAGGACGAGAATCTCGCTCTGAACACATGGCTCTGAGTAAGATGAGAGTCTCTCCCTGCAGACATTACTCAGACTAGAACGAGAGTCTCTCCCTGAATACATGGCTCAGTATAGAACACATATTTTGTTTAATTGTTCTACACGAGATGACGAAGGATTGGAATGTACAAGAAGGCACACATGGCGATCCTGCGTAGCAAGATAACTGAACGTATCTGGTGACATATGTTTTTTTTTCTCGTGACATCTACCAGAACATTGATAACAGAAAAAAACTAATGCTCGATGACATAGACGATATTGCTAACATAGAACGCCTAATCGACAGCGACAAATAGTCAACCATTTTGATTCAGGCAGAAAATGGTGGACACAATTTCCTTTGCCTTTTACCACTCAACGGTTCTCGGGCCGTTGTTAGAGGAACATTTTCATGTTCAAGAAACATTTATTATGTTATAACAAACAGAAAACTCTATACTGTACCATCTCACATGGGAGCCAGGAGCAGCCAAACAATTCTAGGAGTCATGATCCTGAGCTCCCCCCACCCCACCTTCCCGAGCCCATGATCGTTTCTGAAGTCTCTACTGAAGGCGCAGATCTATGTGTGTTAAGTTGTATAAACACTGAGAGCACGATACTGATATGTTGAGAACCATTCTCCTGATCTAGAAGCTTCAGGTGACGTCAGCAGACGTGAGACACGTCTACCCATGTAGCAAATTATTTTTGTCGTTATGACATCTCTCTCTCTCTGAACCTTAAGTGCCCAAGGCACATGGGGCTTCCGCAAGGGTTTTCCACAAATGCCTGTCTTTCGCCTTTTTTTCTGCTCTTGCCCAGGTGAGCCCTCTATTGCTCAACATCCTTTCTGTTGTTCTTCTCCATGTCTCTTTTGGTCTACCCTTACTTCTGCTCCCCTGTGGTGTCCATCTTAGTGCTATTTTTGGTAGTGAGTTGTCTGTCATTCGGAGCACATGTCCCAACCATCGCCAGCGTCTTTCCTCAATAATTGTTGTCAGTGGTTTCATCTGCATTTCTGCCAATAAAATGTTATTTCTTATGGTGTTTGGCCAAAATATTTTTTTTAATTCTACGTAAACATTTAGTCTGGAAAGAATTCAACTTGTTTTCTATGGTTTTGGTGATTTTCCAGCACTCACTTCCATAGAGTAGTACACTTAGAACATTACTCTTAAATATCCTGTTATGACATAGAACATATAAATATATTGCCTCTGTTAAGTCGGGCTATATCTTGCCTCTGTTAAGTCGGGCTATATCTTGCCTCTGTTAAGTCGGGCTATATCTTGCCTCTGTTAAGTCGGGCTATATCTTGCCTCTGTTAAGTCGGGCTATATCTTGCGGGGAAGGGGCGTGGTAACATTACCTGCAGTGTATACATGAAATATATGATCAACTACATTGATTTGCTTGTGAACGAGACTGTAATGTCAGATGTGGATCTTTCTGTAGGAGTATCAAACAAAATACTCTTCTACTCTCACCTAGCGCCATCTAGTAACAGGCTGTTGTGTACTACTACAGTCTGTCCAGTGAGACAAATGTTTGCTTGTTTGTTATGGTGATGATAAAACATAGAGAACCACCCCTTCTCCACAATCACATTCTCTGTGAGTAGTAGGTAAACCACCAAGTGTTCTCTGTCACAATTTCTGTGGGTAGTAGGTAAACCACCCATTCTCCATTATCATGTTCTTTGTGTTTAACATATAAACCATGTATTTTAAACTTACCGACAGCAAGTCTGTCAGACAGTCTGCTATCGCCAGAAGAACGCATAGAAAGAGACACAATGCAAATGCTGTGTACGCTCTCAAAGGAAAAGGCGAACATAGTCCAGTGCATCCTATCACAGTTGGTCTGTTGAGAAACGAAGAAGCTGACAGCCTTGCCACATCCGGTAGCAGACAACCACATCAACACATTGTCTCTAACAGTTAAGTCTAAACTAAAATCAGCGCCAGTACAAGAAAGCAATGGACTAGCCAACACAACCAACCATCTAACAATCAGAAGCTGGAACTCTCTCCCCCAGAACAAACTGCAAAGACACCGCAGGATTGTCGCGCTTCAAGACATTTTGGGGAGGAAAGCAAGGTCTCAAAAATAATGGGCAAGCATATGTCCGGACAATAATTAATAATGTCTGAGGCTAGAACCACGGAACAGAGAAGAAGAAGAAGTTTCACAAAGAACGCCTATCTGCTGATATCATAAAGTTCTCATACTGGCCCTAAAAGTGTTGCAGGAAAACCTTATTTAAAGTTGGTCAACATCTCCTTAGAAACAGACCTCATGGAACATACACAGAGATCCTAGCATCTCTTCTACCTCTCAAAAGCACCAGGGAAGTCAATGTCCTGAATGTAGTCCAAAACCGCCTGCAATTATGTTTATATTTCATTCGTTTATATTGCATCTATTGTTGCCATGTTTATATTTCATCTATGGTTTCATTGTTTATATTTCATTTAGGGTTTATATGCTGTGCTACTTCATCGTCAATTTCAGTTAGAAACAGAAGGAAAAATCACAAGAGGCTAAGAGAACCTAATTCTTATCTTCCGTCATGATCTTAGAGATTAAAGTTTGATTGTCATTAGCCGTCTCAGGAAAGGCACACTTCAAGACGCAGTGGCTTCTGAAAAGTGTTAAGACGTGGGGGTACAACTTTCACAAGAAGTCGATGTTTGTTCAGGTTCCCCGTGAGGTCTACTGCCAGGCTTCAGGTGAGAGAGATGATGATGATGGATTGTTCGGCAACCGTCCTCAAGTATGGCTTCACATGAGAGAGCTGATGATGCTGGATTGTTCGGCAACGGTCCTCAAGTATGGTTTCACATGAGAGAGCTGATGATGCTGGATTGTTCGGCAACGGTCCTCAAGTATGGTTTCACATGAGAGAGCTGATTATGGATTGTTCGGCAACGGTCCTCAAGTATGGCTTCACATGAGAGAGCTGCTGATGCTGGATTGTTCGGCAACGGTCCTCAAGTATGGCTTCACATGAGAGAGCTGATGATGGATTGTTCGGCAACGGTCCTCAAGTATGGCTTCACTTGAGAGAGCTGATTATGGATTGTTCGGCAACCGTCCTCAAGTATGGCTTCACATGAGAGAGCTGATTATGGATTGTTCGGCAACCGTCCTCAAGTATGGCTTCACATGAGAGAGCTGATTATGGATTGTTCGGCAACCGTTCTCAAGTATGGCTTCACATGAGAGAGCTGATTATGGATTGTTCGGCAACCGTCCTCAAGTATGGCTTCACATGAGAGAGCTGATTATGGATTGTTCGGCAACGGTCCTCAAGTATGGCTTCACATGAGAGAGCTGATTATGGATTGTTCGGCAACCGTTCTCAAGTATGGCTTCACATGAGAGAGCTGCTGATGATGGATTGTTCGGCAACGGTCCTCAAGTATGGCTTCACATGAGAGAGCTGATTATGGATTGTTCGGCAACCGTCCTCAAGTATGGCTTCACATGAGAGAGCTGATTATGGATTGTTCGGCAACGGTCCTCAAGTATGGCTTCACATGAGAGAGCTGATTATGGATTGTTCGGCAACCGTCCTCAAGTATGGCTTCACATGAGAGAGCTGATTATGGATTGTTCGGCAACCGTTCTCAAGTATGGCTTCACAAGTTTTTCGCATTTTAAGGGGCTTTTTTGCTGGCTGATCACCTTGAACAACTGTCATCTTCAACTGACATCTAACAGTTCTTGAAAAGCACGTGTCAATCTCAAACCTGTGTTCGGACTAAACAATGTTAGCCAGAAGATTGAAGACGTATTTTGAGGGTCTTGTTATCAGATTTGCCAAGTTTCAGACAAAACGTGATGCAGGCACGTTGCTGGAGTCTGTCAGTCTGTCGTTACGGTGTCAGAGCTGTCCTTACACAGGGTCACTAAACTTCGCGTAGAAATGTAACACATGTACCCATTAGAAACAGAGTTAAACAGAGAAAACTTAAATATCTTTGACATAATAAACATCATGAGCATTTAGAGAAGACATTTCTGGAAGGGCATTTAATGAGAAAGGGAACGAGAGGAAGACCAAGGGGAAGGTGGCTGGAAAACATCTTGATGATCAGCAGTAGATCAACTTGCTTATAACCGAGAGGCCTATAAGAAAACTGTTAGAGAGGCAAAGTTCCGCAAAGGACATCCAAATACTGACTGACTGACCCATTAGAACGTCATGTGATAGAGTGGCTAACCAGCCTTGAGAATAATGACCTTCAATGTTCATAGCATAGTGTCGAACGGTACAATCAAGGCGAGTACAATCTGAGAACTTTCAGATACAACCTCATAGTGTCCAAACCAAAGCAGTAAATAAGATTGATTGCGCTTAAGGGGAAGTATAAACTAGCGCCTTTTGAAATTGTAGAATAGTTGCATTTGATGTAAAACAGAAATGAAATATTTTCGCAAGAAAATGATTGTCTTCTCCAGATTGTACATCCACAGGGTGGCCCACTTGTCTTTGCCAAGTTACGCCTCTGGATAGTGGATGTTATTTGCGTCTTTGTGTTATTCTGCAGGATGTGATTTCGTGAGTCATACTTGTGTTTGGGTTGTTATGATACAAAACAAACATATGTGTTTTTTTCTTAACCGAAGTAGGACCAGCTGAACAAGAAGTATGAGTTGTTCTGATCCAAATAATTCAGTCAACAGATGCTAATTTGATTAGTTTCTTTTATTTTCTGTCTCAGCGGGATCCATGAAAAATCTATACATAGGGAGGCTGTTTCCAATAGTCTCTACACAGTCTCTGAAGATTTCATCACTCGCTTTCTGAATCTACTGACGTGAGTATAACTTTTCTGTGTGTACTGTACATATAACATTGTGCTTGGTGTGAATTATATTTATATCGTTCTTATATGTGTGACTTATGTTCATACCTTTCTTCTTGTTGTGAATTATATTCATGCTGTTATTTATGATCTGAATTATGTTTTCATGCAATTCTTGATTTCTGTGAATTATGTTCATAATGCTCTCTTTGGTGTGAATTATATTCATGCCTATATTCATTATGTGAAATGTGTTTTTCATTGTGTGAACTATGTTCATAATGCTCTCTGTGATGTGAGGGTGAATATGTTTATACGGTTCTCCTTTGTATGGTCTATGCTAGTATGGTTCTCTTTTGTGTGAACTATATTCATGCCGTTATTCTTGGTGTGAATATATTCATACCGTTATTCTTCTTCTTCTTCTGCGTTCGAGGTTGTTGGTCACTTCAGATCCTGATCCCTGTCGACATGGCAAAGCCCGCAGTCCTCTCCAGATCCTGATAGGAGCCGCAACGTTATTCGTGATATGAAATATATTTACACCGTTTAGCAACATAGTCTATACCAAGCTATAAACTGGGCAGAAGAAGCTGACCGTTTGACATACAGCGACCCATAGCCGGCATGCCTGAGTTAGGGATGGCGAACAATAGTTTATCAAGACCCTGTCCCTACCCCCCAATAACAGGCTTAGCCTGACTAACGGGGCAGGGATCGCCTAATTCTCCAAGCGGTGGACTCTGCTAAAGAAGCATTGCAACCCCCGGCATTTTAGCTGTACTCCGGGACCGGAACAACTATCTGCTATAACCCGCTCCCACGCCGGGAGATATAAGACAAGACAAGACAGAACAGGCTGTAAACTGTAATGGGTCTAGCTCGGTCACTTATCCCGAGGAGGTGCTTCCTAGGTTAGAGTAAAAGAACAGAATCCCCACATTCTGGTTCTAAGATTAGTGGATTAGAGGGAAAGAACAATATTCTCACATTCAAGATCAAAGAAGATTGGGTCACAATGAAAGAACAGTATCCCAACATTCTGGATTTAAGATTACTGAATTAGAGGGAAAAAACAATATTCTCACATCAAGATCAAAATTAAGAACAAGCAGAAAAGTGGTGATAAGAATGAAGCTAAGAAATGTGGTGCTAAAGAACAAGAAGTAAAACGTGATGTTAAAGATCGAACAGAAATATGGGGCTAAAGAACAAGGAGAGAAGTGGCGCTCAAGAATACGCAGAAAAGGTTGGCTAAAAACATTCGGAAAGACTGAGCTAAAGAACAAGCAGAATAGAAATTGTTGTTAAAGAACAAGCAGAAACGCTGGACTAAAGAACAAGCAGAAACACTGGACTAAAGAACAAGCAAAAACGCTGGACTAAAAAATAAAAAAAATGGGGCCTAATAAGAAGTAGCAAAAGTGGTTAAAAAGGAAAAGCAGAAAAAAGTTGTTCCAAAAATTAAGCCGAAAATAGGGGCTAAAGTACATGGAGAAAAGTTGGACCTAAACAATAAGCGGAAAAGTGGGGGTAAAGAACAACTAGAACAGTGGAACAAAGGAACAAGCAAAATAGGTAGGAGGTAAAGAACACGCAGAAAAGTGGAACTAAAGAACACACAGAAAAGTGGGACTAAAGAAAAAGCAGAAAATTAGGCGAAAGAACAAGCAGAAGTTGGGCTAAAAACAAGTAGACATGAAGGACTAAAGAACAAGCATTAAATTGGGACTAAAGAACAAGTCTAAAAGTTGAGTTAATGGGCAGAAAATTTGGGCTAGAGAGCAAGCAGACAAGTTGGGCTGAATTTCGAGCAGAAAACTTGCGCAAAAGAAAAAGTAGAAAGGTTGAGCTGAAGAACACGCAAAAAAGAAAATATATCTAAAGAAAAAGGAGAAAACTTGGGCTAAACAACAAGCAGAAAATAGTGATGATAAAGCACAAGCACAAAAGCTGGGCTAATGAACAAAGAGAAAGATCGGGTTAAAAAACATGTAGAAAATTTTGGCTAAAGAACAAACAGAAAAGATGTGTTAAAGAGAATTAAGACAAATTTGGACTAAAGACCACTCAGAGAAGTTGAGCTAATGAATAAGGAAGACAAGTTAAGTTAAAAAATAACAGGCAGACAGTATGGCTAAATAATAAGTAAAAAGTGGGGTAAAGAACAAATATAAATGTTGGGCTAAAGAAAAAGCATAAAATTGGGATAAAGAATAAACAGAAATGTGTGGCTAAATAACACACAGAAAAATGGGGTTAAAGAAAAAGCAGAAAATAAATTTGGTGAAAGAACATGCAAAACGTGGAGCTAAAGAACAATTAGAAAAAAATGGCGCTAAAGAACAAATAGAGGTGGGACTTAAGAAAGAGAAGAAATGTAAATGAGTTTAAAAAACAAGCAGAGAAATGGAGCAGAAAAGTGGGGTAAAGAAGAAGCAGAAATGTGGGGCTAAAGAAGAACCAGAAATGTAGGGCTAAAGAAGAAGCAGAATTGCGGGGCTAAAGAAGAAGCAGAAATGTGGGGCTAAAGAAGAAACAGAAATGTGGGGCTAAAGAAGAAGCAGAAAAGTAGGACTGAAGAAGAAGCAACAATGTGGGGCTAAAGAAGAAATACAAATGTGGGGCTAAAGAAGAAATACACATGTGATGTAAAGAAGAGGCAGAAATGTGGGGCTAAAGAAGAAGCAGAAATGTGGGGCTAAAGAAGAAGCAGAAAAGTAGGACCGAAGAAGAAGCAACAATGTGGGGCTAAAGAAGAAACAGAAATGTGGGGCTAAAGAAGAAACAGAAATGTGGGCCTAAAGAAGAAGCAGAAATGTGGGGTTAAAGAAGAAGCAGAAATGTGGGGCTAAAGAAGAAGCAGAAATGTGGGGTTAAAGAAGAAGCAGAAATGTGGGGTTAAAGAAGCAGAAATGTGGGGTTAAAGAAGAAGCAGAAATGTGTGGTTAAAGAAGAAGCAGAAATGTGGGGCTAAAGAAGAAGCAGAAATGTGGGGCTAAAGAAGAAGCAGAAAATATGGGGCTAAAGAAAAAACAGAAATGTGGGGTTAAATAAGAAGCAGAAAGGTTGGGTTACGGAACAGGCAGAAAAGTGGTGCTGAAGAACAAACTGTAAAAATTAGGGCTAAAGAACAAGAAGAAAAGTTGTGCAAAGAACAAGGAGAAAAAAACAGTGGGGCTAAAGAAGAAGCAGAAAAGAAAATCAGGCAAAATAAGAAACACTAAAGTATGCTAAAGAACAGCAGAAGAGAAAGTGGGGCTAAAGAGAAAGCAGAAATATTGGGCTAAACAACAAGCAGAAAAGAAAGTATGGCTAAAGAACACGGAGAAAACTAGGAATAAAGAACAGGCAGAAAAAAACTGGGGCTAAAGAGCGAGTAAAAAACTTTCGAGCTCAAGAAAATGTAGAAAATAGCGATGCAAAACGAGATGCACGAAAGCTGGGCTAAAGAATAAGGAGAAAAAATTGGACTAAAAAAGTAGTAGAAAAGTGTTGTTAAAGAACACGGAGAAAACTGGTGATAAAGAAAAAACAGAAATAAAGTGGGTCTAAAGAACAGGGTGAAAAGCTGTGTTAAAAAAACAAGCAGAAATGATAAGCTAAAGAACAAACAGAAGAAAGGGGGTAAAGATCAAGTAGAGAAAGTGGGACTAAGAAGAAGCAGAAAAGTGGGACAGAGAAGAAATAGAAATGTTGGACTAAGAATAAGCTGATAAGTTGGATTAAAAAGAAGCAGAAAGGTGGGGTTACAACATACACACACACACACACACACACACACACACACACACAAAACAGTGGGACTAAGAAGAAGCAGAAAAATCGGGTTACAGCACAAAAACGAAAGTGAGACTAAGAATAAACAGAAAAGTGGGACTAAGAAGAAGCAGAATAGTTGGACTAAAAAGAAGCAGAAAATGGGACTAAGAATAAGCAGAAAATGGGACTAAGAAGAAGCAGAAAATGGGACTAAGAAGAAGCAGAAAATGGGACTAAGAAGAAGGAGAAAAGTGTGACTAAGAAGAATTAGAAAAATTGGACAAAGAAGAAGTAAAGTAGGGTTAAGACACAGAAAAAAAAACAATGGGACTTAGAAGAAGCAGAAATGTGGGGTTAAAACACAAAAAGAGGAGTGGGACTAAGAAGAAGCAGAAAAGTAGGGTTAAAACATAAAAATGAAAGTGGGGCTTATAAGAAACAGAAAAGTGTGAAGAAGAAGAAACAGAAAAGTTGGAACAAGAATAAAAAGAAAAGTGAGACTAAGAAGAAGCAGATAAATTAGAGTAAGAAGAAGCAGAAAAGAAGGATTATATTGAAGCAGAAAAATAGGACTAAAAGGAAGCTAGAAAGTTGGACTATGAAGAAGCAGAAAGGTTGGACTATGAAGAAGCAGAAAAGAAGGATTATATTGAAGCAGAAAAATAGGACTAAAAGGAAGCTAGAAAGTTGGACTAAGAAGAAGCAGAAAGTGAGGTTAAAACAAAAAAAAAACTACAATGTGACAAATAAGAAGCAAAAAGGAGGGTTAAAACACAAAAGGAACAGTGGGACTAAGAAGAAGCAGAAAAGTAGGGTTAAAACACAAAAAAAGGCAAAGGCACTAAGAGTGGGACCAAGAAGAGGCAGAAATTGAGGTTAAAACACAAAAAGTACAGTGTGACTAATAAGAAGCAGAAAAATTGGACTCAGATTCAGCAAAAGGTAGGTTAAAACACAAAAAGGACAGTGGGACTAAAAAAACTCAGAAAAGTGGAACTAAGATGAAGCAGAATAGTTGGACTAAGAAGAAACAGAACAGTGGGACTAAGAAGAATCAGAAAAGTGGGACTAAGAAGAAGCAGAAAAGTGTTGTTAAAACACAAAAAGTAGAGTGTGACTAAGAAGAAGCAGAAAAGTGGAAGTAATAAAAAGCAGAAAGTAAGGTTAAGACACAATAAGGACAGTGTGACTAAGAAGAAACAGATAAGTGGGGTTAAAACACAAAAAGAACAGTGGGACAAAGAAGGAACATAAAAGTGGGACTAAGAAGAAGCAGAAAAGTGGGACTAAGAAGAAGCAGAAAAGTGGGACGAAGAAGAAGCAGAAAAGTGGGACTCAGAAGATGCAGAACAGTTGGACTAGGAAGAAAATCGGGGTTAAAACAAAAAAAGGACATTGGGACTAAGAAGAAACAGGAAAGTGGAACTAAGAAGAAACAGGAAAGCGAGAATTAGAAGAAATAGGAAAGTGGAACTAAGAAGAAACAGGAAAGTGGAACTAAGAAGAAACAGAAAAGTGGGACTAAGAAGAATCAGAAAAGTGGGGTTAAAACACAAAAAACGAAAGTGAGACTGAGAATAAAAAGGAAAGTGGGAATAAGAAGAAGCAGAGAAATGAAACTCCAGTGGCGTCGTGTATACAAGTATAGTTATATACTAATTATTGTCTGCCTGACCTGCTGACTGTCCGTCATTTTGCTTGTTTTAACTGTCTATATGTATCTCTAGTTACAATATGTTTGTCATTATATCTAGCCATATGTATGAGTCTTCCATTCCATCCATGCATCCAGCCATTCATCCATCTATCCGTGCATACGTTCATCCTTATATCCATCTATCCTCTGAGTTTTTCTATGTAAGAAAAGTGGTAAAATTGCAATGGTCAGTTATATAACTTAAGTCTAAACTGTCCAGATTTACTGATCTAATGCAGTCATTTTACTTCTTCAATAATAAAAGAACGAATAACAACAATACTAGCAACAATGAAAATAAATCTTCTAAATTCAAATACGTTCATGCAAATGTCCTTCAAACCTTCTACTACTACTTCGCTAATAAAAGAGTTATACTACTTCTAAAAATTGTGTTAAAGTAAAAGAAATCACTAATTATATTAGGAATATAAATTTCTGGCACAAATGAACAGCGTCTTTATATATTATAAACTAAAATGCTTACCTACTGTATTAATATTACGAAATATGGAGAGAAAAAAAATATTAGTACAGAAGCTGGGTAAATTATTTCACATGTTCTTATAACATTTCATTTCAAAGATTAAAAAACAGCAGTAATTCAACAAAATAATTATGTAACACAGTATGTAGTTTTATGAAAATGACACAGCTTTTTTATGTTATAATTGCAATAATTTACTACATAAATAATATCAATTTCATATACAGTTATGGAAATGGTACAATCGTTATACTGAAACATTAAAATAAGCAGTGACCAATGACTATAAGACCACCAACAGTTTAAAACATAGTGCTGAAAAAAAAATAATTTAAATGTCCCATAATTCTGCTACTGATGTTTTCAATAATGCCAGAGGGATAATGTCCTCCATATTGTGTCAGATAGTAAGTAATCACACCGCAAGTTAGGTGTATATATTGTGGGGACGGCCAGCTTCTTCGGCTGCGTGCTTGGGGTGAAACTCCTCCCAGTCAGTGAACAACACACTTTATTTTCAAAGGGTTAGGAATTGGGGTTTCAGGCCCGTCTAACATTTTGCCCTTCATCATACAACTTTCACTCAGTCACAATCATTCAGCATTTGTTAATGAGCATAATAATCATGCAGACACAATGATCACAAAAATAAATAATAAACTTATCTCATGTCCATACACTCTACACTCTGATTTATACAACAACATGAAATAAACTTTCATTCTTACATTCATTCAAAACTAACACATTTATAGAAAAACAGTATTTAAAAAATATACAACACTGAAGCCATACTTTAAGAAAGATGTGATTAGGGTTGCCGTATTGTGCCGGCGTAAGAAAAGTGATGGAAAGGCTTAAGTGAAATTTAATCGATACGGCCAGTAGTCTAGAGGTGAAGGCTGCCCATATCACGGCACTTCTGTTCTAGAGGTCGACCACGTCCTATGTACAACCGAGCTGAGACAATCTGGCTTAACCCAGTGGTGAAACTTGACACGTGGCGAGGATTCGTCCTCGTCGACCACAGTTCGTTCTGGTCACCACCAAGAAGGGGAGCGGCCACGAACACCAAACGCTGAAATCAGAGATACTGGAACAGTGTAGCCTAGTTTTGCAGTCTCCTCGTACTATAATATTGAGAAGTTGTGAACTATTGTTCTTGATGATTGATAGTAGAAGTGTTCTTTGGGTTCTCTGGTCATACAACATCGACGGTTCACAAATGTTACAACATTCGCAAAACCACAACAAGTCCGATGATGTTCTCTACAGAATCCATTTAATTTTGACAAATAAGATATTCGACTTAATATTCACAACATCTTGTGTACTAAGATGCAATATAATATAATCTTCGTTAGATTCGTCGTTGAAGCACATCATTATCAAACTATCATACTCTACATGCAATATTTCTCAATATTCTCTTTTTCACAATATTCTACACATCTGAGGAGAATTCTAAACTCTGTACTATATTCCATCTGAAACACGTGGTCAATAAGTTACACGACTAAATCACTGTACTCGAAGCTTCAAAATCATAAATATTCATATCATTTGAATCACTTGTAACACAGATTCAATCTGTCCTAAAACTACATCTTCAGAACTGTTTTTTCTGAGTATCTATTGCTCTAACTGTCCATCTATTCCAACTTTCATTACCTACGTCTTCTTTCTTTCTCGTGTCTTCTCTGGTGTGTCTGTCCTTCTCTTCTTTTCTTTTCTGGACCGGTCTCAGTTCACTGACTGTCCTTGTTCCTCTGTCTTCGGGGCTCCGTCCTCTGTCTCTTCTTCTTCCTCGTTCCTTAACACTTGGTTCCCTTTATTTCTTCGTCATTATGTTCCCCTTTTTATCTTCAGGTCCACTTTGGTGGATTAACCAACAAGTATTTTGGCTCCACCCTTCAGATGTCCACTGGTTCCTATGAGCGTTCTGGATGTCCGTCATTCAAACTGACCCGTTACTTATATGTCGTAAGTCAATTGTACAATAGGCCACGCCTTTAAATAGTTAATTGGTGAGCTGCCGAAGTGGTCACTCTTTTTTTACAAAAATGGTATGCAATCGTGTCACAACGCGCGTCACCTAACAAGTGTCATGTGTCAACTCCGTCTATATAATTGTTATTAACCTAAGTAATTATCTTGCTATTTCCTGTCAGTTTTATTGTGTCCTCGCTTATCTTTATGTCTGACTTTTCTATTCGTCTTTTCTATTTTGTTTACACGTGTCAAAGCTCAGTCACTGCTTTGTTATCACTGGACCACTGTTTACTTTTGTCTGCGCTTTGTTCTAGTGTCATAGAAGTTTTACACCTTTCTCTTCCTCTTTTCAACCTACTTTTCTCCGTCGCTATTCGATTTTACTATCTTCTTTATTGTAAATGTTCATTATCATATTCATTAGTGATAATAATAATAAATATAATCATTACTTACAAGGCTATGCTACAGTACTCGTAGGATTTCTTATCCAAACCACGTCGAGGTTCGTTTGAGGAATGTCCAACTCGAAGCTCACTCGTGCAACGAAATCCACAGTGTTAAGAAACACCGCTTCTATGACCCACTACAGAATACATACCCAAGCCTTCTAATGCTCTTGAGGATCCATCCTAAATGAGACTTATCTCAGTTATCAATCAATCAATCAAGTGCGTAAGCGATCGCTTCTGTCTGCAGTTCCCTGTCTTTAGACTTGATTATCAGATTCCGCCGGTGACTTTCTTCCTAACCACACAGACAGCCATTCTAGTAACTTCTCTCTCTCTCTCTCTCTCTCTCTCTGTGTGTGTGTGTGTGTGTGTTCCTCTGTCTCTTTTTCCCTCACGAATCACAGGAGTAAATTCATCATTAGCAAGGGGCGATCTTAGTGGCAGAAGCGAACGATGACGAAGTAGAAGAAGAGGAGGGCAATTATTTCTTAACACAAATGTACTACATCGTTGTATTCTATGAAATGAAACACTTACCAGCTGTAGTGATGTTGTTGACTATTGATATGAAAAAAAATATAGTAAGGACATTAGCAAAATTATTTCAAACTTTTTTATAGCAATATTTCACTTCAGAAAGAGAAAACTGAAAAAAAAATACCGTAATACAGAAAATTCATTTTCTAGCGATGTGTTATACTGTTAAGAAAGTGTCTTAAAATTTTTTATATTTTAAAACTTTTTATAGGTCAAATATTAATTATTATTAAATGTTAAAATTATGTTTACATATGCGGCACCCAGTCACCCAGCTGTAGAAATGGGTACCCGACTTCTTCTGGAGTTGGGGAAGGAAAGGCGGCCAGGCGTGATACTGACCATATCACCCTCTAGTGTGCTGACAGGTCAAGGAAAATATGGGCACTAACACCATATCCCTATGTGCCTCTAAGACATGACAGAGTTACCTTTACTTTTACTTTTTATGTGGAATATGTATGTCTTTTAATATGCCATGTACTAAGATTGATAGATTGGAGAGAATTCAAAATGAAGCTTTGTGGACTGCCCCGGGTAAAACTAAAGCCACTCAGACCGTGATCGTGAGTTATCTCCCGGGCCTGCCTGGCAATGGATTAGACACAAAGTTACACAATAATTGGTGTATAAGTATACAACTATACACTAAACACTGCAGTAAAGCTGTGATACTAGAATGTATAAAATCGGAAAAAAGTAGGAGCAGCTTTATTACTTAACGATTACACAGTATAGATTCACATGAATACTGTTTAAACAGTATTCATGTGAATCTATACTTTATCTCCTCTTCTTATTTCTTCGTCCTGTATGTTTTTGTATGATTAAGGCTCACGCCGAAATGTCACAACTTTGTAATCGTTAAGTAATAAAACTACTCCTACTTTTTTCCGATTTTATACATTCTAGACAGAAAGTTGTACAGGTCAAAGCTTATCTCACTGTGGTCACCAACACCGCTCATCCCCGACATAAATCACTGGCAGTAATGAAAGGTTGTCATATTAAACGTGGTAGTTCATGGATGACTGAGACTGAAACATCTCTTAGTGCTGTGTGTGCTGTGTGTGCTGTGTGTGCTGTGTGTGTTGTGTGTGCTGTGTGTGCTGTGTGTGCTGTGTGTGCTGTGTGTGTTGTGTGTGCTGTGTGTGCTGTGTGTGCTGTGTGTGTTGTGTGTGCTGTGTGTGCTGTGTGTGTTGTGTGTGCTGTGTGTGCTGTGTGTGCTGTGTGTGCTGTGTGTGTTGTGTGTGCTGTGTGTGCTGTGTGTGCTGTGTGTGCTGTGTGTGTTGTGTGTGCTGTGTGTGCTGTGTGTGCTGTGTGTACTGTGTGTGTTATGTGTCCTGTGTGTGCTGTGTGTGCTGTGTGTGCTGTGGGGGATATAACAAAAGGACTGGAGTTGATACAAGTCCGAGATGGTACCAACAATCTCAAAAGAGTTATCTTCTCCGAGCTTGTTAGAGAATGTAGAGAATGGACGGGAGACAGGAGTGAGTTTGTAATTCTGGATCTCGTGTACCCTCACACACTCTTGGACGGAGGCTGCGGCACGCCGCGGGGGATACACGAAGCTGTCCTGAATACATTAACGCCGGGATCTGATTTTGAACTTCTGAATCTTTTGAACCGTTGTTTACACTCACGCTCAACCACGTGACTCAACCATCGTCAAGGACGGTTCAGTGCTGAAAGGCAAAAATAGTAGATGTGGCTTGGTTATCTATAGGCGAGGTAGACTGGTGGTAGAGGAGGGGCCTTCTACACGGCGACATCGAGCATGTGGATGAGAATTGGCAGTGACCAAGGCTCTGTCCTGCCTAGATCGGCAGGATGATGTACACGATGACGAACTCTCAAAGCTTCGCAAGACAGAGAAGTGGGTTTGGTACGTCATGAATGTGTTCAGCTTTTGCTGATGTAGGCATCACACACTGATAGTGGTAGGTAGTAAGAATCACACACTGATAGAGGTAGGTAGTAAGAATCACACACTGATAGAGGTAGGTAGTAAGAATCACACACTGATAGAGGTAGGTAGTAAGAATCACACACTGATAGAGGTAGGTAGTAAGAATCACACACTGATAGAGGTAGGTAGTAAGAATCACTCACTGATAGTGGTAGGTAGTAAGAATCACTCACGGATAGAGGTAGGTAGTAAGAAACACACATTGATAGTGGTAGATAGTAGGCAACACACACTGATAGTGGTAGATAGTAGGCAACACACACTGATAGTGGTAGATAGTAGGCAACACACACTGATAGTGGTAGGTAGTAAGAATCACTCACGGATAGAGGTAGGTAGTAAGAATCACTCACGGATAGAGGTAGGTAGTAAGAAACACTCACGGATAGAGGTAGGTAGTAAGAATCACTCACGGATAGAGGTAGGTAGTAAGAAACACAAACTGATAGTGGTAGGTAGTAAGAAACATACACTAATAGTGATAGGTAGTAGGCAACACACACTGATAGTGGTAGGTAGTAAAAGACACACACTGATAGTGGTAGGTAGTAGGCAACACACACTGATAGTGGTAGGTAGTAAGAGACACACACTGATAGTGGTAGGTAGTAGGCAAAAGACACTGATAGTGGTAGGTAGTAGTCAACAGACACTGATAGCAGTAGGTAGTAGGAAACACACAGATAGTGGTAGGTAGTAAGAAACATACACTGATACTGGTAAGTAGAAAGCAACAAACACTGATAGAGGTAGGTAGTAAGCAACACACACTGATAGTAGTAGGTAGTAGGCAACAGACAATGATAGTGGTAGATAGTAGTCAACACACACTGATAGTGGTAGGTAGTAAGAAATACACACTGATAGTGGAAGGTAGTGGTCAACACACTGATAGTGGTAGGTAGTAGGAAACACACATTGATAGTGGTAGGTAGTAAGAAACACACACTGATAGTGGTATGTAGTAGGCAACACACACTGATAGTGGTAGGTAGTAGGCAACAGACACTGATAGTGGTAGGTAGTAAGAAACACACACTGATAGTGATATGTAGTAGGCAACACTCACTGATAGTGGTAAGTAGTAAGAAACGCACACTGATAGTGGTAGATAGTAGACAACAGACATTGATAGTGGTAAGTAGTAGGCAACAGACACTGATAGTATTAGATATTAGACAACAGACACTGATAGTGGTAGATAGAAGTCAACACTCACTGATAGTGGTAGGTAGTAAGAAACGCACACTGATAGTGGTAGGTAGTAAGAAACATACACTGATAGTGGTAGGTAGTAAGAAACACACACTTATAGTGGTATGTAGTAGTCAACACACACTGATAGTGGTAGGTAGTAGGCAACAGACACTGGTAGTGGTAGGTAGTAAGAAACACACACTGATAGTGATAGGTAGTAAGCAACACTCACTGATAGTGGTAGGTAGTAAGAAACGCACACTGATAGTGGTAGGTAGTAGGCAACAGACACTGATATTGGTAGATATTAGTCAACATAAACTGATAGTGGTAGGTAATAAGAAATACACACTGATAGTGGTAGGTAGTAGTAACACACTGAGAGTGGCAGGTAGTAAGAAACACACACTCATAGTGGTAGGTAGTAGACAAGACACACTGATAGTGGTAGGTAGTAGGCAACACACACTGATAGTGGTAGGTAGTAAGAGACACACACTGATAGTGGTAGGTAGTAGGCAAAAGACACTGATAGTGGTAGGTAGTAGTCAACAGACACTGATAGCAGTAGGTAGTAGGAAACACAGATAGTGGTAGGTAGTAAGAAACATACACTGATACTGGTAAGTAGAAAGCAACAAACACTGATAGAGGTAGGTAGTAAGCAACACACACTGATAGTAGTAGGTAGTAGGCAACAGACAATGATAGTGGTAGATAGTAGTCAACACACACTGATAGTGGTAGGTAGTAAGAAATACACACTGATAGTGGAAGGTAGTGGTCAACACACTGATAGTGGTAGGTAGTAAGAAACATACACTGATAGTGGTAGGTAGTAAGAAACACACACTTATAGTGGTATGTAGTAGTCAACACACACTGATAGTGGTAGGTAGTAGGCAACAGACACTGGTAGTGGTAGGTAGTAAGAAACACACACTGATAGTGATAGGTAGTAAGCAACACTCACTGATAGTGGTAGGTAGTAAGAAACGCACACTGATAGTGGTAGGTAGTAGGCAACAGACACTGATATTGGTAGATATTAGTCAACATAAACTGATAGTGGTAGGTAATAAGAAATACACACTGATAGTGGTAGGTAGTAGTAACACACTGAGAGTGGCAGGTAGTAAGAAACACACACTCATAGTGGTAGGTAGTAGACAAGACACACTGATAGTGGTAGGTAGTAGGAAACACACGCTTAAATTGGTATGTAGTAGGCAACACACACTGATTGCAGTAGGTAGTAAGAAACACACTCTGATATTGATAGGTAGTAGGCAACACACACTGATAGTGGTAGGTAGTAAGAAACACACACTGATAGTGGTAGGTAGTAAGCAACACACCATTATAGTGGTAGGTAGTACGCAACACACACTGTAATGGTAAGTAATAAGCAACATACACTGATAGTGATAGGTAGTAGGCAACACACACTGAGAGTGGCAGGTAGTAAGAAACACACACTCATAGTGGTAGGTAGTAGACAAGACACACTGATAGTGGTAGGTAGTAGGAAACACACGCTTAAATTGGTATGTAGTAGGCAACACACACTGATTGCAGTAGGTAGTAAGAAACACACTCTGATATTGATAGGTAGTAGGCAACACACACTGATAGTGGTAGGTAGTAAGAAACACACACTGATAGTGGTAGGTAGTAAGCAACACACCATTATAGTGGTAGGTAGTACGCAACACACACTGTAATGGTAAGTAATAAGCAACATACACTGATAGTGATAGGTAGTAGGCAACACACACTGATAGTGGTAGGTAGTAGGCAACACACACTGATAGTGGTAGGTAGTAGGCAACACACACTGATTGTGGTAGGTAGTAGGAAACACACACTGATAGTGGTAAGTAGTAGGCAACACACACTGATAATTATAGGTAGAAGCAACACACACTAATAGTGGTAGGTAGTAGGCAACATACTCTGATAGAGGTAGGTAGTAGGTAACACACACTGGAAGTGGTAGGTAGTAGGCAACACACACTGATAGTGGTATGTAAAAGGCAACACACACTAATAGTGTTAGGTAGTAGGCAACACACACTGATAGTGTTAGGTAATAGGCAACACTCATGAATTTGGTCGGTTGTAGGCAACACACACTAATAGTTGTAGGTAGTAGGCACCACACACTAATAGGGGTAGGTAGTAGGCAACACACACTGATAATGGTAGGTAGCAGGCAACACACACTGATAATGATAGGTAGTAGGCATTCATTTCATTTCATTTGGTTGCATGTCCCTTGCGGAACTTTGCTTCCCAAACATCACTCCTGTAGGCCTCTCGGTTGTGATCAAGATGCACTGTTGCTGCTGCATCCATTCCCAGATCGTCAACGCAGCCATCTTCGTTTTGTTCTTTCCATTTTTCTTTTTCCCATTATGTATCCTTCTGTTACGGTCTGCTGTAAATTATCATGGCGTTTAATGTGTCCAAAAAATATTTACGTTTTCTCTGTTTAATCCTCTTTACTAGCCAGTCTTATTGAATATTAAGCTTTTGTAGTATAGATATATTTGTTTTTTCTCGTATCCACGATATTTGGAAGACTGTTCTGTAGCATTTACATTCAAATGCATGTATGTGTTTCTCAGCTGTTATGTTAAGTGTCCAGGTCACAGATGCATATGTTGCGACAGAAAAGTTGTATGCCCTTAAAAGGCTTATTTTTGTAGTTCTGTGGTAGGCAGCACACACTAATAGTGGTAGGTAGTATGCGAACGCACACTGATAATGGTAGGTAGTAGGCAACACACAGTATAGTGGTAGGTAGTAAACAACACACTGTGTAGTGGTAGGTAGTAAACAACACACACATATAATGGTAGGTAGTAGGAAACACAGAGTAATGTGGTAGGAAGTAAGCAACACACAATATAGTGGTAGGTAGTAAACAACACACACTATAGTGGTAGGTAGTAAGCAACATAAACTATCGTGGTAGGTAGTAAACAACACACACTATAGTGAAAGGTAGTAAGCAACACAAACTATACTGGTAGGAAGTAAAAAACACACACTATAGTTATAAGTGGTAAATAACATACACTATAGTGGTAGGTAGTAAACAACATAGTATATTAGTAGGTAGTGAGTAACACACACTAAAATGGAAGGTAGTAAGGAATCCACACTATAGTGGTAGGTAGTATGAAACACACACTATAGTGGTAAGTAGTAATCAACACCCACTGATAGTGGTAAATAGTAAGCAACACAGAAAATAGTGGTAGGTAGTAAACAACACACACTAATATTGGTAGATAGTAAACAATAGACATTATAGTGGTAGGTAGTAAACAACACATACTATATTGGTAAGTAGTGAACAACACAGACCATAGTGTTAGGTAGTAAGCACCACAGACTATAGTAGTAGGTAGTAAGCAAAACACATTTTAGTGGTAGGTAGAAAACAACACACACTATAGTGTTTGGTAGTAAGCAACACACACTATGGTGGTAGGTAGTAAGAAACACACATTATAGTTTTAGATAGTAAGCAACACACACTATAGTGGTAGGCACTAAGAAATACACACTATAGTGTTACGTAGTAAGAAACACACACTATAATGGTAGGTAGTAAACAACACACACTAAAGTGCTACGTAGTAAACAGCACACATTATGGTGGTAGGTAGTAAGAAACACACACTATAGTAGTAGGAATTAAGCAACACACACATTAGTGCTTGGAATTAAACAACACACACTATAGTGGTAGGTAGTAAACAACAAAACACTGTTGTGGCAGGTAGTAAGAAACAAAAACTATAGTGGAAGCTAGTAAGCAACAGAGACAATAGTGTTAGGTAGTAAGCAACAGAGACAATAGTGGTAGGTAGTAAGCAACACACACTATAGTGGTAGGTAGTAAAGAACACACACAATAGTGGTAGATAGTAAACAGCACACACTATTGTGGTAGGTAGTAACCTACACACACTATAGTGGTAGATAGTAATCAACACACCCTATAGCGGTAGGTAGTAAACAACACACAATAAAGTGATATGTAGTAAACATCACACACTATACTGATAGGTAGTAAGCAATACACACTATGTTGATAGGTTGTAAGCATCGCACACTACACTGATAGGTAGTAAGCATCACACATTATATTGATAGGTAGTAAGCATCACACACTATATTGATAGGTAGTAAACAACACCCAATATAGTGGTAGGTGGTAAGCAACACACACTATAGTGATAGGAAGTAAGCAACACACCCTATAGTGATAGGTAGGAAGGAACACACACTATAGTGGTAGGTAGTAAACAACACACACTATAGTGGTAGGTAGTAAACAACACACACTATAGTGGTAGGTAGTAAACAAAACATAGTATAGTGATAGGTAGTAAACAACAAACATTATAGTGGTAGGTAGTAAACAACACACTATAGTGGTAAGTAGTAAAGTACATACACTGCAGTGGTAGGTAGTAAGGAACACACGTTATATTGGTAGGTTTTAGGCACCACACACTATAGTGGTAGGTATTCAGCAACACACACTATAGTGGTAGGTATTAGTCAACACACACTATAGTGGTAGGTAGTAAGGAACACACACTATAGTGGTAGGTATTTCTCAACACACACTATAATGGTAGATAGTAAACAGCACACACAATAGTGGTAGGTATTAGGCAACACACATCATAGTCGTAGGTATGAGGCAACACACATCATAGTCGTAGGTATTAGGCAACACACATCATAGTCGTAGGTATTAGGCAACACACATCATAGTCGTAGGTATTAGGCAACACACATCATAGTCGTAGGTATTAGGCAACACACATCATAGTCGTAGGTATTAGGCAACACACATCATAGTCGTAGGTATGAGGCAACACACATCATAGTCGTAGGTATTAGGCAACACACATCATAGTCGTAGGTATTAGGCAACACACATCATAGTCGTAGGTATTAGGCAACACACATCATAGTCGTAGGTATTAGGCAACACACACCATAGTCGTAGGTATTAGGCAACACACATCATAGTCGTAGGTATTAGGCAACACACATCATAGTCGTAGGTATTAGGCAACACACATCATAGTCGTAAGTATTAGGCAACACACATCATAGTCGTAGGTATTAGGCAACACACATCATAGTCGTAGGTATTAGGCAACACACATCATAGTCGTAGGTATGAGGCAACACACACTATAGTGGTAGGTAGTAAATAACACACACTATAGTGGTAGGTAGTAAACAACACACACTATAGTGGTAGGTAGTAAACACCACACACTATAGTGGTAGGTAGTAAATAACACACACTATAGTGGTAGGTAGTAAAAAACACACACTATAGTTATAGGTAGAAATAATATACACTATAGTGGTAGGTAGGAAACAATACACTATATTGGTAGGTAGTGAGTAACACACACTAAAATGGAAGGTAGTAAGGAACACACACTATAGTGGTAGGTAGTATGAAACACACACTATAGTGGTAAGTAGTAAGCAACACACACTATAGTGGTAGATAGTAAGAAACACACACTATAGTTGTAGGTAGTAAGAAACACACACTGATAGTGGTAAGTAGTAAGCAACACACACTATAGTGGTAGATAGTAAGAAACACACACTATAGTTGTAGGTAGTAAGAAACACACACTGATAGTGGTAAGTTGTAAACAACACACGTTATAGTGGTAGGTAGTAAACAAAACACACTAATAGTGGTAGGTAGTGAACAACACAGACTATAGTGTTAGGTAGTAAGCACAACAGACTATAGTGCTAGGTATTAAGCAACACACATTTTTGTGATAGGTAGAAAACAACACACACTATAGTGTTAGGTAGTAAGCAACACACACTATTGTGGTAGCTAGTAAGCAACACACACTTTAGTGGTAGGTAGTAAACACCACACACTATAGTGGTAGATAGTAAACAACACACAGTATGGTGGTAGGTAGTAAGAAACACACACTATAGTTTTAGAAGTAAGCAACACACACTATAGTGGTAGGTAGTAAGAAACACACACTATAATGGCAGATAGTAAGCAAAACGCACTTTAGTAATAGGTAGTTAACAACACGCACTATAGTGCTAGGTAGTAAACAACACACACTATGGTGGTATGTAGTAAGAAACACATACTTTTGTGATAGGTAGAAAACAACACACACTATAGTGTTAGGTAGTAAGCAACACACACTATTGTGGTAGCTAGTAAGCAACACACACTTTAGTGGTAGGTAGTAAACACCACACACTATAGTGGTAGATAGTAAACAACACACAGTATGGTGGTAGGTAGTAAGAAACACACACTATAGTTTTAGAAGTAAGCAACACACACTATAGTGGTAGGTAGTAAGAAACACACACTATAATGGCAGATAGTAAGCAAAACGCACTTTAGTAATAGGTAGTTAACAACACGCACTATAGTGCTAGGTAGTAAACAACACACACTATGGTGGTATGTAGTAAGAAACACATACTATAGTGTTAGGTTGTAAGCAATACACACTATAGTGGTGGGTAGTAAGCAACACACACTATAGTGGTAGGTAGTAAACAACACATACTATTGTTGTAGATAGTAACAGCATCACACTATAGTGGTAGGTAGTAAGAAACATACACTATAGTGGTAGGTAGTAAGAAACATACACTATAGTGGTAGGTAGTAAGCAACACACACTGATAGTGATATGTAGTAAACAACACACACTATAGTTGTAAGTAGTAAACACCACACACTATAGTAGTAGATAGTAATAAATACACCCTATACTGATAGGTAGGAAGCAACACACACTATAGTGTTAGATAGTAAACAACACACAATATAGTGATATGTAGTAAACAACACACAGTATAGTCTTAGGTAGTAAACACCACATACTATAGTGATAGGTTGTAAGCAACACACGCTATAGTGATAGGTAGGAAGCAACACACACTAGAATGTTAGGTAGTAAACAACACACACTATAGTGGTAGGTAGTAAACATAACACACTATAGTCTCAGGTAGTAAACAACATATACTATAGTGATAGGTAGTAAACAACAAACACTATAGTGGTAGTAAACAACACACACTATACTGATAGGTAGTAAACAACACACACTATAGTGGTAAGTTGTAAAGAACACACACTATAGTGGTAGGTAGTAAGCAACACACATTATATTGGTAGGTTTTAGGCAACACACACTATAGTCGTAGGTATTCGGCAACACACACTATAGTGATAGGTATTAGGCAACACACACTATAATGGTAGATAGTAAACAACACACACTATAATGGTAGGTAGTAAGCAATACACACTGTCGTCTGTTACTTCCCCCTAGTTGTGTGTTGACTGTTCTGACTGTAAGTTGATGTATGTAGTCTGTTACTTCCCCTTAGTTGTGTGTTGACTGTTCTGACTGTAAGTTGATGTATGTAGTCTGTTACTTCCCCTTAGTTGTGTGTTGACTGTTCTGACTGTAAGTTGATGTATGTCGTCTGTTACTTTCCCCTAGTTGTGTGTTGACTGTTCTGACTGTAAGTCCATGTATGTCGTCTGTTACTTTCCCCTAGTGTTGACTGTTCTGACTGTAAGTCCATGTATGTCGTCTGTTACTTTCCCCTAGTTGTGTGTTGACTGTTCTGACTGTAAGTCCATGTATGTCGTCTGTTACTTTCCCCTAGTGTTGACTGTTCTGACTGTAAGTCCATGTATGTCGTCTGTTACTTGCCCCTAGTTGTGTGTTGACTGTTCTGACTGTAAATCCATGTATGTCGTCTATTACTTCCACCTAGTTGTGTGTTGACTGTTCTGATTGTAAGTCCATGTATGTTGTGTCTGTTGCTGCAGAGAGATCAGGTGATCTTAAAGTTTTTCCACGCCCTGGAATAGATGGTTGGTCTGCTCTTTGTTAGATTAGTAAGGATTATTTAGTTGTCTGTCATCCAATCTTCCAGTTCTTATTCTCTGTGGTTCAGTGTCTGATAGCCCCAGCTTGGGGAGCAGCTGTTGAAGTCTCCAACAACAAGGTGTTTTGTGCTTTCGATTTTTACTTTGTGAAGCTGTAGGGCTGTGACAGGAGGGCTGTAGCAGTTGGTAATATGCATGTCTCTACTCTGCGTGGCGGAGTTTCACTGTTAAGTATTCTAGCTCACCTTCTGTGGATCCTATTGTTTCAACAGATGGGATGGATGTCTTGATTAGGGTTATTATTCTACCTTTTTGTCTGTTCAGTCTGTCATGTCGAATACACTCATAGGCTTGTATGGAGAAGCTAAGTCTCCATTTTAGATCTTTTTCTTGCATGCACTCACAGCCTTGTATAGAGAACCTATGTCTCCCTCTTAGATCTTTTTCTTGCATGCACTCACAGCCTTATATGGAGAACCTATGTCTCCCTCTTAGATGTTTTTCTTGCATGCACTCACAGCCTTATATGGAGAACCTATGTCTCCCTCTTAGATGTTTTTCTTGCATGCACTCACAGCCTTATATGGAGAACCTATGTCTCCCTCTTAGATGTTTTTCTTGCATGCACTCACAGCCTTATATGGAGAACCTATGTCTCCCTCTTAGATCTTTTTCTTGCATGCACTCACAGCCTTATATGGAGAACCTAAGTCTCCCTCTTAGATGCGTTTCTTTAATGCAGCTGAAGCCTATTCCGTTTGTTTTGAGAAAATCTTGTGCTTCGAATTTCTTATCTTGCGCTTCCTTTGCGATGTCCTGCCAATCGCGCCTAGATAATATCACTAGGTTATAATCCGTGTGTGAATTGAGTGGGAAATGTCAAAAAATTGTTCCACTTGTTAACATCGTGTAGCACGCTCGCCGCCATCTTGACAGGAAACAGGTTACTGCTGAGTTGTGTCTGTTGTTTACATCAACGTATTATGTAGTGATTTTGACTGATTGCTTGGACTTATTAATGCTTTTACTGTCAGTCATTGATGTTACCTTGCTTTTGTTGGTGTGTGAACTGTGGAGTTTTTCTTTACCTGGGTTGAATGCCGTTAGTAAGCATTTAACAAAGTAACGTTTTCTGTGTGGTATTTGTTATTTGTGTTTGCTGTATCACCTACAGTTAGTTTGCACATTCAGTGTTCAAGGCACACTCTGGTTTTTTATAATGCCATACAAGGCACACTCTGCTTTATATAATGCCGCACAAGGCACACTCTGCTTTATATGGTGCCGTGCAAGGCACACTCTGCTTTATATGACGCCGTACAAGGCACATAAATTTACTACTTCAAAGAACTGGCTGTAGTATGTAGAAAGACGAAGTATGATGCTCGTTTGGGAATGAGTGGGAATGCGTTCGTATAGTTTTTTGTACTGATGTTAGAGATTGTTGTTAAAAAAGATCTTTGTTTCTTAATGTTTGTTTGTAAATTATTTGAATTTTTGCTTATGTGAGCAAATGCTTCGTTTTAGATACGACGTTTTCACTTTTTCCACTTTTTTCAATTTTTTCATTCATTTTAACAGCATATCATGGTTGATTATAGCTTACTGAAAGCTATGTATGCACAAGAGGCGAAGGAAACAAGACCAAGGGGTAGACCAAGACAGAGATGAGGGAAACAAGACCAAGACAGAGATGAGGGAAACAAGACCAAGACAGAGATGAGGGAAACAAGACCAAGACAGAGATGAGGGAAACAAGACCAAGACAGAGATGAGGGAAACAAGACCAAGGGGTAGACCAAGACAGAGATGAGGGAAACAAGACCAAGACAGAGATGAGGGATAAATCCATGTATGTCGTCTGTTACTTTCCCCTAGTTGTGTGTTGACTGTTCTGACTGTAAATCCATGTATGTCGTCTATTACTTCCACCTAGTTGTGTGTTGACTGTTCTGATTGTAAGTCCATGTATGTTGTGTCTGTTGCTGCAGAGAGATCAGGTGATCTTAAAGTTTTTCCACGCCCTGGAATAGATGGTTGGTCTGCTCTTTGTTAGATTAGTAAGGATTATTTAGTTGTCTGTCATCCAATCTTCCAGTTCTTATTCTCTGTGGTTCAGTGTCTGATAGCCCCAGCTTGGGGAGCAGCTGTTGAAGTCTCCAACAACAAGGTGTTTTGTGCTTTCGATTTTTACTTTGTGAAGCTGTAGGGCTGTGACAGGAGGGCTGTAGCAGTTGGTAATATGCATGTCTCTACTCTGCGTGGCGGAGTTTCACTGTTAAGTATTCTAGCTCACCTTCTGTGGATCCTATTGTTTCAACAGATGGGATGGATGTCTTGATTAGGGTTATTATTCTACCTTTTTGTCTGTTCAGTCTGTCATGTCGAATACACTCATAGGCTTGTATGGAGAAGCTAAGTCTCCATTTTAGATCTTTTTCTTGCATGCACTCACAGCCTTGTATAGAGAACCTATGTCTCCCTCTTAGATCTTTTTCTTGCATGCACTCACAGCCTTATATGGAGAACCTATGTCTCCCTCTTAGATGTTTTTCTTGCATGCACTCACAGCCTTATATGGAGAACCTATGTCTCCCTCTTAGATGTTTTTCTTGCATGCACTCACAGCCTTATATGGAGAACCTATGTCTCCCTCTTAGATGTTTTTCTTGCATGCACTCACAGCCTTATATGGAGAACCTATGTCTCCCTCTTAGATCTTTTTCTTGCATGCACTCACAGCCTTATATGGAGAACCTAAGTCTCCCTCTTAGATGCGTTTCTTTAATGCAGCTGAAGCCTATTCCGTTTGTTTTGAGAAAATCTTGTGCTTCGAATTTCTTATCTTGCGCTTCCTTTGCGATGTCCTGCCAATCGCGCCTAGATAATATCACTAGGTTATAATCCGTGTGTGAATTGAGTGGGAAATGTCAAAAAATTGTTCCACTTGTTAACATCGTGTAGCACGCTCGCCGCCATCTTGACAGGAAACAGGTTACTGCTGAGTTGTGTCTGTTGTTTACATCAACGTATTATGTAGTGATTTTGACTGATTGCTTGGACTTATTAATGCTTTTACTGTCAGTCATTGATGTTACCTTGCTTTTGTTGGTGTGTGAACTGTGGAGTTTTTCTTTACCTGGGTTGAATGCCGTTAGTAAGCATTTAACAAAGTAACGTTTTCTGTGTGGTATTTGTTATTTGTGTTTGCTGTATCACCTACAGTTAGTTTGCACATTCAGTGTTCAAGGCACACTCTGGTTTTTTATAATGCCATACAAGGCACACTCTGCTTTATATAATGCCGCACAAGGCACACTCTGCTTTATATGGTGCCGTGCAAGGCACACTCTGCTTTATATGACGCCGTACAAGGCACATAAATTTACTACTTCAAAGAACTGGCTGTAGTATGTAGAAAGACGAAGTATGATGCTCGTTTGGGAATGAGTGGGAATGCGTTCGTATAGTTTTTTGTACTGATGTTAGAGATTGTTGTTAAAAAAGATCTTTGTTTCTTAATGTTTGTTTGTAAATTATTTGAATTTTTGCTTATGTGAGCAAATGCTTCGTTTTAGATACGACGTTTTCACTTTTTCCACTTTTTTCAATTTTTTCATTCATTTTAACAGCATATCATGGTTGATTATAGCTTACTGAAAGCTATGTATGCACAAGAGGCGAAGGAAACAAGACCAAGGGGTAGACCAAGACAGAGATGAGGGAAACAAGACCAAGACAGAGATGAGGGAAACAAGACCAAGACAGAGATGAGGGAAACAAGACCAAGACAGAGATGAGGGAAACAAGACCAAGACAGAGATGAGGGAAACAAGACCAAGGGGTAGACCAAGACAGAGATGAGAGAAACAAGACCAAGACAGAGATGAGGGAAACAAGACCAAGACAGAGATGAGGGAAACAAGACCAAGGGGTAGACCAAGACAGAGATGAGGAAACAAGACCAAGACAGAGATGAGGGAAACAAGACCAAGACAGAGATGAGGGAAACAAGACCACGACAGAGATGAGGGAAACAAGACCAAGGGGTAGACCAAGACAGATATGAGGGAAACAAGACCAAGACAGAGATGAGGGAAACAAGACCAAGACACAGATGAAGAAAACAAGACCAAGACATAGATGAGGGAAGCAAGAACAAGGTTTAGACCAAGACAGAGATGAGGAAAACAAGACCAAGACAGAGATGAGGGAAACAAGACCAAGACAGAAATGAAGGAAACAAGACTAAGACACAGATGAGTGAAAAAAGACAAAGATAGAGATGAGGGAAATAAAAACAAATGGTAGACCAAGATAGAGATGAGGGAAACAAGAACAAAGGGCAAACCAAGATAAAGATGAAGTAAACAAGAACAAAAGGCTGACCAAGACAGCGATGAGGGAAACAAGAACAAAGGATAGACCAAGACATAGATGAGGGAAGCAAGAACAAAGGGCAGACCAAGATAGAGATCAGGGAAACAAGAACAAAGGGTAGACTAAGACAGAGATGGGATAAACAAGAACAAAGGGTAGACCAAGATAGAGAAGAGGGAAACAAGAACAAGGGTAGACTAAGCTAGTGATGAGGGAAACAAGAACAGAGGGTAGACAAAGACAGAGATGGGGGAAAACAAGAACAAAGGGTAGAACATGACAGAGATTAGGGAAGCAAGAACAAAGGGCAGACCAAGATAGAGATCAGGGAAACAAGAACAAAGGGTAGACCAAGATAGAGATGAATGAATTAAGAACAAGGGGTATACCAAGATAGAAATGAAGGAATTAAAAATAAAGGGGTATCCCAAAATAGAGATGAAAGAATTAAGACAAGGGCTATACCACGATAGAGATGAGGGAAACAAGAACAAAGGATATATCAAGATAGAGATGAGGGAAACAAGAACAATGGGAAGACCAAGACAGATTTGAAAGAGTTAAGAACCAGGGTATACCAACACAGAGATGAAGGAATTAAGAACCAGGTTATACCAAGAAAGAGAAAAGGGAATTAAGAACAAGGGGTATACCAAGATAGAGATGAGGGAAACAAGAACAAAGGATAGACCAAGACAGAGATGAGGGAAACAAGAACAAAGGATAGACCAAGACAGAGATGAAGTAATTAGGAAAAAAGTGGTATACCAAGACACAAATGAAGGAATTAAGAACAAGGGGTATACCAAGATAGAGATGAGAGAAACAAGAACAAAGGATAGACCAAGACAGAGATGAGGGAAACAAGAACAAAGGATAGACCAAGACAGAGATGAAGTAATTAAGAAAAAAGTGGTATACCAACACATATGAAGGAATTAAGAACAAGGAGTATACCAAGACAGAGATGAAGGAATTAAGAACACGGGGTATACCAAGACAGAGATAAAGGAATTAAAAACAAAGGGGTATAGCAAGACAGATATGAAGGAATTAAGAATAAGAACAAG
Organism: Achatina immaculata; assembly: GCA_009760885.1. Classification (NCBI taxonomy): domain Eukaryota; kingdom Metazoa; phylum Mollusca; class Gastropoda; order Stylommatophora; family Achatinidae; genus Lissachatina; species Lissachatina immaculata. The sequence continues at coordinate 46,064,892 of CM019698.1, forward strand.
CGATATATCGAGACAGAGATGAAGGATTTAAGAACACGGGATATATCAAGGCAGAGATGAAAGAATTAAGAACACGGGATATATCAAGGCAGAGATGAAGGAATTAAGAACAGGGGATATATCAAGACAGAGATGAAGGAATTAAGAACACGGGATATATCAAGACAGAGATGAAGGAATTAAGAACACGGGATATATCAAGACAGAGATGAAGGAATTAAGAACAGGGGATATATCAAGACAGAGATGAAGGAATTAAGAACACGGGATATATCAAGACAGAGATGAAGGAATTAAGAACACGGGATATATCAAGACAGAGATGAAAGAATTAAGAACACGGGATATATTAAGACATAGATGAAGGAATTAAGAACAGGGGATATATCAAAACAGAGATGAAGGAATTAAGAACACGGGATATATCAAGACAGAGATGAAGGAATTAAGAACACGGGATATATCAAGACAGAGATGAAGGAATTAAGAACACGGGATATATCAAGACAGAGATGAAGGAATTAAGAACACGGGATATATCAAGACAGAGATGAAGGAATTAAGAACACGGGATATATCAAGACAGAGATGAAGGAATTAAGAACACGGGATATATCAAGACAGAGATGAAGGAATTAAGAACACGGGATATATCAAGACAGAGATGAAGGAATTAAGAACACGGGATATATCAAGACAGAAATGAAGGAATTAAGAACACGGGATATATCAAGACAGAGATGAAAGAATTAAGAACACGGGATATATCAAGACAGAGATGAAGGAATTAAGAACACGGGATATATCAAGACAGAGATGAGGGAATTAAGAACAAGCGGTATATCTAGACAGAGCTGATGGATAAAACAAGAACAACGGTAGACCAAACCAGAGAAGGAAAGATAACACAGAAGAGGATATATAAGAAATTAGTTCCACCAATTGGAGAGAGACGATTAGAAATAGAGAGGAATGAAGGCGAACGATTTCTGCAGCAATGAGTCTTAAGGGCTCAGAAAGCTGAAGTAGGAGAAGAAGAAGAAGGAGAAGGAGAAGAAGAAGAAGAAGAAGCAAAGAAGAAGAAGAAGAAGTCACTGTAGATTAATTTTGTCTCTCAGAGTTGCACGCCTTGTCATATATGTTGTTTCTTTATATACTGTATTGTATGGTTAAAAGTCTTATCTTGCCAACTTCCTGAGATCGGGTTACCATCTGGGACATCTAGATAATGCAATAAACTGATGGTCCCTGACAATACGTTCCTGGGTGTCTTTTTTTCTTTGGCGTGAGTGAAGCGTCGTGAGAGTGAGGCTCTTGTCACAGCTCAATTACTGCATGTCTCAGTAGTGAGATACATCAAACAGCTCAACTACTACAGGTCTCCCCAGTGAGATACATCAAACAGCTCAACTACTACAGGTCTCCCCAGTGAGATACATCAAACAGCTCAACTACTACAGGTCTCCCCAGTGAGATACATCAAACAGCTCAATTACTGCATGTCTCCCCAGTGAGATACATCAAACAGCTCAACTACTACATATCTCTCCAGTGAGATACATCAAACAGCGAGTAACACACCGTTGTCATTTATTACAGTTAGATCATCTCACACACAGCCTCGTCTGATATATATATATATATATATATATATATATATAAAGAGGATTCTTGCGAATCCCCTGGACAGCAAAATTAACTAATGAAGAATGTAAGAGAAGAGCTGGAAAGACAAAAATATATTGGCAAAAGATAAGAGAGAGACAATGTACTTTCATAGGACATGCAATGAGAAGAGGGGACATTGAACATATAAGAACATAAAAATAGAGGTAAGACGGTCCAGAGGAAGACCAAGTGAAATGATATTGGACAGTCTGACGGGATGGTGTGAGAGTAGATCACCAACTGAGCTGATGGCCTGCGTGAAGAATCGTGTAGCCTGGGGAAGCATAACAGCAAAAGCCATTCTTCATGGCACCTGATGATTATATCTATCAGTATGTAGATCTGGTTAACTTTCAATCTATCCAGGGAACCATATATTGATCCATCTATCAATTCAATGAACATTTAAATCTATCTATCTATCTATCTATCTATCTATCTATCTATCTATCTATCTATCTATCTATCTATCTATCTATCTATCTATCTATCTATCTATCTATCTGTCTGTCTGTCTGTCTGTCTGTCTGTCTGTCTGTCTGTCTGTCTATCTATCTATCTATCTATCTATCTATCTATCTATCTATCTATCTATCTATCTCTCTCTCTCTCTGTTCGTGCGTTCAACTTTCCATCTGTCTATCTTTCCGTAAATTCGTCTATCCCTCTGTGTATCTTTTTTTTCTGTTATGTTGTTGAAATGATAGAAAATAAAAAACTTCTACTAAGGAAGTAAAAATAGCACTGGATTAGAAGAATAGCACGTTAGTAACTTGTAATAGGGAAATCGTAGCAGACGATTTATAGAATTCTGTAGGGAAAATTGTCAACCGACATGAAGTAATGTTGATTTTGATTTTAAAAAATATATATGCATTAAAAAAACACTAGTAGCACTTCCGTGCATACTTTTTAATATTAAAGTTTGTAAATATACATTTCGTTATATAACAAAAAAAAATACTTGCTCCCTGTATTCATGTTTTTTGATACACGAAAAGAATCATAAAATCATTTGTTAAATATTTCTTAAGTTTTTATAACAACAACTTTTCAATCATTCTGTCAGGTCTGTCTGGTCTGTCTTGTCTGTCTAGTCTGTCTAGTCTGTCTGGTCTAGTCTCGTCTGGTCTGTTTGGTCTGTCATGTTTGTCTAGTCTGTCTGGTCTGTCTTGTCTGTCAAGTCTGTCTGGTCTTCTGGACTGTTTTGTATGTCTAGTCTGTCTGGTCTGTCTTATCTGTCTAGTCTAGTCTGGTCTGGTCTGATCTGTTTGCTCTCTCAGGTCTGTCATGTCTGTCTGGTGTGTCTGGTCTCTCTGGTCTGCCTTGTCTGTCTAGTCTGTCTGGTCTGTCTTGTCTAGTCTGGTCTGGTCTGTCTGTTCTGTCTGGTCTGTCAGGATTCTGGTCTGTCTGGTCCTTCTTGTCTTTGTGGTCTGTCTGGTCTGGACTGTCTGGTTTGGTCTGTCTAGTCTGTCTGGTCTAGTCCGGTCTGGTCTGTCTGATCTAGTCTGTCTGGTCTGCCAGGTCTATATGGACAGGTCTGTGAGGTCTGCCTGGTCTGTATGGTCTGTCTAGTCTGTCTAGTACGTCTTGTTTGTCTAGTCTGTCTGGTTTGTCTGGTCCGTCTTGTCTGTCTAGTCTGTCTTTTCTGTCTGGTCTCTACTGTCCGTCTGGTCTGTCTAGTCTTTCTGGTCTGTCTGGTCTAGTCTGGTCTGGTCTGTCTGATCTGTCTGTTCTGTCAGGTCTATATGGACAGGTCTGTCCGGTCTGTCTGGTCGGTTTGTCTGGTCTGGTCTGTCTGATCTGGTCTGTCTGTTATGTATGGTACGTTTGGTCTATCTGTTTTGTCTTGTCAGGTACGTCTGGTTTGTCTGGTCTGTCTGGTCTGATCTATCTGGTCTGGTCTGTCTGGTCTGGTCTGTCTGATCTGTCTGCTCTATCTGGTCTGACTGGTCTGTCTGGTCTATCTGGTCTGCATGGTCCATCTGGTCTGTCTGGTCTTTCTGGTCTGTCTGGTCTGGTCTGTTTGGTCTAATCTCTCTTGTCTTTCTGATCTGTCTGTTCTAGTCTATCTGATCTGTCTTGTCTGTCTGATCTGTCTATCTGGTCTGTCTGTCTGGTCTGTCTGAATTTTCTGTCGGATCTGTCTGGTTTGTCTTTCTGATCTGTTTGGTTTCTCTGTCTGCTTAGGTCTGTTTTTTTTTGGTATGTCCGTCTGGTCTGTCTGTCTGTTTGGTCTGCGCGGTTTATTTGTCTGGTTTGTTTGGTCTGTCTGTCTGGTCTGACTGGTCTGTCTGGTATGTCTTTTCTGGTCTGTCAGATCTGTCCGGTCTGTCTGATTTATCGTGTCTCTCTGGTCTCTCATGTTTATCTACTCTGTTTGGTATATCTTGTCTGGTCTGTCTGATCTGTCTGGTATGTCTATCTGTTCTGTCTGGTCTGGTATGTCTTGTCTGTCTGGTCTATCTGGTCTATCGTTTCTGGTCTGTCTGGTCTACCTGACCTGTTTGGTCTTTCTGGTCTCTCTGTTTCGTCTATTTTGTTTGTCTGATCTGTCTGGTATATATGGACTGGTCTGTCTGGTCTATCTTGTCTGTTATGTCTGTGTCGTATGTCTGGTGTATATGTCTTTCTGGTCTGTCTGGTCTAGTCTGTTCTGGTCCTTCTGATCTGATCTGTTTGGTCTGTTTGGTCTATATGGATCGGTCTGTCTGGTCTGTCTGAACTGTCGGGTCTGTCTGATCTGTCTGGTCCGTCTAGTCTGTCTGGTCTGTCTAGTATATCTTGTTTGATCTGGTCTGTCTGGTATATATGGTCCGTCTAGTCTATCTAGTTTCTCTGGTCTGGTCAGTCTGGTCTGGTTTGATCTGTCTGGTTCGTCTGGTATGTCTTGTCTGGTCTATCTTGTCTATACGGACTGATCTGTCTGGTCTGTCTGATATCTGGTCTGTCACCTATGGTCTGTCTGAGCTGTCTGTTATGTCTGGTCTGCTTTGTCTGGACTTTCTAGTCTGTCTTGTCTGACAGGTCTATCTGGTCTGTCTGGTCTGTCAAGTCTGGTCTGTCTGGTGTGTTTGGTCTATCTGATGTGTCTGGTCTATCTGGTCTGTCTGATCTGTCTGGTTTGGTTTGTCTGGTGTAATCTGTCGGGTATATCTGCTCTCTCCGGTCTCGTCTATCTGGTCTGTCTATTCGGTTTATCTGGTTTGTCTGGTCTGACTATCTAATCTGTCTGTCTTGTCCGTCTGAATTGTCTGTCGAGTATGTTTGGTTTGTCTGTCTGCTCTGTTTGTTCTCTCTGTCTGCTCTTTCTGGTCAGGTCTGCCTGTTCTTTCTGATATGTCTGTCTGGTCTGTGTGGTTTGTCTGTCTGGTTTGAATGATGTGTCCGTCTGGTCTGTCTGGTCTATCTGGTCTGTCTGGTATATCCGGTCTGTCTTGTCTAACAGATCTATCGGGTCTGCCTGTTCTGTTTGGTATATCTAGTCTGTTTGATCTGTCTGGTCTGTTCTGTCTGGTCTGGTCTGACTATCTATCTGGTCTGTCTGGTCTGGTTTTATCTGGTTTTTCTGGTATATCTGGTCTGGTCTGTCTGTTATGTCTTGTCTGTTCTTTCTGTTCTCTCATGTCTTGTCGGTCTCGTCTGTCTGGTCTATCTGGTCTATCTGTTCTGTTCTATCTTGTCTGTCTGAGCTATCTGGTCCATCTGGTCTGTCAGGTCTGTCTTGTCTATTTGGTCTGTCTGGTCTGTCTGATCTATCTGGTTTGTCTGATCTGATCTGTCTCTTCTGGTCTGTCTGGTCTGTGTTGTTTATCTGGTCTCTCTGGTCTGGTCTGTCTGGTCAGTCTAGCCTGTCTGGTCTATCTGGTCTGTCTGGTCTGGAATGTCTGGTCTGTCTGGTCTAGTCTAGTCTGGTCCGCCCTGGAACCTGTCTGTCTGTTTGTCTGTCTGTCTATCTATATGCTGTCAATCTATATGTCTGTATTTTATTATGTAAGTATTAAAATGTTTGTATATATTTATGAATGTATGTATATATTTATATATTTAAGTATGTATATATGTATGTATATGTATATATGTATATATTATGTATGTATATATGTATGGTGGGCCGGCTAGCGTAGTGGTTAGAGCACTCGTCTAGCAACCAAATGGTCGAGGGTTCGAATCCCCAGCTGAGCGGGATTTTTTTTCCGACCAATACGGCCCTGAGGTCGACCCAGCCTCGTAAAATGGGTACCAGAGAAAATCTGGGAAGTAAAGGCAGCGAGGAAAGGAACTGGTCACCCTACCTCACACGCTGATGACCCAGCATAATGAGGTCTCTAACGCTTCACCCCCTACGGCATTTGAAATGCTATGGGACTATCTTTACTTTTTTTTTATATATGTATGTGTATATATATATTCTCAAACACTTAAGTATTGTGACTAATTTTATTATTGTAAAAGTGAAAACGCCATCTATGAAGAAACAAATCATGGAATCAAAAGAAGCAACTTTTATCTATGATCTGGCAACTTTTATCTATGATCTGGCAACTTTTATCTATGATCTGGCAACTTTTATCTATGATCTGGCAACTTTTATCTATGATCTGGCAACTTTTATCTATGATCTGGCAACTTTTATCTATGATCTGGCAACTTTTATCTATGATCTGGCAACTTTTATCTATGATCTGGCAACTTTTATCTATGATCTGGCAACTTTTATCTATGATCTGGCAACTTTTATCTATGATCTGGCAACTTTTATCTATGATCTGGCAACTTTTATCTATGATCTGGCAACTTTTCATCTCCTCCCAATAAGCGGACGACAAGGAAGCCGCCATGTTGTTGTTTAATAGTTAGAGGCGCAATGTCACTTAATCAGCATGGAGCAGAATGCTAAAGTTAAACTCTGTTTAAAACAGGGAAAAACTGTCATTGGGACAGTTGAACTGATGCGTCCAATTTATGAGGACAATTGTTTATCTTACGCACAATACTCAGATGGTATTCACGATTGAAAAATGATGTGGAAATGATTACAAATGCAACTAGACATGAATATCCAATTTCTTTTCGTAACGAGGAACTCACTGCAAAAGTCAGAGAACGGATAGCAGAAGATCGTTGTTTGACTGTGAGGATGATGGCAGATGAATTTAGTGTTAATCGAGAGATCGTTCGTAAAATGTTAGTGGAAGATTTGGGCAAGAAAAAAATTGCTTGCTAGTTTGTACCACATCCGTTGTTTGACGATCAAAACCATCAGCGAGGTTGGGTAGGCAAAAGACATCACCAAAACGTGTCGCAGAAATAAACATTTCTTAAATGTGATTCTTGCAGGGGATGAAACATGAATTTTCCGCAATGATCCAAAGTGCTAAATGAAAGAAATCACCAAAAAGCAAAAAAGTTGTCTTCAAAAGTCCAAAGTGAAGACAATGTTCTTGTGATTCTTCGACAGCAAAAGAGTTATTCACAAAAACTATATTCCAGAGGGACAGACTGTCACTGCTAAAGTTTCCTTCTTCATGATAATGCAACGACTCACAGGGCGGTAGTTGTACAGGAATCTTTGACCCCAAAACAAGTATGTGTTCTCAAACATCCACACTATTCCTCAAATTTGCCTCTCTGCGATTATTGTATATTCCCAAAATTTAAAGTCACCGTTGAAAGAAGGTTTCTTTGACGATACTGATGACATCCAAAAGACCGTATCAACAGATGAACGGCAGAGGTAATTTCACAGTTTGTTAGATCGTGTCACTCGCTCTATCAATGCACAGGGGACTTCCTTCATTCATTCATTTGCGGAACTTTTGCCTACTAAACAGCATTCCTGTAAGCCTCCTCGCTGTGAGCAAGATGACATGCTGCTGATGCATCCATCTGAAGATCATCAACGATGTCTTGCAGCCATCTTCTCGCTAGTCTTCTTCTCTTTCTTTTCCCCATTATTTACCCGTCAAAGACGATCTTCTGTAGATTATCATGAAGTTTAATGTGTCCAAAATACTTAAGTATTTAATCGCCAACCTTCTTGTAGCATAGATATATTTGTTCTTTTTTGTGTCCATGATATTTGAAGAATTCTGTTTTGTTAAGTGTCCAGGTCTCACAGGGATATGTTGCGATGGGGACGATGGATGCACTTAAAAATCTTATTTTTATAATTCTGTCTTTCCCTCTCCACAGTTTCTTTAGCTGTTTTACTTTTGAAGTAAAGGGGGCTTAATTAGAATAAAATACAAGTTATATCTTCATCTGTTGCTTATTTTTTTTTTGTAATGGTATTTGTTTCAGTAATTAATTATCTGACCTTATATATATATATATATATATATATATATATATGTGTGTGTGTGTGTGTATGTGTGTAATGTACATATGGTTGTATGCATGTGTGTGTGTATTCATGTACGTATTGTGTGTGTATGCTGATAGCTAGCACTCCTTGCTGAAAGTCTGTTGTGACACAGATATAGATGTGATACAACTACTAATATTAATATTTAGGAAAACGCCGAAAAAGATGACTAAAAACTATGCAGAAAGATGTATCATAAATGCTAGTTATGATTAGTAGTAATTATATAAGTGTCATTCCACGCAAAAGCTAGTTATATTTGCTATGAAAAATGTGTAAATATATCAATCGAGGCGATATTTCTTATTATTCTTTCTACTTTTGTTTTAAAGAGAGGTTGCATCATCATTTCGTGTGGAAAAAAAACAAAAACTTACGATCTATATTTTTTTTTAATACGTCAAGTAAAAGTTAACACAGACTTTAAGTGAAATATTTCTAGTATTATTATAATTCTATTTTATTGTGGAAAATTATAAAGTATTCTTTCACATGAAACGGTAAATCTGAAAAAAATGAAGAAGAAATTATGGGTACAATTAAAATATCAAACCTGTTATGAATATTAGTATAAGGAAAGGTAATTAACGTTCTGCATTAATAAAAAGGTATTCATACATGTGCAGGTGTGTGTATGTCTGCAGGCATGACTATATGTTCAAGTATATATTTATACATGTATGAATTTGGCAACGTATGTTTGTGAATATGCATATTATTTATTTACGGTCTGACTGTCTATCTGTCTATCTTTGTCTGTATATCTATCTATATCTATCTATCTATCTATCTATTATCTATCTATCTATCTATCTATCTATCTATCTATCTATCTATCTATCTAGCTATCTATTATCTATCTATCTATATCTATCTATCTATCTATCTATTATCTATCTATCTATCTATCTATCTATTATCTATCTATCTATCTATCTATCTATCTATCTATCTATCTATACGTCCGTCCCTTCGTCCGTCCATCCATCCATCCAGCCATCAGTACACTCACCGATTCTCTCACCATGATATCGTCCATCCATTTGTCTGTCTGTACGTCTCTCCGTTTGTCTGTCTCTCTAAATGTCTTCCACCATGCCTGCATATCTGCTTGCCTGTCTTTTAATCTATATCATTTTGCTGGGTTTTGTAAATAAAATTAAATTTCCTAAATAAAATAGAAAAATAAGAAAGCCTCAATATATTAGATGACTATCAACAATTAAAAACACAGATGTACAAACAAAAATGTTAGTTAAAATTGTATAAACCTGTAGCTAACATGTCAAATTATTATGTAGTCATATTCCTTCATGTGGCGTGTCCTTTCTTGAACGTTGTCCCTCTCACAGCCTCCCTGAATGTAACACGGTCTTGAGCAAGTTGACCGGCGTCTTGCAGTGACACATTCAGACTTTCCCTGATGTCCTGAGTCCACCCGCGGCCAGCTCGTCCCTTTTCTCTTTTGCCCAGCACTGCCTTCTCCTATCAACAGGTCTAAGCTATTGTGTCTCTTGACGTGGTCGAAGTATCAACTTCTCCAATTTATTGTGTCTCTTGATGTGGTCGAAGTATCAACTTCTCCAATTTATTGTGTCTCTTGATGTGGCCGAAGTATCAATTTCTCCGTGTTAGTGTTCTCTTGACGTGGCTGAAGTATCAACGTCTCCAAGTTATTGTGTCTCTTGATGTGGCCGAAGTATCAACTTCCCAAGTTATTGTGTCTCTTGATGTGGACAGAGTATCAATTTCTCTAAGTTATTGTGTCTCTTGATGTGGCCGAAGTATCAACTTCCCAAGTTATTGTGTCTCTTGATATGGACAGAGTGTCAATTTCTCCAAGTTATTGTGTCTCTTGATGTGACCGAAGTATCTCAGCTTTTTTTTAATGTTGTTTACGAGCCTGTTTTCTGCCACACTTTTAACCCCATCAGAACCTCAGTATTATTTGTGAACGTTTTAACCCCATCAGAACCTCAATATTATTTGTGAACATTTTTAACAGCATCAGACCCTCACTATTAGTTGTGAACATTTAGCCCCATCAGAATCTCACTATTAGCTGTTAACATTTAAACCCATCAGAACCTCAGCATTGTTTATGAAATATTTAACCCCATCAGAACCTCACTATTTGTTGTGAACATTTAACCCCATCAGAACCTCTTTATTAAATGTCAACAGTTTATACACTAACAAAATATTACCGCTGAGTTTCGTATATTGTAATATAACAATAATGTATCCTGTGGCATATTTTTTATGAAAAAAAAAACTTACTTCCTGTATGTTTTGAAATATGGACAGACACAATTAAGTAGAGAACTTAGAACCTGTCTAGCTGGCTACATCTCTATATTTCTGTTTATTGGCCTGTCTGATTGCCTCTCTGTCTTTCTATTAACCTATATGACTACCTACCTATTTGTCTTCACACCTACCTATCTGATTCACAAAAGTTATTCTAGACTGTCCTTGTAGAGACCGAATTGTTTATTATGAATAGTACCAAAATTCTGCTTGGTAGATAGTCATTTATATATGTATGTAGTTACTTTCTTAGTCATCTATATATGTATGTAGTTAGTTTCTGTAATCAGCTATATATGTATGTAGTAAGTTAAGTGGTTACTTTATGTAGTTATTTATGTATGTATATAGTTACTTTCTGTTGTCATTTATGTATGCAAGTATTTACTTTCTGTTGTCATTTATATATGCACGTATTTACTTTCTGTATTGAGAATAAGATAAGAGTGAAATGTGAATGTTATACTTTAATTTCATGTTATGTCTCTCAGTTTTCCAATGTTAGTTATGTTGGTTATATGAGCAGAATACGTGTAGATTGTCTGGAACAGAGTGGAAATTGTATGATAAAGGCAGAATAGCAGACGGGAATGCGTGCCCAATTCTTAACCCATTGGAAATAACGATCAATCAATCAATCAATGTATCTGTCTATTAGCATATCTGACTATCTCTGTCTTTCTGTCTATTAGCCTATCAGTCTACCTCTCTGTTTTTCTATCTGTTAGCATATCTGCCTACCTCTGTCTATTTGTTTATTAGCCTATCTGACTGCCTCTCTTTCTTTCTGTCTCTCAGTCTTGTTGTCCGCGATATTACATGTAACTTTTAGCTCTTCATTTTTCAATTACTTTGTTATTTAAAAAACGTGGACAATGGTACTTATATTAGTGAATTTCTGAAGAAATTGTGTTTTCATCGGATTATGAACATTCTTATACAAATTCTTCAAAATATGTGAATCTGTGGAGTCATTTCATAACATTGCGGTAAAACATTCTTTCTCTGAGAAAAAAGGGCAACCTTAGTGACTGTAACAATTGGAGAGGAGTAACCTTAATATCACTTATGTCAAAAGTATTTTGCAAGGTATTTTTAATAGACTTAAAGATATAGTGGATACTTAAATGAGAGAAGAACAAGCAGGATAACGAAAAGTTAGAAGCTGTCTCGACCAGATCTTTACTCTAAGAATAATACTCGAAGAACATATTGAAAAGCAGAAACCATTAATACTGAAATTCATAGATTTTAAAAAGGCATTTGATAGCATACAAAGGGATTCATTATAGGGAATTTTAAGTCTATATGGAATACCATCTAAAACTGTCAACATCATTAAGGACTTCTACAATGGATATGTTTATGCAGTCAAAACAGAAGAAGGGATGAGTGAATGGTTCCAGATTGAAACAGGTGTGAAACAAGGATGTATACTGTCTCCTTTAGTTTTTGGGATTACATTAGACTTCATAATGAAAAGATGCTGCACAGGTAACACAGGTATTGACTGGGTACATGGGACCCAACTAGAAGATCTTGATTTTGCTGATGACATAACTCTTATCAGTAACAATGTGAATTCCATGCAAGAAAAAACAGATAGCCTGTCTTCACTGGCTAGCAAAATAGGACTTGAAATTAACAAGGCCAAAACAAAAATAATGAAAATTCCCCTTAATCAAAATGGAAGAATACACATAGAAGGGACAGTTATTGAAGAAGTCAATCACTTTGCATACATTGGCAGCTACATAGACCAGGATGGTGACACCAGAAAGGAAGTTAGAATTAGAATTGCAAAAGCAGCATTGATCTTCAAAAATCTTGAGAACATATGGAATTCAAAAGTTAATAGCACAAAAACCAAGTTAAGACTATTCAATTCAAATGTAATACCCACTCTCATATATGCATGCTAAAGTTGGAAAACAACTAAAGAAATAGACAAGAAATTAGACTCTTTTGAAAACAAATGCATAAGGCATCAAGTGGAACGAATTCAAGAACAATGCAGAGAAAAGACAGATGACTGAACAACAACCAATCTCATGGTTGATCAGGAAAAGGAGATTGAAATATGTTGGTCACTTGATGAGAAGAAATGATCAGAGAATCCCAAAACAAGCTATCATGTGGAACACATCAGGCCAAAGAAAAAGAGGCAGACCGCGCGAAACTCTGACGAGGACATTGTTAAGAGAGGCCAAATTAACAGGCATAAAATCCTTTGATGAGGTTGAAAAACTGGCCGAAGACAGGAAAAATTGGCGAAATGCTTTGGGATATATGTAGCTCACACAGAAAACATCATTAAATGTAACATTCCTCATACTTCCTTAAGTTATCATTACCCAGTCTGCTGTACGTGGACAAGAAAGGGGTATAAACTTCCTAAACACAATCACACCAGAATGAAATTTAGAAGTTTAAAAAAAATGTAACCTATAATTTTTCCTTAATGATTTGCAAGCATCTTCACTTACACACGTGTACCAACTAACTGACCATGATGAGGCAATATAATACTGGCTAAAGATCTTCAGAGATACATTAGACAAACATATCCCCATGAAAGAGGTGAGAATAAAACACCAGAAGAAGTCACCTTGTATAACACCTGAAATATTACATGCCATGAGAGAACGTGATGGGGGTACAAAACCAAGGACTTCATGAACTACCTTTCACTCTGAAACAAAGTTCAATATTTAATAAGACAAGAGGCAAACGATTACTTTAGGAATGTATTACAGAATAAATCAGACAGTAAATCAGTGTGAAAAGCCATATATACTCTATCACATAAAAGAAAGGAATGTGATTTTCAAGCCAGCAATATTGCATACACTTGTGCATATATCAGTACTAATTTCAGAGAATAAACCAACGTTCTTAAGTCATCAATACCAGCTCCTGTATATGACTTACATGAACTACAAACATTCCTGGACAGCATATGTACTGATTTTAAACAGTTACACATTCCATTCTTAACAGTCAGTGAAGTTCATAGTTATCTCTTAACCTTAAAAACAACAATACAGCTGGGTTTGATGATATAGGTAATAACACGATATTACGTTATGCTGCACCTGTCATTTCACATACACTAACATATATTTACAACCAGTGCTTTGCAAAATGTTATTTCCCTGAGGCTTTAAAAACTGCTAAGGTGTATCGTCGCTTTAAATCTTGCTCATCCAACAATTTTACCATATATAGACCAATATCCATATTATCGTCATTATCAAAACCACTCGAAAAACACATACACAAAATAACTCTACGACACATGCAAGAGAACAATTTAATCATAGACGGTCAGTCAGGCTTTAGACTCAATCATTCTTGCCACACAGCTGTAACCAAAATGTCAGACAACTGCTTAGTAAACATAAATGACGACAGACTATGCGGTGCCAGATTTGATCAACTTTAGAAAGGCATTTGATATGAATGACCACGATATTCTTGTACCCTGACCTAATCAAAATAATTTAATCATTCTTTCAGACAGAGAAGAGGTAGTATTCTTCAACAATTCTATATCAAATTCTGCTATAGTTGACACTGGTGTTCCGCAAGGTTCTATTCTAGGCCCGTTACTCTTTGCTATCTATATCAAGATCTTCCACATCTACCTTACACACTTTTATTGTGACATTTTTGCCGATAACTGCAGTCTACGCTAGTGACTACGGCTGCATTAATCTAGAATCAAATCTCCAGGTCGAATTATACAATTTAATTAGAAAGAGCAAAACTAATGGCATGATTATAAACACCGATAAAACAAAATCAATGCTCATAACAACAAGACAGAAACAACAAAACGCAACAAAACGCTTCGGTTCTGTGCTGAAACATCACAGATAGAAAACGTTAGCGAGCAAAAAACACTAGGTCTTATTATTGACTAAAAATTGCCCTGGACTTTCATGTGCAAGGTCTAACAAAACTAATAGCACAAAAGGTATACCAGTTAGCCAAAATTAAGCACTTCATCGATCAAGACACAAGGAAGACATACTACATATATCATATACAAACACATTTAGACTATTGCTCAACAATATGGGATTGTTGCTCAGTGTCAAATTCAAAGAGGCTTTGCTCATTCCAAAATTTAACAATAAAGCTTATTAGTGACAAAGATCAAGCACAAACAACTAACCAGCACAAATGTATCAAAATACTGCTTCTTAAGAACATGCTCCTCTTCAACAAAGCAAAGTTAGTGCATTAAGTTCTTTCACGCATGCTCTGCCTTATCTATGGAACCTGTTTAAATTTAGCCCAAAGTGTAGCCAATGCTTGAACAACATATGTCTTCCAAAACCTAGACTTGATCTTTACAAGAAAAGCTTTAGTTATTCTGCTACTCATCTTTGGAATACCCTCAATCCTGTATAAAAATATAAAGTATACTTCTTCCTACAACTACAAACTTCCTCAATATCTGATGTCGACTACATGCCTCCGTGAATCATAAAACATAAGCGTTAATTTAGACTGCTATTTCAGACACAAAATACAATTAATTGCTTATTCTGAATAGTCCAGACAATTTTATTTAGTAGATAGTCATTTATACATGTATGTAGTAACTTCTGTACTGAGTGAATGGTTAAGAGCGAAACGTAAATGTTTTATGTCTCTCAGCTTCAATGTTAATTATGTTTGTTAGACAAACAGCATACTTGTTGATTTCTGGAATATAGTGAAAGATGTATGATAAAGGGTAGAATGTGTGATGGGTATGCGTATCCAATTCTTAACCTTTTGAAATAAAGATCAATCAATCAATGTATCTGTCTATTAGCATACCTAACTATCTGTTTTTCTATTAGTCTATCTGACTATCTCTCTGCCTTTCGGTCTATTAAGCTATTTGACTGTTTCTCTATGTTTCTGTCTATTAGCCTATCTGACTGTCTCTCTGCCTTTCTGTCTATTAGCCTATCTGCCTGTCTCTCTGCCTTTCTATTAGCCTATCTGACTGTCTCTCTGCCTTTCTGTTTATTAGTCTATCTGACTGCCTCTCTGAAGCACACCCAAATCAGAAGAGACACAATCACTAGCTGAGACATCGTCACCTAGAACATCAAACAAACCTGGACAGGAACGTGAGCTTACACCCAGACAGGGCAGTAAAGAATCATAAGAAGAGCTGAAAGAAGCAAATACAATCTACCCCATAGATGTACACATTAGCAACAGTTTTGATGTTCTGCAGGACAGTTCAGCCACAAACAGTCAACAGGTGCCTAAATCACAAAAATCAGACATGGTTCTCAAGCACTCCTCTCGGCAATCTCCACACCAAAATCACCACCGGCACCATCCCAATCGCCAGCGCATTTTCCACATCAAAGAAAAAACAAATCATCTGATGATTGGAGACTCCTTAATAAAAGGAATATATGGTGACCTGTTGTCCATCTCAGCGGAGGACATAGTCTCAGTGATTCCGGTACCAGGGGCCGCTATCATGAAAATAAAAGGAACACTGAGAAGTTTGAACGTCGACCCAAAGATCATGAGGACGACAGTTCATGCTGACATCAACGACAGCATGAATGGTTTGACCCTCAGACCCTACGATCTTCATGTCCTGATATCGAGAATTAAACAAAAACTTCCAGGCACGTCAATCTTCATATCCTCAATCATACCTGCGTGCTCTGATGCTGACCGTCGCTTGGCATACAGCAACAACAGAATTATCAGCACACTGTGCCTACAAAACAACTTAACTTTCATCGACAACTACCCCAGTTCTTCTCTTCGAGTCTGGAGCTCCCAAGAAAAGACTTTATCGTGACCAGATCCACACCAACAAGTTCAGTATTAGCATACTAGCTAAAAATATCAAATGCCCCGCTAGGACACAGCAGGACAGTGTACCACTGTCAGGCAACACAAAGCAGGAAAAAAAAGTAAAAGCCTGTAACACACGATCTCTACTCTGATTACGTTACCTCCCGTGTCTTCCAAAACATCACCACTTGCCCCCATACAGACTCCAACTGCAGCTCCTTTATCCTCTCTGTATGACACATATTTTTCATGCAAGATCAGACAATCAGGTAATGAGATAAAACAAGGAATCCAAATAGGCAACCTTCATCAATGATATGGCAACTTTTATTTGCCCTCCCCCTCCCCCGTAACCAGACGACACACAAGCCGCCATTTTGTTGACCTAGTCAGAAGTGCATTTTAGGAAAACAGCATGGTGCAAATAGTAACATTAAATTATGTTCAATCCCTGAAAAAGTACAATATAGACAATTGAATTGATGCAACAGGATCATGGGGATAAATGTTTATCTGGTGCACAGATATTCAGATGATATTCAAGATTGAAAAGTGATTTGGAAACGATTACAAATACAACTAGACATGGACGCCAAAGTTATGTTCGTAACGACGAACTCATTGCAAAAGTCAGAGTCCGGATGCATGAAGATCGCTGTTTGACTGTGAGGATGATGGCAGATGAATTTGGTGTTAACCGAGAGACTTTTCGTAAAATGTTAGTGGAAGATGTCGCCCCAAAACAAAGTATGTGTTCCCAACCAATCACACTATTCCCCAGATGTGTCTCGCTGCGATTATTTTCTGTTTCCAAAATTAGATTTACCATTGAAAGACGCTTATTTGACCTTACTGATGACATCCAAATGTCCGTATCATCGAACTTAAGGGCCGTACCAACAGAAGAATTGCAGAGTTCGTTCCAGTAATTGTTAGATCGTGGCACTCACTGTATCAATGCACAAGGGGATTACTTTGAATAAATAGAGGTGATATCTTCAACTGTTTATTTTATTTGTTATGTGTTTAGTCTCATTACGTAATTATCAGAACTTGAATGGCTCTATATTCCCGCCCCTTCCCAATCTAAGTCCCAACCATACAGGCAAACTACTGCCAACACAACCCATGATCTACCACACCCACCACAGTGGAATCAATATTTACATTATCTCATGCAGTTCAGACCAGCAGCATTAAGCCAATCCTTCATGATGTCTGTCATCCACAAGCAACACATGTCACCGATGATCAGACAGTAGGAACTCTGACATTTCATGAAATATCTTGTTATTCAATTATCTATCATTGTAACCTTATCATTACTAGTTGTAGAAAATGGCCCAGATAGTTGATGAGTGGCTACGAAAGGAAGGTCTTAGAATTCGTCATTTAAACAATTACCACCTGTTAGGGAAACTTTATGAGGGAACTAATATAGTTAATCATAACTTCAATGTCTTTGGCTTATCAGAAAGTCGTTTAAACAAAAATATAACTGACGAAGCCATTAGGATAGACGGTTATAATTTACTTCGACGTGACCCTACTAGGAAGCTTGAGCCATGATTCATTCATTCATTCATGTGCATGTCCCTTGCGAAACTTTCCTCCCAAACAGCACTCCTGTAGGCCTCTCGGTTGTGAGCAAGATGGCCTGCTGCTGCTGCATCCATTTGCAGATCGTCAACGATGTCTTGCAGCCATCTTCGTTTTGGCCTTTCTCTTTTTCTTTTTTCCCATTATGTATCCTTCCAATACGGTCTTCTCTAAATTATCATGACGTTTAATGTGTCCAAAATATTTAAGTTCTCTCTCTTTAATCCTCTTTACTAGCCAGCCTTCTTCAATATTAAGCTACTGTATTATAGATATATTTGTTCTTTTTTGTGTCCATGATATTTGTAGAACTCTTCTGTAGCATTTACATTCAAAGGCATGTATGTGTTTCTCAGCTGTTTTGTTAAGTGTCCAGGTCTCACAGGCAAATGTTGCGATGGGAAAATCGCATGTCCTGAAAAATCTTATTTTTGTAGTTCTGTCTGTTCCTCACCACGGCTTCTTTAGTTGTTTTACTTTCTGAAGAGCGATACATGTCCTCTTTTTAATTTCCCTCATTGAGCCAGGATTAGTTGTATATGTTACCAGAGCCATACACCCTTGCTGTAGAAAAGACCTTGAGATACTAGATATTGAATCTATATGGTTGGAAATCAAATGAGACACTAGATATTGAATCTATATGGTTGGAAATCAAACTTCCTAAGCAGAGCTCAATCTTAATCGGGTTTCTGTATCATAATCCAAATGCAACAGCGTCGTGGTCTGATCACTTTACAAGTATGATGGATTATGTTATGTCTTGTAGTTTAAATGGTATAATTATTTTTGGTGATTCCAATATTAATTGCAGACAACCAGATGCTACATGGAATGATATTGTTTTATCATACAACTTATGAAATTTGCCACTAAATCTACCAGAGTAAATGAAACGTCATCCACACTAATAGATCACATATATGTAGCTCATCCAGAAAACATTATAGAATGTAAAGTGCCTCACACATCACTAAGTAATCACTATCCGGTCTGTTCCACATGGACACGGCATGGCTTGAAAATTCCCAAAAATAAACATACCAGTATTACATTTAGACATTTTATCAAAACTCAGCTTAGAATCATTTCTGAAAGAGTTACAAGCAGCACCTCTAGATCATGTGTACCAACTAATTGACCCTGAGAAGCCCCTGGAATACTGGATAAAAACCTTCAGGGATATATTTGACAAGCATGTTCCTATTAAAGAGGTGAGAGTTAAACATCAAGTAAAGTCCCCTGGATAACACCTGAGATATTGCAAGTCATGAGGGAAATGGAGTTCAGTATTTAATTAGGCAAGAAAAGAGAAAATACTTTAGGAACCTAGTTCAGAATAAATTAGACAGTGAATCTCTCTGGAAAGCAATTAACATTCAAGGGAACAAGAGAAAACAGTCTGACTTGCAGAGTTATAACCATGTGTCCGCTTGTGAAGAGTTCAGCAATCACTTCAGAGAAGAAATCAATACCTTAAAATCTTCAATACCAATCCCTATTTGACTTAAGCGAATTAAACAAATTTATAGGTAGCAAATCAGCAAATCTAAAGCAACCCAATATTACTTTCATGTTAGTTAGTGAAGTTTAAAATTATCTTTGATCTTTAAAGAACAGCAACATAGAAGGACATGATGAAATTAGCAACACAATACTACGCTATTCTGCCCAAGTAATTACAGATACACTAACATACATTTACAATCACTGCATTACAGAAAGGCATTTTTCTCAGGATTTAAAATTTGCATGCATATATATATATATAAAGGTAAAGGTGACCCTGTCATGCCCTAGAGGCACATAGGGATATGGTGTTAGTGCCCATATTTTCCTTGACCTGTCAGCACATTAGGAGGTGATATGGTCAGTATCACGCCTGGCCGCCTTTCTTTCCCCAACTCCAGGAGAATTCGGGTACCCATTTCTACAGCTGGGTGACTGGGGTGCCGCCGGCCGGATTCGAAACCCGACCTTCACCATAAGAGATCAGTGCACTAACCACTTCACCACTCAGACACCCATATATATATATATATATATATATATATATATATATATATATTAATTCATTCGTTTGGATGTCTCTTGCGGAACTTTGCGTCCCACACAGCACTCCTGTAGGCCTCTCGGTTGTGAGCAAGATGGGATGGCCTGTTGCCGATGCATCCATTTGCAGATCATCAACGATGTCTTGCAGCCATCTTCGTTTGAGTCTTCCTCTCTTTCTTTTTCCCATTATGTATCCTTCCAATACGGACTTCTCTAAATTATCATGACGTTTAATGTGTCCAAAATAAATAAGTTTTCTCTCTGTAATCCTCTTTACTAGCCAGCCTTCTTCAACATTAAGCTCTTGTGGTATAGCTATATTTGTTCTTTTTTTTGTGTCCATGATATTTGTAGAACTCTTCTGTAGCATTTACATTCAAAGGCATTTATGTTTTTCTCAGCTGTTTTTTTAAGTGTCTACGTCTCACATAGATGGGAAAGATGCATGTCCTTAAAAATCTTACTTTTGTCGTTCTGCCTGCTCCTTTCCACATATTCTTTAGTTGTTTTACTTTTTGTAGAGCCATAGATGTCCTCCTTTTAATTTCCCTTATTGTATCTCCATAACTAGTTAGTAGTGACCCATTGTATTCATAACTCATTGATACATATTTCATCTGTCTTGTTTGTTTTGTCAGTTGTCATCAATTTAGGTTTCTTTGCATTAAGATAGAGGTTCTGCTCTTCGCTGTTCTAACGAACTAACATTATTCGTTTTTCCATTCCTTATTGTGTTGTGGACAGTAATACTGTGTAATCAGCATATCTACTCTCTGGTATTTCATAACATTCATTTGTTATGGCATCGTAATATTCTTTGTCTACATCTTCTCTAACATTCCTCATTATATTTTTAGTACACAAGTTAAATAAGTAAGGTGACAGTATGCACCCCTGGTGTTAACCGAGAGACTTTTCGTAAAATGTTAGTGGAAGATGTCAGACCCCTTGTTTTATGTCAAACTAAGTTGTTGTTTCACAATTTATTCTTACTGCTGCTTGTTGGTCTAGATACAGTAGTGATGTTAATTGTATAAAAATGTGTTGGAAATTCCATTTTTCCATTATTTGCCAAAGTTTCTACTGTTGTACACATTCAAATGTCTTTGAGTAGTCTATAAAGACTAAATATACATTTTTAAAATCTGTTTCAAAGAAAAATCAGTCAACTCTAGATCAATTTCCATTCTATCGACTTTGTCAAAACCACTATAGAAAAACAATGTAAAAAAGAACCTTACAACACATGCATGAAAATGATTGGATTGTTGATTGTCAGTCAGATTTTAGGCCGAAAAATTTCTGCCACAAGGCTCTCACAAAAATGACAGAATTTTGGTTATCTAATATAAACGATGATACATTACGTGGTGCTGTCTTTGTTGACTTTAAAAAGTCATTTGACATGATTGATCATGAAATCCTAGTTAGAAATCTTGAACCGTATAGATTACACCCTGACATGACACATTTATTACATCTTTTCTTTCCAACAGACAACAGGCAGTTTGCAAAATAAAAAAGGCAAGTTCATCTGTGGTTCATAATAGCGTTCCACACATTCTTGTTCCTCGCCTGTTTACCATCTACATCAATGATCTTCCACTTCGTCGGAAAAAAATCACCTTGTGATCTTTTTGCTGATGACTCCACAGTTTACACTAGTGACAGAGTCTGTATTGACCGTGAATCGCTTCAAATTGAAATAAACAGTCTAATTAACTGCAGTAATAATAACAGAATGCTCATAAACATCAACAAAAAGCAAAATTCATGCTCATTACAACAAGTCAGAAATTAACACATTCACCAACAACAAAACTACAGCTCCACGCTGGAACTTCACAGATAGGGAATGTTAGTGAATATAAAACACTAGGTCTCATGACTGACCACCATCTCAGCTGGAATCATCATGTAGACAATCTAACCAAACTCACTGCATAAAAAGTTTACCAATTTACTAAGTTAAAAATTTTCTTGATATAGACATATAAATATACTACATATCACAAATACAAACACACTCGGGCTACTGTCTAGGACGGTTGTTCCATGTCAAACATGAAAAGACTTTACTCACTTAAAAAACGAGCACTAAAGATTATAGGTGACAAACATGCAACACATGCAACAAATAAGGACAAACATCTCGATATTCTACCCCTCAAGAAGAGATTTCTTTTTAACAAGGCTAATTTATAAAACTGTATTGCACAATACTCCTATCTGTGGTCGTTGTACAAATTCTACCCAAAAAACACAGTCAACGCTTAAGCAATTCAATTCTTCCAAAACCAAGGCTTGACATGTTAAAAAAAAAGCTTCTCTTACTCAGCTGCCCACCTTTGGAATACCGTAACAGTTAATGTAAAACGTATAAGTAATATTCAGTTTTAGAACGTTAAAGTTTGTCAACATCTGTTTGATATGGACTATATGCTTCTCGAACCATAGTCTAAAGTAGTTTAAAGTATGATTTAATTGTTGTAATTGTGTTATACTGCTTTTCTAAAAAATTGTTAGTTTTGAATGAATGTACGAATGAAAATTTATTTACGTTGTTGCATAAATCAGAGTGTAGAGTGTATGGACACGAGATAAATTTACTATTTATGTATGTAATTATTTAATTGTGTCTTCATATTATTATGCTCATTAACAAATGCTGAATGACTGTGACTGAGTGAAAGCTGTATGACGAAGGGCAGAATGTCAGACGGACCTGCTGGACCAATTCTTAACCCTCTGAAAAAATATGTTCGTTCGTTCTGTATTTCTGACCATTAGCCTATCTGACTACCTCTCTGGCTTTCTGTCGATTAGCCTATCTGTTTACCTTTCTGTCTGTATGTCTATTAGCCATTATGACTGTCTCTCAGTCGGTAAGAAAACTTTATGCTGCTGAGACATAGAAATAAATGAGGAACTTCATGCAAAGTGCTTAACATTAAGACTAACAACATCCGAGAATTGTAATGTTCAAATATGTGTGTGTGTGAGTGAGTAAGCGAGTGTGAGTGTGTGTCAGTAAGTGTGCGTGAGTGAGTGGTGTGAATGAGTGAGTGTGTCAGTGACTGAGTGAGTGTGTCAGTAAGTGAGTGAGTGTGTGTGTGTGAGTGAGTGAGTAAGTGAGTTAGTGAGTGTGTGTGAATGAGTGAGTAAGTGTGTGAGTGACTGAGTGAGTGAGAGATTAACAAATTAATTAACATTTTAGATTGCAAATTAGTTATATTTGTTGTGGAAAGTTTGTAATTGAACAAGTGACGCTTTCGAATGTTTTGAACGTGCTTTTTATTTCGTAAAATACAAAAATGCAATATTTTGTACAGTAACATATAAATGTTTGGAAATGTGGCCACAAAATGGCAGTTTTATTTAAAGATGTTAATGACAATATTATTAAAGTTCTTATAGCACACATAAAAAGACGCTCGATTTTGTTTCAGAAACAAAACAATGGCCTTTAGAAATCATAGCCTATATTTTTATTTTTAGATTAGAAGATACCAATTAAGATTTTATGTACTAAGGAGAGTTAATTTGTTCATAATAAAGTGACGTTATTTCCTTGAAAACTGTGTATGCATATAGTTACTAATGTAGGTATGCATGAATGTATGTACGCATCTACAGGTATGCGTACATGTGTAAACTGAGCGGGTTGTCAGTTCACGTTTCTGACAATATGGGGAGGAACAAGACCCCCAACCCAACTGCAACTCCAAATCCATGGCCTAATGTACGGCGGTACTTAGTGGCCAGGCATAAACTATTAACTATACAAGCCAGGGTTACCCTCCCAGGATAACACTACATTCCAATTTTGTAACCTATATGCATCTAATACATTACATAACATACACTACAAATTACAAATTTCAGCTGGTCAAATTTTTATGTATTTATTAACACTTCTACACATAACAAGGACGCCATGTGGATACGTAGACACAAGACAAAAACATGCACCATAAGGAATGCATTGCACTATATATATATATATATATTTTTTTTTTTTTTTTAAAGAAAGACGCTGGTGATCGTTGTGACATGTGCTCCGAAAGACTGACAGCTCACTACCAAAAATAGCTCTTAGATGGACACCACAGGGGAACAGAAGTAAGTATAGACCAAAAGAGACATGGAGAAGAACAACAGAGAGGAAGTTGAGCAATAGAGGGCTCGCCTGGACAAGAGCAGAAAAAAAGGCGAAGGACAGGCATTTGTGGAAAACCCTTGCAGAAGACCCATGTGCCTTGGGCACTTAAGGTTGATACATATATATATATATATATATATATATACATTAATACATGACGTGCATTATCAGTGCAAAATAATTAAACATGACATGGATCATCACTGTAATACACTACTGTCTATGGATAACTAAGATATATAGGTACCACATGCTGGCCTTAGCTCCCTTGGCCCCATAATCAATTTAACATACGATGTATGTATGCACATAATCTACCTACCTGCTAGCCTATCTACCTACCTACCTACTCAAACCCATCCATACATCCATCCATCCATCCATCCAGCCATCCATTTGTCTGTCTGTCTGTCATCTGTATTTATTTCTTGAGTGTTAGAGATATAAATATGATTCCAACTACTGACTTTAATATTTATGAAAACAGCGCATAACTGACTACAAACAGTTGGGAACAGATATATCAAAACCAGTATTAGTTCAAGTTTGAAAAAAAATATCTATGTATCATTTTACATATTCAAAGTGTTACATGTTCTGTGAAAAGTAATTTTATATATCAATATTCCTTAAGGTTTAGTGTCTATTTTTATTTGTAATATATGACTACACCTTTTTATTTTGAGAAATAAATCACTTACGGGCTGTGTTAAAATTAGTAAAATATGGCTAGAAAAAGTAAGTGCACACTTTACTGAAACTTTTTCCGAGATTCTTATGACTCTATTTTCTTTGTGGAAATTTGTAAAGAACCGCTTCAAGTCAAAATATGTTTATGAAAGCTCATTTTATTTTTAAGAACAAAACGTGCGTAATGAAATTATTCCAACTGTTATTTTAGTAAGAGCTTAATTAAGAATAGGGAGTAGTACTTACTACAGCATATATAAAATATACGTGTATGTATGTTTGTTTTTATTCAGGAATGTGTGAACGAATATGTGTGTGGGTAGGTGGGTTTGTGTGTTTGTGCAGACGGATGCACATCTATCTATCTGTCTGTCTCCTGTGTCTGTCTGCCTACCTATCAGTTCTTCCGACCGTCTATCTACCTGTATTTGTCTGTCTGTATTTTTCTGTCTGTCTAAATATATATCTAACTCAGGGAAAAAAGTAAGTGTGCAATGCTTTAAAAGGCACCATGAATGTGCTAATGTGATGACTGAAATAAAACTTGGCACACATTATGTTTGATTATCCAATAACAGATAAAATGATAACTTTCAGGTAGTCACGTGCCGAAAAAAAGTGAACAAATTCACCTAATCTGGCCCACCACAACAAGAAAAGAAAATCAGGGCTACAGTATCGTCTATCCTCATCTGGCAGTTATCACTGCTTGACACCGCCTTCTCATCGAACCAATGACAAGTTGTATCAATTGTTGAGGCATGTTATTCCATTCTTCTTGCAACTCTTGGGCTAATTCTTGGCGGTTTCCAGGACGATTGTGTCGTCTTCGCAATCTGCGGTCCAGTTCATCCCAAATGTGCTCGATAGATGACAGGTCCGGTGAAACTGCTGGCCATGGCAAGACAGTAATCTGATGCTGTTGAAAGTGGTCCCTGACCACACGTGCAACATGTGGACGAGAGTTATCCTGCTGCATTCCACTAACATCCAGAAAAAGCATTACGTGGCATGTAATGATGTCGTACCTATATCGTAAACCTGTAAGGTTGCCATTGAGGAAGACCAGGTTTGTTCGACCAGGATACGAAATTCCTCCCCAACCGTTACACTGTCTCCTCTCCTCCTATTAACTTTTACCACATAATTATTAGAACAGCGTTTTCCTCTTCGCCTGTACACTAAAGCACTCCCATCATGGCCTTGCAGGCAGAATCTGGACTCGTCAGTGAATGAGATTCGTCTCCATTTATGATAGGGCCATGCCACAAGCGGGTTGGTCTGTGGCTAATATGTCAGTACTGGTCTAACTGCAGGCCTATGAGGTATGAGATTTACCTCTTTGAGTCTGTTCTACATTGTCCTGCCCGACATACGTCTTAAATCTGGAATGGTGCAGGCAGTCCATGTTGCCTGGAGAAACCTGTTACGAAGGTGCATGAGGTGGATGTAACGGTCTTGAGCAAGGGCGGTAACTCGTATGCTATCGCTTCTATGGCGGTCTGCAACGGAACAATTTTGGTAAAACGACCTTGAAATACGTGATGTTGTGTTCCTGTGAACATTAAAATGTTGAGATACTGCTGCCACTGTTGATCCAGCAATTAACATCCCAACAGTTATTTCTCGCTGATGTTCGTTCAATCTTGGCATGATGAAAAAAAAATGTATTTATGTTGGAATTCCACTACTTCTTTCTTCAACGATTACGTGAAGATATCTCTGAGAACATAATTACACACTTACCCTCATTTTATCCGTGGCCAGTAACCAAACATGGATCACTGCACGTGATGTCACTGGAGCTGTGGTTATCTCCCCATGAATAGTGCGATCAACTTCGTGCAGCACGGAGAAGTGGAGAACACTCAGACAAAACTTCGTGCAGCACGGAGAAGTGGAGAACACTCAGACAAAACTTCCTGCAGCACGGAGAAGTGGAGAACACTCAGACAAAACTTCCTGCAGCACGGAGAAGTGGAGAACACTCAGATAAAACTTCGTGCCAAATGTGTTTTCCTTTCACTCATGACAACGTGATTGGTGCGCTTGACGTCACTGCCCACTTATTATTTTGTATGCCTCCCTTCCTGTTATTTGTTTCGAAATGTTCAACATAGTGTAGTATTACTAGTTCTCATAAACTTTTAAAACTAGAGCGTTTAGCAACAATGAAGAACATAAAAGTGAGAAAGAAATATAAGTTATGGTTCTGTATAATACCTTAACTTTTATTTCAAACTGTGAAATAATTATATTGTATTGTAAATTTTGTAAATGTACGATAATAATAATAAATGATGAGCACACACATTTTATCATAAATTGTGACATATTCATAGCAGCTTTAATAATCTTACCTTCTTTATTAATGATATCAAGTGTGGGAAAAAAAATTAGTAGAATGTTTAGTGAATTAATTTCCACCACTTTTATACCAGTCACTTTTTACATAGAAAATAAATGATAACTTTCAACAGAAAACAGAAATTGTGAGAATCATGATGACAACTGTTATTTTGGTTATTGAAATTGTCATCTCAAAATGAGAAGTAACCAACCACTGTAACAATGATCATGTCTTAAAGTGAGAAGTATCTAACCACTGTAACAATGATCATGTCTTAAAGTGAAAAATAACTAACCACTTTAACAATGAACATGTCTTAAAGTGAGAAGTAACTAACCACTGTAACAATGATCATGTCTTAAAGTGAGAAGTAACTAACCACTGTAACAATGATCATGTCCCGATGATAGACAAACTCAGAATCCAACTATATAAAAAGACCCATAATACAGATGAAAAACAGGATAAAGACATGTTAAAAAGAAACACAGTCAGTCATGGATAGTACAATGTCATCATACGAAACAAGCACACTGTTGCTTAAAAGATTGAAACAATAGACGAAGAGTGGATTATGTTGACATAAGCCATACAACAGACAAACAGTGGGAGTGTTGACAGAAGCCATACAACAGGCAAAAAGACAATGTTGAAAGAAACCATACAACGGACTACCTGTATTTCGGGAATAGAAAACGGTCACATCTTCCAAAATTATCCTCACTTGCGAGTCCCTTAATATTAAATATGCCATCGTATGTAAAAGATACAGGATAAGGTATATTCGTGAAACTGGTCTCAGATTATGTGACCGCAGACAGAAACATCTGTACGTTATCGACCAACACGATTCGAAACCAGTCTATAATCATTTCAATGACCCCATCCACAGAGGCACACTTTTCTGGTAACAGCCATCAAACAATTTCGCTAATGATAGAAGCACCTAGCTCTTGAGAACCGGTGCATGCAGGAATAAGGCACTCTTGAACCACATGCTTTGAACTCGCAAGTTTGGTGTAAGTTTACATGTATACTTAACTGGATGACTATATTTTCTCAGGATGGTTACCGACCAACAATCCTTGGCAATATACTACCATACTCGTGGCCAATTTAGCCCTCCCTCCCCCATCATGACAGTCAACCCAGGTTCTCCCCTCCTTTGTTTTTTTGTACGCTAATTAAGCATAAATCCTGAACATTTAATCAATACACAATTCATTCATATGCAGTACAAGTCACCAAGTCTGAAATTTAATCTCACTATACGCCATAACAAAACATCCATTTGACATTTACATCAACATGACATCAGGACAGGTGTCATTATAATGGTAATTAAGGTACGGTATCATATAATAATGACTTCACATGTTGTATTATTTAAAACATGAAGGCACTTGGCCCTACACGTAGCCTACACTACGAATATAATGTGCAACTGAACCTATTCCACGTAGCTACCGCTGCCATG
The DNA here is from genome assembly GCA_009760885.1 of Achatina immaculata. Taxonomy (NCBI): domain Eukaryota; kingdom Metazoa; phylum Mollusca; class Gastropoda; order Stylommatophora; family Achatinidae; genus Lissachatina; species Lissachatina immaculata. The sequence continues at coordinate 46,093,396 of CM019698.1, forward strand.
ATACACCTCTATTATAACCGCATTGCTCCAGCACAAGATCAATCTCCATGAAAGCATAACAACTAATCAAACATGTTGCCCATCTAATATACCTATAAACCACACTGAAAATCATGTCCAACCTACATAATCTACATGAATGCATAACAACTAATGAGTCATGTTGCCCATCCAATATAATTATAAATCACACTGATATCATGTCCAACCTACATCACAGCTCACTGCACAACTACATAATCTACATGAGGTAGGCGTGGACAGAATATAACAACGATCACTATAATGCACAGGAAAATACAGCACATTATAGGCACAACTAACAAGACAGCACCAGGTCGTTGCCTCTATATACACTGATCCGAGACACATTGATCAATACACATTGATATGCAATACAAGTCACCAAGTCTGAAAGTAAGGACACAGCATTTTAATATCACTATACACTATATATATATATATATATATATATATATATATATATATATACACCCCACTACCAATCACGTGGACAATGACGCTCCGGTCAAGGTCGTACACCCCTTGATCTAAGCGCTCATCGTCAATATACACCTAACATTCCGCTCACCTATAGTCATATTCTCCGCTGGTTTCTTTCAGAACCTCCTCATAGCATCAGAGTCCAACCCCTCTGCCTCAAATAAAATCACATATTCCATCTTCTCCCTGCTAGATACCTATTGTATCACCCTCTACCCCCACCCCCCGACCCCTTTTAACTACTCCCTAATCAAGCATCAGAAGTCTCTAGTTAAACATTCACCACACTCCACCATGCGCACTTCTGGATACAGCCTCGAACAAGCCACAGCTTCTTACCCATCACAGCTAAGTGTTGCACTTTATTTCATTTTCTTCTATTTTTTTCCATTCTCTGATTCTTCATCCTGTGTGTTTTTGTATGATTAATGATTAAGGTTAAACCGAAACGTCACAACCCTGTGCTGATTAAGTAATAAAGCTGCTCCTAGTTTTTTTCCTAGTTTATACAACTTTGTTATCACAACTTTGCTGCAGTGGCTTCGCGTATAGTTATATACTTAGTTTATATACTTATACACTAATTATTCGTGTGTTCTTAAGAAGAATGATAATTTAATATGGACAAGGAAAATAATGAAATGAGGAAGTTTTGAAAGAGGCACAATAAAGAAGGAAAAGTATAACGAAGATCAGAAAAAAGAACCAAATGTGTGGTGCATGTCTGGAGGATAGGCGGTCTAGAGCACCTAATGGCAACAGGAAAGATAGAAGGTAAAAGAGGCAGAAATCGACAGAGAGAAAATATGTTTGATGGTTTGGTTTCCTGGCGCGAGAAAGGATCAGTTTAGAAGGGATTGAAGGTTGTGGAAGGACATGATATCCTACGTTTGTCGTTAGGGACCCTTGTGTAGGTGTGTGTGTATGTGCGTGTGTATATGAGAAATTAGCAATTATTAGTTACTGTAACTTATAAAACATTGTTTGAATGTAGGTCATTATTTAAGGCTGTTTGAATAGAAATAAGTGTGTATCATTTTTTGTCTGTCTGTGTGTCTGACTATTTAGTCCAGATAAAGAAATAATGGCACAAGTTCACTTAAGATATTTAATCATAAGATTAGCAATATTTGACACTTTTAATATATAAACACATGTTTATAAATGTGTACACCAATGTTATTCACATGTTAAGTAGCAAATTAGTTTAATTTGTTGTGAAAAGTGTGTACATGATCAAGCAATACTTCCGAGTGTTTGAAATTTAGTTTCTGTCAATTTAAAATGAGGAAATAAAATATTTTATTGAAAAAAATATGCTTACTCCCTAAATTCATATTTTGGTACAGACAAAAATGAAGAGGTTTTAAAAGACTTTAAAGAACACTATTAAAGCGTATAGCAATTACTTTATACTAGAAAAAGGTAGACTTTGTATCTGAAAGAAAACAATAGCTTTAATAAATTGTGTGGACAAGTTGGTTAGTAAATGTTAACTACAAAAAAAATTATCTCGTAAAGGCTACTTTTATGTTGAATATTCTATTACGTACTTGTTATCTATCTTTCTATCTGTCAGTCTGACTGTCTGTCTATCTTTCTTTCTATCTATCTATCTATATATCTATCTATTTATCTATCTATATCTATCTATCTATCTATCTATCTATCTATCTATCTATCTATATATATATCTATCTATCTATCTATCTATTTATCTATCTATCTATATATCTATATATCTATCTATATATCTATCTATCTATCTATATCTATATATCTATCTATCTATCTATCTATCTATTTATCTATCTTTCAATCTATCTATCTATCTATCTATATATCTATCTATATATCTATATATCTATCTATCTATCTATCTATCTATCTATCTATCTATCTATCTATCTATCTATCTATTTATCTATATATCTATCTATATATCTATATATCTATCTATCTATCTATCTATCTATTTATCTATCTTTCTATCTATCTATCTATCTATATATCTATATGTCTATCTATCTATCTATCTATTTATCTATCTTTCTATCTATCTATCTATCTATATATCTATATATCTATCTATCTATCTATATATCTATATATCTATCTATTTATCTATCTTTCTATTTATCTATATATCTATATATCTATCTATCTATCTATTTATCTATCTATCTATCTATCTGTCTATCTATCATTCCGTTTTTTTTGGAAAATTTGGAAATAATACGTATTTGTGGAAACATTAAACACTAGACTGAGAGTTTAGCGACAGAAATTTGAGAAAGAAATATAAGTTATAGTTCTGTATAATGCCTAAAATATTACTTAAAACAGTGAAAGAAATAGTGCCTTGTAAAGTATGTAAATGTGCAATACTAGTAGATACTGAGCATACAACAGTTGGCATGAATTATTATATTTTCATATAATATTACAGAAAACTTACGGACTGATTTAAAGATCAGTAAGAGAAAAAAGTCCGTACATATTTTGCTGAATTCATTTCCAAATTTTATACCAATCATTTCGTTAACAACATTGAGCTGCAATTTTGTTATGGATATTAGTAATTATGAAAAGCATTAATCAACTAATTATTCCCTAGTTAAATGGTGTCTTTAGAGTACAACAACTATCGTATACTAAGTACTGTAACTTTTAAATGCCTGTGTAATTATAGACATACTTTTTGGGGAGATGTGTTTATTTAAGTATAGATATATGTATTTACATTTATTTTTCCGTGTAGTTCACTTTAGTTGTAAAAATAATATAACACTTTCAATTGAAGAAGTAACCATTACAAAAAGAACATTTTAGAACTTTTATGTACGTATAGATATGTATCATTGTGGGTAATAGTAAGTTACATAATAAATCGTAAAAATATAGGTCTTAGGAAAAATGTGTAAATGAAGGAGTGATACAAAGATATGCAAGATAAAATAAACAAGTTAACCCAGAATGCAAACAACATAGGACTAAAGATCAATGTAGGAAAGACAAAGTTAATGAAGCAAAATGTAAACAACAGAAATGTACTCAGAGTAGATAACAAGTTAGTGGAGGAGGTCAACGAATTTGTATACCTTGGCAGCAGAGTAGTAGAAAATGGAGACAGCACAGAGGACATCAACAGCAGACTTACTAGAGCAAACCAGGCTTTTGCAATGCTACAGAATATATGGAAATCAAATAAACTAAGCATAAATATGAAAATCAGGATATTTAAGAGTAATGTTCTAAGTGTACTACTCTATGGAAGTGAGTGCTGGAAAATCACCAAAACCATAGAAAACAAGTTGAATTCTTTCCAGACTAAATGTTTACGTAGAATTAAAAAAATATTTTGGCCAAACACCATAAGAAATAACATTTTATTGGCAGAAATGCAGATGAAACCACTGACAACAATTATTGAGGAAAGACGCTGGCGATGGTTGGGACATGTGCTCCGAATGACAGACAACTCACTACCAAAAATAGCACTAAGATGGACACCACAGGGGAGCAGAAGTAAGGGTAGACCAAAAGAGACATGGAGAAGAACAACAGAAAGGATGTTGAGCAATAGAGGGCTCACCTGGGCAAGAGCAGAAAAAAAGGCGAAAGACAGGCATTTGTGGAAAACCTTTGCGGAAGCCCCATGTGCCCTGGGCACTTAAGGTTCAGAGAGAGAGAGAGAGATATGTATCATTGTGGGTAATAGTAAGTTACATAATAAATCGTAAAAATATAGGTCTTAGGAAAAATGTGTAAATGAAGGAGTGATACATTCTAATGATTTGAAAATATATTTTATAACTATAATTACAATATTCAACGAAACAAAATACCTACATCCTGCAATAATGTTTTAAGAAAAATCCAGAAAATAAGAAATTAGAAAGCGCTAATGAGAAAACATGAAGATAATAAGATACTATAACACACAAGTTATAATAGAAAAGTGAAGGTTTTCTTCTTAAATTCAAACAATAGTTTTATAAGTCATTGCGTGATACTGTTTTTATTATGTGAAGGTAGTTGTCAATTTATATTTTATATAATTTTATAAGTAAAAAATAATCTAAATAATATTAGGTATGTTATCTATCTATATTTCTGTTTGTCTGCCTGTCTCTTTGTCTATTTATATATCTATCTATCCATCTATCTATCTATCTATCTATCTATCTATCTATCTATCTATCTATCTATCTATCTATCTATCTATCTATCTATCTATCTATCCTCTCGTTCTCTCTATGCTGCGTTGTGATCGGACGTGCTTATTTTAGCTCCTACATTTGGATTTTTACCCGTGTCATTTTATAAGATTGTGACGTGAAATGGATACCACTGGATGTCACTTGTGTTTGTGCTTGTGGTGAAATATGTGAAATTTTAAAAATCCATGTAGTTTGTTAAATATTTATCAAAATGTTAGAATAGTATATATTACGTATATAAGCTCTTTGTCCAATATTGGCCTAGCCCGTGACCACGCGGCTCTGTGTAAGTAGGTCATCGTGTGGCCCAGTGTGACTACGATGGCTGGCATAATCTATTGCATCATAAGCTGACAATGTTATCTTGTAGTAGAGACGATGATGTAGAAGAAGCTAGCCAGACAAGAAGACGAGAAGAAGATAGCCAGACAAGAAGACGGGATGGACTGTTGCCGGCGGCTGTAATGAATTACTCCCTGAACAAAAGAAAGGCGGTAAATACCTAGCTCCGTGGCTGCGACAAAGTCCCCGGCCTGACAATAACGAGGACCAACGAGGGACAATGCTTGGTCGTTCTTGTCAACAACACGCTGGATTATGAGTGCTTGAAACAAGCGTTCAGGGAGTACTACCAAGACCACACAGAAGAGAGGGCAGATAAAAATGGTGCAAATGTGGAGGACTTTATAAAAACACCGCTTGTAACTATCCACCTGTACCATACAAGAAATAAAATATTGGTTCAAGGCTGTGCTCATGATGTCGACTCTTGGTTGACAGATGATTTCAGTCACATTGAAGATGAGGCTTTAAAACTTGTTCTGCGACTGTCAGGTACAGTGAAGCCATCTCTGTCATCTTTTGCCATGACTGACAGACCGGCCATCACCAGCAGTGACGGACACGACACTGTCGTCACTGATATCAGTCAAGGCGCTACCACCACCAACGACATGCAAGAACAAGTCACCACCAGCTACGAAGGACAAGAGAACATTACAACCAGCAATATCGAGATAGTTACTACAACCTCCGACAGACACGATTATGCTACCGCCACCACTGTCATTCTGATCAACTGTCCCAGTGCTGATCTTACTAACAAAGCCCTGTCAGATCAGGCAAGCACCTCAGCTGAACCCACTGACGTTCAGACAATGATAAGAACACTCCACCAGCAACAGTTTAGCTGATGTGGAAAATCTACCAGCAACAGTTTAGCTGATGTGGAAAATTTGGACGACAGTGAAACGCCAGCGCCTGAGTTCTCTACATCTAGTGTGGCTGATTCACCGCATGTATCTCAGCAGCCTAGAGTTGTAGAGGAAAAATTAGCTACATTATGTAGCCAGAACATACTTCGTGTAGTCAAAGACCTCGTCATAAACCTTATTACTGACATGGCAGCGGAGATTAAGAACTCATTCAAGCTGGAGAATGACAGTCTCAGGGCTGAACTTACGTCACTGAGAGACGAAAATGCTAAAATGAGGCTCATGATATCAGAATGGCAGAGTGAGCCATGCAGACACAGCAAGGAAGTGTTGACAGGTATTCAAGAAGTGACAGCTGACACAGATAATATGACTGTAAATTCATGCACCTGATATCAACACAGAACACACGCCACAGCAAAGAGCTGCACAAGAGAAACACACCAACACCACAACACCTACAAAGGTAGCACCTGAAAATTTAGCTTACCCTATTGATGTGCAGATAAGTAATAGGTTTCAAGCTTTACAAGATAGCCCCATTGTATATAATCATAAAGCACTAAGAACCCAAACAGATATCTCAAACAAGACATCCACTGCTCAGTCACTGTCTCATAAACATCAACAAGAACAAGATACACAACAACACAGTAACAACATCAAAGAATATACGACACACTTGATAATCGGAGATTCCTTACTTAAAGGAATCTATGGTGAGCGGATGTCACTTACCTCTGAAGACACTGTCTCAGTCATACCAGTACCTGGAGCTGGTATTATAAAACTAACGCAGACACTGAGACGACTTGACGTCGATCAGAGAGTGACGAGAACGACCGTACATGTTGGCATTAATGACAGCAAGAACGGCCAGAGTCTTCGGTCCTCTGATATACAGGACTTGATATCCACCATCAAGAAAAAATACCCCAACACTTCCATCAAAATTTCATCCATCATTCCACCTTGTTCTGGTCCTGGACGTCGTATGGTGGATATAAACAACAAAATACTAAAAACATTATATCTACATAACACACTAGTATTTATAAACAACACACCATTTTTTACTTCAGCCACAGGTGCTCTCAAAAAACGCCTTTACAGGGACCACATCCACATTAATAAGACTGGCAGCAGCATCCTTGCCAAAATATCAAATATCCAGCAAGAACTGAGCAGAACATGACAAAACACTCAAATAGGCAGAAACAGTTTAGACAGCCACCCACATCTCGTAGCTCCAGAAACACACACTCTGCACCAACTACAAGACTCCAAGGACCCTCAGAAACATCACCATCTGCCTCTCTACCATTGCCCACTCCATCCACTGGTCCACTATACGATTCAATGTTCCCGCCCCTGCCTACACGGCAAGCTCAACAAATTATACCAACACTTAGTACAGCAAACAACATGGAGACTCCTGCACAATCACCACTTAGGAATACCACAACAACTGTACAGAACACAAACACAAGAACCTCGAACCATTATCTGTGGAACTTTCAGTTACAATATCTAATGCAGTTTAGTCTTGCAGCTCTGAGCCACGTGTATATGATGTCCCTACTACACAATCAACACGCAACACCCACAAACAGATACTAGATAGCTTGAAACTTCCAGCACTTTTTTACTTCTGTAGATAAATTTAACTGAACAAAAAAAAAACAAAAAACACACACACAGAAGTTCTTACAGCAGAACAGACATTTCTTAGCGTTAGCTTACAGCTAATATTGACATCAAGTCTTTTACAATTTACAGTACATAACGTTCATTGCATTGTTGATTTTTGTACTTGTTTCCATTATTTGTCAGTATATTATAAACTTAGTTAAATTCCTTATGTCTACTAGCTTACACGTATACCTATAATTGTATGACTGAAGTCTGACTGTTGCACGAAGAAGTCTGTTTGACCAGTTATTTTATTTTTACTGAAATATAATATTTCTAATATTGTTATAAAATGACTCAGAAAATGGAAGAATGGCAGTGACACGATAGCCTACGTGTTGGACACTTAAATGTTTATCATTTGTTAGGAAAACTCCCTGAGGTTACACATATACTTCAACATTTTCATATTTTTGGTTTCTCTGAAAGCAGATTACATAAATACATCAGAGACAATGATATACGATTAGATGGTTTTAATTTGATCAGGCGCGACACAACTAGGAAGCTAGAGACAGGTTTAGTCGTTTACATTTCTAACACAATTAAATTTTGTAGAAGAGAAGACCTGCAAACATCAGAGGTTGAATGTATTATGCTAGAAATCAAAATATCAAATCTTAGTCCAATTCTAATTAGTTAGATATACCGAAATCCAAGTGCTTCAGCCGAGTGGTATGATCACTTTGCAACCATGGTGGATGACGCTGTAACTTATAAATTCAAGGACATAATCATTCTAGACGACTTCAATATAGATCTTAATCAGCCAAATCCTACATGGAAGAACATTTTGACATCTTACAACTTCTCCCAAATTGTTAACAAACCTACTAGAGTACCTGAATCATCATCAACACTAATAGATCATATTTATGTAGCTGATCCAGGAAACATTACTGAATGTACCGTCCCTCATGTGTCGCTGAGTGAGAACTACCCGGTCTGTTTACGTGGTCACATAAAGGGTATAAAATGCCTAAACACAAACATCTTGTCTTATATCCTTCCTGTGCTGTTAAACGTCACACAGGGCTCTCAAATTAGTCCACCAATTTTTCCTGTCTTCGGCGAGTCTTTCAACCTCATCAAAGGATTTATGCCTGTTAATTCGGGCTCTCTTATTAATGTCCTCTTCAGAGTTTCACGCGGTCTGCCTCTTTTTCTTCGGCCTGTTGTGTTCCACTTGATAGCTTGTTTTGGGATTCTCTGATCATTTCTTCTCATCAAGTGACAAACATATTTCCATCTCCTTTTCCTGATCACCCATGAGACTGGTTGTTGTTCAGTCATCTGTCTTATCTCTGCATTGTTCTTGAATTCATTCCACTTGATGCCGAGTATTGTCCTTAGGCATTTGTTTTCAAAAGAGTCTAATTTCTTTTCTGTTTCTTTAGTTGTTTTCCAGCTTTCGCATGCATAAATGAGGGTGGATATTACATTTGAATTGAATAGTCTTAACTTGGTTTCTGTGCTTATAACTTTTGAATTCCATATGTGCTCAAGATTCTTGAAGATTGATGCTGCTTTTGCAATTCTGATCCTAACTTCCTTTCTAGTGTCACCATCGTGGTCTATGTAGCTGCCAAGGTATGCGCATTGATTGACTTCTTCAATATCTGTCCCTTCTATGTGTATTTTTCCATTTTGATTAATAGGAATTTTCATTATTTTTGTTTTGTCCTTGTTAATTTCAAGTCCTTTTTTGCTAGTCAGTGAAGATAGGCTATCTGTTTTTTCTTGCATGAAATTCACATTATTACTGATAAGAGTTTAGTCATCAGCAAAATCAAGATCTTCTAGTTGGGTCCCATGTACCCATTCAGTACCTGTGTTACCTGTGCAATATTTTTTCATTATGAAGTCTACTGTAATCCCAAAAAGTAAAGGAGACAGTATACATCCTTGTTTCATGCCTGTTTCAATCTGGAACCATTCACTCATCCCTTCTTCTGTCTTGACTGCACAAACAGATCCATTGTATAAGTCCTTAATGATGTTGACAATTTTAGATGGTATTCCATATAGACATAAAATTATCCATAATGAATCTCTTTGTAGGCTATCAAATGCCTTTTTAAAATCTATGAAGTTCAGTATTAATGGTTTCTGCTTTTCAATATGTTCTTCAAGTATTATTCTTAGAGTAAAGATCTGGTCGAGACAGCTTCTCCCTTTTCGAAATCCTGCTTGTTCTTCTCTCATTGCAGTATCCACTATATCTTTGGGTCTATTCAAATTGACCTTGCAAAATACTTTTGACACAACTGATATTAAGGTTACTCCTCTCCAGTTGCCCTTTTTTTGGTATTTTAACATACCACAAACATACCAGCATCAAATATAGAAACTTTAAAAACTTTTACTTGGAATTATTGTTAACTGATCTAAAAGCTTCGCCTCTTACGTACGTTTTCCAGTTAAGAAATCCCGATGAGACTATCGAATACTGGATCAATATATGTCAAAATATTTTTGACAAGCATGTCTCCATCAAAGAAATGAGAGTAAAACACGTAACAAAATCCCAGTGGATAACTCCCGATATATTGCAACTCATGAGGAAACGGGATGAAGCTCACAGAAGCAGAAATTTCAGTAGCTATCGTTCACTTAGGAATAAGGTGCAGTATTTAATTAGGCAGGAAAAGAAAAATTACTTCAGAAATTTAGTGAAAGACAAAACTGATAGTAAATCAATCTGGAAAGCGATTAATTCTCTTGTAAATAAAAGGAAGCAAACTGACCCACAAACACTTAACGGTGAACGTACTTGCACTAACTTCAGTGAACATTTTATGTCTTCTTCTTCTTCTTCGTTCGCACTGTCTGTCTATATCTGCAGTCCTGCCTCTTGGCCTCTGTTTTTTGTAATTCATGTATGGAACTTAAAAGAAGTAGCTTCATTCATAAGGCCAAGCGTATGCGTAAGATGATACCTGACCTTCCAACTGTAGTCGCTCCATTATCATCTGTACCAGAGCATACACCATGGAAAGAAGCAGATTATACACAAATATCTATTCAGACTGAAGTGAAAGGTGTGCAGAATGGAGAGATGCAGAGCAGTCTTGTAAGATCAACAGCCACACTTAGTGTTCTAGATGACAAATATCCATGTGACACCTGGATACGTGTGTATACAGATGGTTCTGCACATAATGCCATAAAGAATGGAGGGGCAGGAGCATATATTGAATATCCAAATAACACCATTGACAAGATTTCCATACCCACTGGTAAATACTGCAACAACTTTGATGCAGAAGTTAGGGCAATTATTGCTGCAGTTGAAAAACTATCAGACTCCAGAATTGATACATGTCCTGTAGTAATTCTCACAGATGCAAGATCAGTACTGGAGGCTCTTCAGTGCAACAAACTACCAGACCTTAAGGATGCCTTATCAAAAATTGGCTTACAACATGGAGTCACTTTGCAATGGATTCCCTCCCACTGTGGGATACCAGGCAATGAGAAAGCTGACCAACTGGCCAAAGAGGGCACTGAAATGGAGCAAACAGACATACCAATCACTTATAATCAGAAGAAAAGCATGATAAAAACCTACAGGAAGCCACAAACACCACCACATGATGACTATCACATGCTAAACAGAAAGGAACAAGTCACCATCTTCCGTCTTCGAACAGGACACAGCCGACTCCGAAGTCATATGTATACAAAGTTTAAGGTTGGTACTACTAATCTGTGTACATGTGCCCAGGTGCCCCAAACTGTGGAACATATCCTCCAGAACTGCATCAACTACGAGTCACTGAGAAATAATTACTGGCCCAGTGAAACCACTAAAGAAGATAAGCTCTATGGTTCCATACATGAACATTTTATGGAAGAAATTAGTATTTTAAAATCTTCATTACCGACCCCTAATTGCGACCTGAGCGTGTTGAAAACTTTCAGCGACAGTAAGTGTGTAAAGCTAAAACAAATTAATATTCCTTTCCTCACAGTCGGTTAGGTTTATAACTACATCCGGTCCTTAAAGAACACTAACTCAGCAGGATGTGATGACATTAGTAACAAGATACTACGCTACACTGCACCAGTTATCACAGACACACTAACATACTTATACAATTTGTGCATTGAGAAACAACATTTCCCTGACGCTTTCAAACTCGCCAAAGTTTTTCCTCTTTTTAAATCTGGACAGACTAATGACCTCTCAAACTATAGACCCATATCCATTCTGCCATCACTATCTAAACCTCTTGAAAAGCATATACAAAAGTTAACACTGCCCCACATGCAAGAAAACAATCTACTAATAGACAGTCAGTCAGGTTTTAGACCAAATTACTCCTGCTACACAGCATTAACTAAAATGACAGAAAGCTGGCTGTCTAATATAAATGATGACAAATTGTGTGATGCTGTCTTTCTTGACTTCAGGAAAGCCTTCAATATGATTGATTATGAACCTGACCTAACAAAATTTATTACATCTTTTCTCTCAGGTAGCAAACAAGTAGTTTTCTTTACAAACAAAATATCTGGCTCGTCTGTGGTTGATACCGGTATTCATCAATGCTCATTCTTGGTCCTCTTCTCTTTGCTAACTATATTAACCACCTACCACTACATTTAAAGCACTCTTCATGTGATC
>CM019698.1:46110658-46220726 GCA_009760885.1 Achatina immaculata
TATATATATATATATATATATATATATATATATATATATATATATATATATATATATATATATATATATATATATATATATATATATATATATATATATATATATATATATATATATATATATATATATATATATATATATATATATATATATATATATATATATATATTAACTTGTATACTGAAAATATAATGAGGAATGTTAGAGAAGATGTAGACAAAGAATATTACGATGCCATAACAGTTGGAGGTTATGAAATACCAGAGATTAGATATGCTGATGACACAGTATTACTGTCCACGACACAAGAAGGAATGGAAAAACTAATTATGTCAGTCCGCAAGAACAGCGAAGAGCAGAACCTCTATCTTAATGCAAATAAAACTAAATTGATGACAACTGACAAAACAAACAAGGCAACTGAAATATGTATCACTGAGGAAAACTGGAAGAAGTGGAGAGTTTTGAATATCTTGGATCACTACTAACTAATAATGGAGATACAATGAGGGAAATTAAAAGGAGGACATCTATTGCTCTTCAGAAAGTAAAACAAATAAAGAATCTGTGGAGAGGAGCAGACAGACCACAAAAATAAGATTTTTAAGGGCATGCATCTTTCCTATCGCAACATATGCCTGTGAGACCTGGACACTTAACAAACAGCTGAGAAGCACATAATGCCTCGAATGTAAATGCTTAGAAGAGTTCTCCAAATATCGTGGACACAAAAAAGAACAAATATATCTATACTACAAGAGCTTAATATTGAAGAAGGCTGGCTATGAAGAGGATTAAGAAGAAACTTAAATATTTTGGCCACATTAACGTCATGATAATTTAGAGAAGACCGTATTGGAAGGATATATAATGGGAAAAGAAAAAGACGACCGAAACGAAGATGGCTGCAAGACATCGTTGATGATCTGGAAATGGATGCAGCAGCAGCAGGCCATCTTGCTCACAACCGAGAGGCCTACAGGAGTGCTGTTGGGGGGCAAAGTTCCGCAAGGGACATGCAAAGAATGAATGAATGAATGAATATTATCTTATCTTATCTTATATCCTTCCCGTGCCGTTAGACGTCACATAGGGCTCGCAAAGTAGTTCGCCAATTTTTCCTGTCTTCGGCGAGTCTTTCAACCTCAACAAAGGATTTAATGCCTGTTAACTTGGCCTCTCTTAATAATGTCCTCTTCAGAGTTCACGCGTCTGCCCCTTTTTCTTCGGCCTGTTGTGTTCCACTTGATAGCATGTCCTGACACATCAGGTCTCTCCACGGCACTTCACGCGCGAGAGAAACAAGCATGTCCTGACACATCAGGTCTCTCCACGGCACTTCACGCGCGAGAGAAACAGCATGTCCTGACACATCAGGTCTCTCCACGGCACTTCACGCGCGAGAGAAACAAGCATGTCCTGACACATCAGGTCTCTCCACGGCACTTCACGCGCGAGAGAAACAAGCATGTCCTGACACATCAGGTCTCCACGGCACTTCACGCGCGAGAGAAACAAGCATGTCCTGACACATCAGGTCTCTCCACGGCACTTCACGCGCGAGAGAAACAAGCATGTCCTGACACATCAGGTCTCTCCACGGCACTTCACGCGCGAGAGAACAAGCATGTCCTGACACATCAGGTCTCTCCACGGCACTTCACGCGCGAGAGAAACAAGCATGTCCTGACACATCAGGTCTCTCCACGGCACTTCACGCGCGAGAGAAACAAGCATGTCCTGACACATCAGGTCTCTCCACGGCACTTCACGCGCGAGAGAAACAAGCATGTCCTGACACATCAGGTCTCTCCACGGCACTTCACGCGCGAGAGAAACAAGCATGTCCTGACACATCAACATAAAACACCCACAAACGGCACTCCAAGGGATCCCCCTTAACATTTCAATATCTATGTTAATCTCGTCTCTTCATTCTGTCTCTTAGGATACATCTTCACTGTTAGTTTAGAACTGGCTACATTCCCATCTTACGCATAGGAACTAACTTACCAATTTATACGTATAACATATATGCGCAGAAACTCTGCCTACGCCAATACATACATATATATATATATATATATATATATATATATATATTAACTTGTATACTGAAAATATAATGAGGAATGTTAGAGAAGATGTAGACAAAGAATATTACGATGCCATAACAGTTGGAGGTTATGAAATACCAGAGATTAGATATGCTGATGACACAGTATTACTGTCCACGACACAAGAAGGAATGGAAAAACTAATTATGTCAGTCCGCAAGAACAGCGAAGAGCAGAACCTCTATCTTAATGCAAATAAAACTAAATTGATGACAACTGACAAAACAAACAAGGCAACTGAAATATGTATCACTGAGGAAAAACTGGAAGAAGTGGAGAGTTTTGAATATCTTGGATCACTACTAACTAATAATGGAGATACAATGAGGGAAATTAAAAGGAGGACATCTATTGCTCTTCAGAAAGTAAAACAAATAAAGAATCTGTGGAGAGGAGCAGACAGAACCACAAAAATAAGATTTTTAAGGGCATGCATCTTTCCTATCGCAACATATGCCTGTGAGACCTGGACACTTAACAAAACAGCTGAGAAGCACATAAATGCCTTCGAATGTAAATGCTATAGAAGAGTTCTCCAAATATCGTGGACACAAAAAAGAACAAATATATCTATACTACAAGAGCTTAATATTGAAGAAGGCTGGCTAGTGAAGAGGATTAAAGAGAGAAAACTTAAATATTTTGGCCACATTAAACGTCATGATAATTTAGAGAAGACCGTATTGGAAGGATATATAATGGGAAAAAGAAAAAGAGGACGACCGAAACGAAGATGGCTGCAAGACATCGTTGATGATCTGGAAATGGATGCAGCAGCAGCAGGCCATCTTGCTCACAACCGAGAGGCCTACAGGAGTGCTGTTTGGGGGGCAAAGTTCCGCAAGGGACATGCAAAGGAATGAATGATGAATGAATATTATCTTATCTTATATCTTATATCCTTCCCGTGCCGTTAGACGTCACATAGGGCTCGCAAAGTAGTTCGCCAATTTTTCCTGTCTTCGGCGAGTCTTTCAACCTCAACAAAGGATTTAATGCCTGTTAACTTGGCCTCTCTTAATAATGTCCTCTTCAGAGTTTCACGCGGTCTGCCCCTTTTTCTTCGGCCTGTTGTGTTCCACTTGATAGCTTGTTTTGGGATTCTCTGATCATTTCTTCTCATCAAGTGACCAACATATGTCCATCTCCTTTTCCTGATCACCCGTGAGACTGGTTGTTGTTCAGTCATCTGTCTTATCTCTGCATTGTTCTTGAATTCATTCCACTTGATGCCGAGTATTTTCTTTAGGCATTTGTTTTCAAAAGAGTCTAATTTCTTTTCTATTTCTTTTGTTGTTTTCCAGCTTTCGCATGCATAAATGAGGGTGGATATTACATTTGAATTGAATAGTCTTAACTTGGTTTTTGTGCTTATAACTTTTGAATTCCATATGTTCTCAAGATTCTTGAAGATTGATGCTGCTTTTGCAATTCTGATCCTAACTTCCTTTCTAGTGTCACCATCGTGGTCTATGTAGCTGACAAGTTATGCAAATTGATTGACTTCTTCAATATATGTCCCTTCTATGTGTATTTTTCCATTTTGATTAATAGGAATTTTCATTATTTTTGTTTTGTCCTTGTTAATTTCAAGTCCTATTTTGCTAGCCAGTGAAGATAGGCTATCTGTTTTTTCTTGCATGGAATTCACATTATTACTGATAAGAGTTATGTCATCAGCAAAATCAAGATCTTCTAGTTGGGTCCCATGTACCCAGTCAATACCTGTGTTACCTGTGCAGCATTTTGTCATTATGAAGTCTATTGTAATCCCAAAAAGTAAAGGAGACAGTATACATCCTTGTTTCACGCCTGTTTCAATCTGGAACCTTTCACTCATCCCTTCTTTTGTCTTGACTGCACAACCATATCCATTTACGTGTTATTCAATCATTTCATATTTGCATTATATATATATATATATATATATATATATATAATGCAAATATGAAATGATTGAATAACACGTAAATTCAACCACGATGACTCAATGATGAAAATTAAAGATGAACATAGCACATGATTAATAAATCATGAGCAGCAAACCCACGTGCGCCAAAACAAAACATAGAGAAACCACATTCCAGCGTCTATAAATCAAACGTTCACTTGTGCATTCATGAAGCATGAGAAATGAAAATTACAATAATGAAAAAGTATGCATTTGAACTTATTACTCATTAAACACTCAAAATTGAATACAGCACACTTCTCACCGTACATACTTACACAACTATGCCACCGACATACAAAACCTTACGTAGAAGTAGATCACCCACATGAGCCGGCTGGAACAGTACCTGGGTTCATAGCTAGATAATCCTTGTTTCCAACGTCACAAATATATACTTGATAACTTCGTAAGACACCTCACACATACCACGACATGGGTCCCCCAGAATACTTGCTATCGGCACGATCTCTACACACAGACTCCCTGCTAGCTCAACACATTACAGTTACCTGACCCGACACTTCCCGTGACCAGATAACGCCCCCCCCCCTCCAGACACTGCGAAATAGGTCAACCTTTGACCCTTTGTAGCGGCCGAGTTTCGAAGAATCAAGCCTACCTCATTCCACACAATCATGCGTCCATTTACCTATCTATTCATCCTCTCACCCATCCATTTATTCCCATAAACTTCCATTAATCTATATATTTTTCCTTTTACATGTGTGATTATCCATTAATCTATATATTTTTCCTTTTACATGTGTGATTATCCATTAATCTATATATTTTTCCTTTTACATGTGTGATTATCCATTATTCTATATATTTTTCCTTTTACATGTGTGATTATCCATTAATCTATATATTTTTCCTTTTACATGTGTGATTATCCATTAATCTATATATTTTTCCTTTTACATGTGTGATTATCCATTAATCTATATATTTTTCCTTTTACATGTGTGATTATCCATTAATCTATATATTTTTCCTTTTACATGTGTGATTATCCATTAATCTATATATTTTTCCTTTTACATGTGTGATTATCCATTAATCTATTCCTACATCCATGCATTAATATATCCATCAATTTAATCATCAATCTATCTATCTATTAATTATTCCATTGATCCATTCATCCATGCGTCCAACCATCTTTATGTCTCCTTCTCCATTTGCTTTTTTTTTTCTGTCTGAGAGTCTCTCGTTGGTGTTTTTTTTTACATCAACAATATTTGCATTTTATGTCTGTTATATATATATATATACACACATATGTGTGTGTGTGACCGTGTCATATGATCACTATTACGCCTGGCCGTATTGTCTTCCTAAAACTCTACGTTTCCCATATTTAAATACTTGGTCGTTCCAGAACGACTTTGTGTTGTGTACCAAAAGAAAGTTCCACTTTTGGGACATGAAACCGGTAGTTCCATGTTAGTAAGTTTACGGTTTAATCATTCAGCTAACAGGGTCGCTGTGTTACAATATGTGACATGTTAAATATCTAATAAACAAAAATGTACTATATCTTTATATTAAATGAATAAAAATACTTGCTTACTGTTTTTTATTTCGAAAGATGGTTAGAGAAAACAAAAAAAAATATAATTTAGTGAACTAATTCATGTTTTTCATATATCCCTATATAATATTTCTTCTTCTTCTTCTTCTTCTTATTATTATTATTATTATTATTCGTCTTCTTCTTCTTCTTACCACTAGCGGTAATGCGTGGAAACCTGAGTTTTGTGATGCCCTTCTCATTTGGTACCTCCGACTTCAGCACATTTCCTTGTAAGGGAAGACTGTGATCTTGCTCTGACTGTCATGAAGACAGTGGTGTGTGCTGGCGTCTTGTCACCAATGCAATTTGGGGGCTAGCAATTGATTGGGTAATGGACAGATGCACCAGTGATACATACCTGTGCATCAAATGGATTGACAACAAATCACTGGAAGACCTAGACTTCACAGACGATATATCACTTCTGAGCTCCACACACGCTGATGTGCAAGAGAAAACAAACCGACTCCAAAATATCTACAAACAAATTGGCCTCGAAATGCACTCAGCAAAAACTAAAGTTCTTGATCTCACCAACAAACCGGACAACATTAAACTTAATGGCCATGGTCTTGAAAAAGTCACTAGTTTTACATACCTAGGAAGCACGTTAACACCCGCGGGAGACATATCTACATAACTTACGGCCCGAATTGCTTTAGTGTCAAACGCTTTCAACAAGCTGAATAACATCTGGAAATCAAAAAAAGTCAGTAGGCACACGAAACTCAAGATCTTCAATTCCTGTGTAGTGTCAATACTAACCTATGGTTGCGAGAGTTGGAGACCATCAAAACAGTGGAATAGAGACTAGATTCTTTTGAAAGTAAGTGCCTTCGAAGACTGCTAAATATTTGTTGGCACGACTTCAGATCGGTTACATCAATAAGATAAGAAATTAAACACGCCTACGTATCAAACTTTAACAGAAGATGTCGCTGGAACTACATCGGCCAGGTACTTAGAATGGACTAAAAACGACTCCCACACCAAGCATTTACGTGGTCACCAGAGGGTAAAAGAAAGCGGGGAAGACCCAAAGACACACTAAGAAGAGTTATCAACAAGGAGTATTCAACAATGTTCATAAGAAACACCGAAGATCTAAAGCAAGTAGCAAGGAATCGCCAGACATGGAGAGTCTTGTCCTTCGCCCTATGCGCCGCCTTTGGCCCAAGAGGATCAACTAACTAACATATATTAATCTGGTCATACATCTATCTATCCATTCATACGTCTGTCACTTTGTTTTACTGTCTGCATATCCATTTGTTCATCTATCCAACATATGTCCATTATTCTAATCATTTGATTTGTGTTTTTATCAGTCCATCATTTCATTAATCCATCTGTCCTTCCATCTATCAACCGAAACATCGATCTATAATTTTTGTGACTTTGATGCTGCCAGTCTTCTTCTTCGTTCGCACTGTCTGTCTATACCTGCAGTCCTGTCTCTTGGATAAATGTCACTGTTTTTTGTAATTCATGTATGGAACCGTAGAGCTTATCTTCTTTAGTGGTTTCACTGGGTCAGTAATTATTTCTCAGTGTTTCATAGTTGGTGCAGTTCTGGAGGATATGTTCCACAGTTTGGGGCACCTGGGCACATGTACATAGATTAGTAGTACCAACCTTAAACTTTGTATACATATGACTTCGTGTCGGGTGTGTCCTGTTCGGAGACGGAAGATAGTGACTTGCTCCTTTCTATTTAGCATATGCTAATTATGTAATTTTAAAAAATGCACATTTTTATATTATGTGAATAGAAATACTTACAAACTGTATTTTTATTTCGAATTAACGGCAGAGAAAACAAAAAAATCAGATAGTTTAGTGAAATATGTTATATATTCCTTCACCAACATTTCCATAGAGGAAAAATAATTAATTTAAACTCATTGCAACACATGGTGTTTTTAAAGTCTTACTTTCTATGAAAAAACCCCCTGAAAAATGAAGTAAATTACGTCATCACAAAATGTGCTCAAAAAGTTATTTGATTAGTTGCAATAGTGACTGCAATGATATAACGCTGTTTTGGGTTAGCTGGAATGTAAAAGTAAAAAAAAAGTAAAGGTAACCCTGTCATGCCTTAGAGGCACATAGGGATATGGTGTTGTACCATTGAAATATTAATTATAACAAGTGTTGGAAATGTCCACCATGGGCTTCAAGACATGACTGTACACGTCTCTACATATTTTCAAATACCTTGTGCAACGTGTCTGTTGTTATTTTTTGAACACTAATTCTCTTTGCTTCTTTCAGGTTCTCAGTTGCTGGTACATTATTTTTTGTAAACATTTCCTTTCAAGAAACCCCATAGATAATAATCTAATGGATTTAGATCTGGAGAACGAGCAGGCCAAATTCCACGAGATATTATGCGATTTGCGAAAACTTCTTCCAAATAACCGTAAGTTCCTCTAGCTGTGTGTGCAGTTGCAACATCTTGCTGGAACGACGTATCTTCAATTTCACGTTCCGTTCATTAAGCGATTCTAAAACATGTTCCAATATGTCAGTACGGTACCGATCGGCAGTTATAGTGTTGTTGAAGAAAATTGATCCAGTTAAACGTTTTCTACTGACGGCACACCATACCCCAACTATCGCATCGTGTAGCGGCGCTTCATGAAATGCACTGGGATTAACACTGCTCCAAATACGATTATTTTGGCTATTAACGTATCCAGATAGAAGAAACCCTGCCTCATCTGAGAAGAAATTTAAATCGAGAATTAAATGGTCTTCTTCAGCTAAAAATGCTTGAAACCACGTGGAATAGTTGACTCTGGATTGATTGTTGCACTCTTTTAGTTCAGACACCACAGAAATCTTGTATGGATGAACATTTAACAGATGTTTAAGAATTTTGGGCACTGTGCTCAGTGATATGTTCACTTCTCGCGACATTTCTCTTAATAGCTTGCATGGACTTTCCAGGATTGTGTCTTGGATATCTAGATATTTTTCTTCAGACACAGCAGAGCTACCAGATCGATGAGCATCTTCCACAGTTCCCATGTCACGAAACTTACTCAACAAATTTCTAACCATAGCGCAATAAGGAGGTTGTTTATCTGAAAATTCTGTTGTAAATCTTTGAACAACCATCCGTGTGCATCGACCACCATTTCGAAACACTTGTTCAACCAAAAAAAATTATTAATTCCGTTGATAACACAATTTTGTTTTAAGTGCAAAATATTACTCCAGCAGATGGCAATCATTCACTGCATTTTTTTCACGATTGACTGTGCAGCACATCTTTTTATGACGTCATTTTCATAATTTTTACATAGAAAGTGTAGTGAGACTTTAAAAACACCATGTATAAGTGTTATGCCAATAATACTAATATTTTTAATGACCAACAGTAAATAACAAATATTAAAGACTAAATTTTCTCAGTATATGCCCGCTTATGTACGTATGTGTGAATGCACGTGTATGTTTGTATTACATATATCTAAATGTATGCATGTAATAATGTATGTATAGTTGTATGTATGTGCGCTTGCATGTATTTCATTTTAAGTATGTAAATATGTAAATACATACGTGAGTTTCTTCTATATATCTATCTATCTATCTATCTATCTGTCTATCTATCTATCTATCTATCTATCTATCTATCTATCTATATCTATCTATCT
Source organism: Achatina immaculata (assembly GCA_009760885.1). Lineage (NCBI taxonomy): Eukaryota > Metazoa > Mollusca > Gastropoda > Stylommatophora > Achatinidae > Lissachatina > Lissachatina immaculata. Next base: position 46,119,971 of record CM019698.1, read on the forward strand.
ATCTATCTATCTATCTATCTATCTATCTATCTATCTATCTATCTATTGTCTTCATAGACCACACTGTGTTCTTCATCTCAGCCTCTGGTGCCCCGAAGAAACGGATGTGCAGGGACCACATACATACATCAAAACTTGGTACCAGCATCCTTGCCAAACATCTAAAGTTTCCAGAACGTACACTACAGAAAGACGCGGTACAGTTGGTTGTCCTCAAACAACACCCACGTCCAACAAAAAACCCCATAAAGCCAGCTCTACTCCGAGCACTAAAACCAAAGGGATCTCCAAATCTGCACAACCTATTCCACAGCAAACCACCGACTATGACACAATGTTTCCACCCCTACCCTCACGTCAGCCTCAGATGGTCAGACGAGCTGATACGAGCGTCAGCAACAAAACCTAATATAACATACAAATGAGGCTAACAGGTATTACTACATGTAAAGAAAGACCAATCCTTAACAAAACTGGAACACTATTAACATCAAGTAAAGACCAAAAGCGAAGATAGGCTGAACACTTCCAAGAAATACTTAGTCGACCACACCCAAAAGAACTCATAAACCTTGAAACCGACTTACCAGCCCCACAACTAAGTGTCAGCCTAAATGAAATTACATTGCAGGAGATTGAAACAGCAGTGAAATTAATGGCTAACAAAAAAGCTGCAGATGAAGATGAAATAATGCTCGAAATGTTAAAAACGATCAATAGTGACAACATGAGACAACTACAGAGAATGTTAATATTTGGACATAAGAAAAGGTCCCTTCTAAATGGAAAAAAGGAATCATTATTAAAATACCAAAAAAAAAAAAAAAAAAACGGCAACCTTAGTGACTGTAACAATTGGAAAGGAGTAACCTCAATATCAGTTGTGTCAAAAGTATTTTGCAAGGTTACTTTGAATAGATTGAAATATATAGTGGATACTGCAGTGAGATAAGAACAAGCAGGATTTCGAAAAAGGAAAAGCTGTCTCGACCAGATCTTTACTCTAAGAATGAATGGTTCCACATTGAAACAAGTGTGAAAAAAAGGATGTATACTTATTCTTTGTTTTTTTGGAATTACAATAGGCTTCATAATGAAAAAATGCTGCACAGGTAACACATGTATTGACTGGGTACATGGGACCCAACTAGAAGTTCTTGATTTTGCTAATGACATAACTCTTTAGCCTATTGTAATTCCATTTTATACATGAAAAAATACACGAAGAATGACATATATTCAAGAAGTCAATCAATTTGCATAAATTGGAAGCTACATAGACCAGGGTGGTGACACCAGAAAGTAAGTTAGCATTAGAATTGCAAAAGTAGCATCGATCTTCAAGAATCTTGAGAATATATGGCATTCAAAAGTTATAAGCACAAAAACCATGTTAAGACTAGTCAATTCAAATGTAATATCCACCCTCATTTATGCTTGCTAAATCTGGAAAACAACTCAATACATAGACAAGAAATTAGATTCTTTTGAAAACAAATGCCTACGGAAAAAACTCGCCATCAAGTGGAACGAATTCAAGAACAATGCAGAGATAAGACAGATGAGATAACAACAACCAGTCTCATGGGTGATCAGGAAAAGGAGATGGACATATGTTGGTCACGTGATGAGAGAAACGATCAGAGAATCCTAAAACAAGCTATCTAGTGAAACACAACAGGCCAAAGAAAAAGAGGCAGACCACGTGAAACTCTGAAGAGGACATTATTAAGAGAGGCCAGATTAATAGGCATAAAATCCCTTGATGAGGTTGAAAGACTCGCCGAAAGCAGGAAAAATTTGACAACTACCCTACGAGCCCTATGTGACGTTTAACGGCACGGGAGGGATATAAGATATGAGATAAGACAATGGCCCACCATCTCGTATCTCTCACACTGGCTCACCATCTTTATTCTCTCACACCGGGCCACTTTCTTTTATCTCTCACACTGAAAAACCTTCTCTTATCTCTCACACTGGTAAACTTTCTACTTTCTCTCAGACTGGAATACCTTTTCTTTTCTCTCATACTTGAAAACCTTATACTTTCTCTCGGACAGAAATACCTTTTCTTTACTCTCACATTGGAAAACCGTCTACTTTATCTCACACTGGAAGAGCTTTCCTTTACTCTTACACTAGAAAACATACTACTTACTCTCAGACTGGAAGACCTTTTCTTTTCTCTCGCACTGGAAAACCTTCTACTTTATCTCACACTGGAACAGCTTTTCTTTACTCTCACACTGGAAAACTTATTACTTACTCTCAGACTGGAATACATTTTCTTCTCTCTCATATTGGAAAACCTTCTACTTACTCTCAGACTGGAATACCTTTTCTTTTCTCTCACACTGGAAAACCTTCTACTTACTCTCAGACTGGAATACCTTTTCTTTTCTCTCACACTGGAAAACCTTCTACTTTCTCTCATACTCAAAGACCTATTTTTTTTCTCACACTGGAAAGCCTTCTACTTTCTCTCAGACTGGATACGTATTCTTTTCTCTCACGCTAGAAAAAATTCTACTTTCTCTCAGACAGGAAGATCCTTTCTTTTCTATCACACTGGAGGAAAACCTTCTACTTTCTCTCACACTGAAAAACATTCACTTATCTCTCACACTGGAAAATCGTGTTTATCTCACACTAAAAACCTCTTTTCTCTCACATTTGTAAACTTTCTCTTTTCTCTCACACTGTAAGACCTTTTCATTCTCTCACACTGAAAAACCTTCTCTCTTCTCTCACACTGTAAGACCTTCTCTTTTCACTCACACTGAAAAACATTCTATTTTCTCTCACACTGGTCTACCGTCTCTTTTTTCTCACACTGGTTTACCTTCTCTTTTTTCTTACAGTGGTCTACACTCTCTATTCACTCCCACTGGAAATCATTTTCTTATCTCTAACACAGAACACCTTCTTTTCTCTCTCACACTCAAAAGCCTTCTCTTATCTCTCACAATTGAAAACGTTCTCTTTTCTCTCACACTTTTCTTATTTCTCATACTTTAAAACCTTCTCCTTCTCTCCCAATTTTAAACATTTTTTCTTTCACAACGGAAAACCTTCTCTTTTCTCTCACACTGGAAAATCTTTTCTTTTCTCTCACACTGGAAAATCTTTTCTTTTCTCTCACACTGGAAAAACTTCTCTTTTGTCTCCCACACTGGTAAATCGTTTCTTTTCTCCCACAATAGTAAATCTTCTCTATTATCCCACACTAGTAAATCTTCTCTTTTCTCTCACACTGGAAAACGTTCACCTTTCTCCCACAGTAGAACATCTTTTCTTTTCACGCACACTTGTAAATCTTCTCTTTTTTCCCCACACTGGTAAATCGTTTCTTTTCTCTCACACTGGAAATTATTTTCTTGTCTCCCACACTAGTAAATCTTCTCTGTTCTCCCACACTAGTAAATCTTCTTTGTTCTCTCACACTAGTAAATCTTCTCTGTTCTCTCACACTAGTAAATCTTCTCTTTTCTTCCACACTAGAAAATCTTCTTTTTTCTCTCGCACTGGAAAACTTTCACCTTTCTCCCACACTGGAAAATCCTTTCTTTTCTCCCACACTCCTAAATCTTCTCTTTTCTCCCACACTAGTAAACTTTCTCTTTTCTCTCACACTGATAAATCTTCTCTTTTCTCTTACACTGATAAATCTTCTCTTTTCTCTCACATTGGTAAATCGTCTCTTTTCTCTCACACTGATAAATCTTCTCTTTTCTCTCACACTGGTAAATTTTCTCTTTTCTCTCACAATGATAAATCTTCTCTTTTCTCTCACACTGGTAAATATTCTCTTTTCTCTCACACTGATAAATCTTCTCTTTTCTATCACACTGATAAATCTTCTCTTTTCTCTCACACTGATAAATCTTCTATTTTCTCTCACACTGATAAATCTTCTATTTTCTATCACACTGGTAAATCTTCTCTTTTCTCTCACACTGATAAATCTTCTCTTTTCTCTCACCCTGGTAAATCTTCTCTTTTCTCTCACTGTGGAAAACCTTTCCTTTCTCTCAGACTGGTAAACCTCATCTTTTCTCTCAGACAAGAAAAATTTCTTCTTTCTCTTATATTGAAAAGATTTCTCTTTTCTCTCACACAGGTAATCTTTCACTTTTCTCCCACACTGGAAAACCTCTTATCTCTCAAACTGGAAAACCTATTATTTTTTACATTGGTTCACCGTCTTGTTTCTATTACACTGGAACAACTTTTCTTTACTTTCACATTGGAAAACTTTGCTCTTTCACTCAGTTGAAAAACATTCTCTTTTCTCTCACACTAGTCAAAATTGTCTTTTCTCTCAGACTGCAAAAACGTTTCTTTTCTCTCTTGTTGGCCCAATTTCTCTTTTCTACCTCACTTGTAAACTTTCTCTTTTCACTCACGTCTCTTATTTCACACACTAATGTAACGTCTCTGAGACGGGTGTAACGTCTCTTAACTCACACACTGGTGTAACGTCTCTTTTCTCTCACACTGGTCTAACTTCTATTATCTCTCACACTGGTGTGACGTCTCTTATCTCTCACACTGGTCTACTTTCTCTTATCTCTGAAACTGTTTTAAAGTTTTCTGCCTCTCACATTGGTCTAACTTCTATTATCTCTCACACTGGTCTAAATTCACTCTTCTCTCACACTACTTGTCTCTTGTCCCCACACTGGTCAGCCTTCTCTTATCTCTCATACTGGTTCACCTTAAGTTATCTCTCACACAGGTGTGCCTTCTCTTATCTCTCATACTGGTTCACCTTAAGTTATCTCTCACACAGGTGTGCCTTCTATTATCTCTCATACTGATTCACCGTGATTTATCTCTCATACGGTTCTTGTTTTCTCTTATCTCTCACATTGATTCTCCTTTCCTTATTTCTCACACTAGTCTACCGTCTCTTATCTCGCACGCTCGTGTATCGTATTCTGCCATTCACACTGCTCTACGTTCTCTTTTCTTTCACTCTGGCATAACGTCTCTTGTCTACCTTCTCTTATCTCTCACACTGCTCTACCGTCGCTTATCTCTCATACTGATGTAACGTCTATAATCTCTCACACTGGTGTAACGTGTCTTAACTCAGACACTAGTATAATGACTCTTATCTCTAACACTGATGAAATGTCTGTTAACTCTCATGCTGGTTTAACATTTATTAACTCTCACACTGATGTACGTATCATATTCTTCACAATGCTTTACGTCTCTTAAGTCTCACACTGTTGTAGCGTCTATTATATCTTACACTGGTGTAACGTCTCTTACCTCTCATACTTTTGCAATGGTTCTTATATCTTACACTGGCGTGAAGTCTTTTATCTCTTACACTGGTGTAAAGTCTCTTATATCTCATTCTGTTGTAACGTATCTTATTTCTCACACTGTAGTAAGGCATCTTATCACTCACACTACTGTAATGTATCTTATCTCTCACACTTATGTATCGTCTCTTATCTTTCACACTGTTGTAACGTATCGTATATTTTAGACTGATCTAACGTATTTTATCTCTCAATTTGGTGTAACGTATATTATTTCTAACGCTGATGTAACGTATTGTATGTCTCACACTGGTGTAACGTCTCTTATCATTCACACTGGCTTACCTTCTCTTCTGTCTCACACTGTTCTACCTTCACTTAATTCACATTCCCTTAATGCTCTCAATATCGTACCATCTCTTAACGTTCGCACTGGTCTGCCTTCTCTTATGTATGGCACATAAGGTTAATATGTTTAATATTAATAGAAATAGGATGTTCTATCTTCTCTCACATTCATCTTTCGCATTGCTTCACCTTCGCTTATTTCTCACACCGGTCTACCTATATTATCTCTCAGACTGATCTATATTTTCTTATCTATCGCACTGATCTACATTTCTTTCTCTCTCACTCTTGTCTACCTTCCGTTATCTCTCACACTGGTCTGCTATTTCGTATCCCTCACACTGGCCCACTCTCTCTTATTTCTCCCACTAGTTCATCTTGTCTTACACCTCAGAGAGGCCCACCTTCTCTTATCCGTTATGTATACAGGAGCCCCACAGCCACATTGGCCACTCGTTGTTTTCACAACAACCAAGTGATCAAACACCACATCTCATCAAGAAGACATATTATCATCATCTCTTTACCACAAACTCCCAACCCACTACCCATGTACAAAATAAATATCTCACATCTAATAATGTTTTATCTTGCCTCTTTCATGTACACTATCTTGTGTTACTCTAATATATAAAGCATCGAGCTTGGCTTTATCTGTAGATCCCGAAGTGGAACTTTGTTCCATTATTCTACATGAGAGAACAAAAGAGATTGGAAGGTACAAGGGGGCACAGAAGGCTATCTTGCTGAGCAAGATAATCTACTGGTAGCAGGTGTTTTCCTCGTGATTTCTATTAGAACAAAGCAAGATATAACAGAAAAACTAATATTCAATGAAACGGACAAGTGCGTTAACGTCGAGAGCGACTACAGAACATCGACTGGTTATCATTTTGATTGAGGCAGAAAAGGATGAAAAAAATGTACTTTTATTTCTTCCACCCAGCGTTTCTCAGGCAGTTGTTAGAGGAACAATTTTGATGTCCAAGAAAAGCTTCTGTTTCCAGCAGACGTCACGTTTGTGGTCTGGAAGTTGTTGGTGCAGGGCTGGTGTATGTGCGCTCAGATCTCCCAGGTTATACATTACGTCATATCTCTGTAGGATGTTCTGTTTAATTAGCACGCCTTTTGTGTCTATGCCGAGGGTGAGGTCGGTAGCAGTCAAGTTAAAATATGAGGAGACTGGTTGCTCTCTTGGAGCTTTACAAATCACATAGATCCTGTCATGTTAAATATGTTGTGACAGTTTGCTCTCTTGGACCTATACAAATCACATAGATCCTGTCATGTTAAATATGTTGTGACAGTTTGCTCTCTTGGAGCTATACAAATCACATTGATCCTGTCATGTTAAATATGTTGAGACAGTTTGCTCTCTTGGAGCAATACAAATCACATAGAACCTGTCATGTTAAATATATTGAGACAGTTTGCTCTCTTGGAGCAATACAAATCACATATATCATGTCATGTTAAATATGTTGTGACAATTTGTTCTCTTGGAACTATACATAGCATATATATATTTGTTATGTTAAATATTTTGTTACAGTCTGCTGTATTGGATTTATACAAATCAGAGAGGTATTTGTTGGTCAGGCTAACCCTGGTCTGTATTCTCGTGTGCGGAGCAGAATATTCAATAAAAATATTTATAAAACGATTTTCTGTGTAATCAATACCATTCTTAACTTTATGCAAGGGCAGGTAAAACTGAACTTTATGAACTATGTATATTCCACACTGATTCCTCGTCCTCTGTAGAAGGTTCCACATTGATTCCTCGTCTACTGTAGAAGTTTCCACACTGAATTCTCGTCGACAGTAGAAGTTTCCATAGTAATTCCTCGTCGCCTGTAAAAGCTTCCACACTGATTTCTCGTCGCCTGTAGAATTTCCACATTGATTCGTCGTCGTCTATAGAAGTTTCCACTGTAATGTCACATGTGGATTTTCTGTTGGAGTATCAATCAAAACACTCTTCTACTCTCACCTAGCGCCATTTAGTAACAGGGTGTTGTGTACTGTTACAGCCTCTCCAATGAGACAAAGGTTTGCTTGTTCTGTTATTGTGATGGTAAAACTTGGAGTAGTAATGTAACTATCATTTCTCCACAGTCATATTCTCTGCGAGTAGTAGGTAAACCACCAATTGTTCACTGTCACATTTTCCATGGGTAAAAGCTAAACCACCCATTGTTCTCTATCACAATTTTCTATGGGTAGTAGGTATATCCCATTCCCCATTATCATATTCTCTGTGTTAACATATAAACTATGTATTTTAATATGTGCTGCTGACTGCAGGTAGAGAGGAAAACACGCATTGTCAACTGTTACATTCTTTGTTGGTAGTAGGACAATCATACGTTGTTTACTAACCTATACAATATGTTTACATATAATACGTTTGTAGTTGTAACAGTTTCTTTCAATGTTGTACCTCCATAATATCCGCTCTCTTGTATGATCATTTTATATTTTTATTCTTTTCTTTGCTTTATCCATTGTGTTTTTTTCTGGTAACGATAGTCTTTACTCAGGATGTTAATCTCAGAACATGGAGACTAACTAAATGGTTTCATGAACAAGTCAGCATTTTATCTCAGAATACGAGGAATAAATCACACTTTGTCTGACACTGACTTCGTTGTAAGTTGTAATCTGGACAATACGGAATAGAATCATCCATGGGCGATTTATTAAGGTAAATGTTAATTATAACGCCAAGTTCTATAATTTGTTACTTTCAAATATTTTATAACTAGATCTCCCAAGTACCTCTACCACAGACAACAATGAAGTCTTTATTGACAGAACATCAAAAGTGACATATGTATGGAAGAGTAGAATTTCTAAGACTGATGCACAATTTTACAAGAAAAGATAAATCACTTGGTACTGGAGAAACATCAACAAACTATAGAGCACAAGCCATGCTAGAATCCACAAAGATACTGCAGGAACAAAGATTCAAGAACATAAACATGGTCCTCCTATGTGACTCCAGATCAGTTCTCCAAACCATACAAGATGGACCATGAGACCAGATGACCACGAAAGTGACTGAACAACTGAACCAGCTGTCCCTAACCAACAAATTAACAGTACAGTGAAATCCTGCACATTGTGGCGCTGGAGGGAATGACAAAGTTGCTAAAGAAGCCACGAGAATAGAACAATTGTGACATTAACAAGATACACCACATACCTTTCCTTTCCTTGTTCTAACTTATCTCTCTTACTACACCTACGACTCTGTCAGTGCAATAATATAACACTCCTAGAAGCTGCCTGACTAGTTAGAACCACATCTTAGACTTGCAGTTACATGGTCTTCCTTACTGACAGCAAGTCTATCAGACAAAACCTGTTATCGGCAGAGAAACGCCTAGCAAGAGACACTGTGAGCACTCTCAAAGAAAAAAGGCGGACGTGTTCCATTGCGTCTGTTGAGAAAAGAATAAGCTGACAGCCTTGCCAAGTCTGGTAGCAGACATCCACATCAGCAAATTGTCTCTAACAGTTAAGTCTAAACTAAAATCAGCAACAGTACACTGGCCCTAAACGAACTACAGGCTTATCTTATTTAAAGTTGGTCAACATCTCCTTAGAAACAGACCTCTTGCAACGGACACAGCGATCTTAGAATCTCTTTCACCACTCAAAAGCACCAGGGAAGTCATTGTCCTGAATGTCGTCCAAAACCGCCTACTATCACGTTTATATTTCATCTATGGTTTCTATGTTTATATGTCATCTATAGTTTCTATGTTTATATTTCATTTACGGTTACTATGTTTATATTTCAAGTACGGTTTGTATGTTTATAATTCATATAATGTTTCTATGTTTATATTTCGTCTACCGTTTCTAGCTTATATTTCATCAACAGTTTATATGTTTATATTTCATCTACGGTTTCTATGTTCATACTTCATCTACGCTTTCTATGTTTATATAACATTTACGGTTTCTATTTTTATATTCCATGTACAATTTTTATGTTTATATTTCAACTACGCTTTCTGTGTTTATATTTCATTTATGATTTATATGTTTATATTTCACCTAAGGCTATTATGTGTGTATTTCATCTAGGATTGCTATGTTTATATTTCATCTACGGTGTTTATGTTTATATTTCATCTACCATTTCTATTTTTATATTTCATCTACGGTTTCTATGTTTATATTTCATCTACAGTTTCTATGTTTATATTTCATATACGGTTTATATGTTTATATTCCACGTACTGTTTCTATGTTTATATTTCATCTACGGCTTCTATGTTTATATTTCACCTCCGGTTATATGTTTATATTTCATCTCCGGTTTCTATGTTTATATTTCATCTTCGGTTTCTATATTTTATTTCTTCTATAGTTTCTAAGTTTATATTTCATCTACGGTTTGTATGTTATATTTCGTCTACGGCTTCTATGCTTATATTTCATCTACGGTTTCTATATTTATATTGTATCTATGGTTTCTATATTACATTTCATCTATGGTTTCTATGTTTATATTTCATCAACCGTTTATATGTTTATATTACATCTGCCGTTTATATGTTTATATTTCATATACCGTTTATATGTTTATATTTCATCTACCGTTTATATGTTTATATTTCATCTACCGTTTATATGTTTATATTCCATCTACCGTTTATATGTTTATATATCATCTACCGTTTATATGTTTATATTTCATATATCGTTTATATGTTTATATTTTACCTACTGTTTATATGTTTATATTTCATCTACAGTTTCTACGTTGAACCACTTCACCGTCAATTTCAGTTATAAAAAGAAGAAAATCTCACAAAAGACAAAGTGAAACTAATTCTTACCTTCCATGATGATCTTAGAGATGGAAGGTTGATTGTCATTAGCCGACTCAGGAAAAGCACACTTCAAGACGCAGTGTCTTCTGATATGTGTTAAGTGCAGAGGGACAAATGTCACAAGAAATTGATGTATTTTCAAGAAGCCTGTATGCTCTCCTGCCAGACTTCATATGAGAGAGCTGATGATGGATTGTTCAGTAACGGTTCTCAAGCGTGGCTTCACAATGTTTATCGTATTTTCTGGTGTTTTTTTTATGCTGGCTTGAACATTTGTCATCTTCAACTGATATTTGACGATTCATATAAAGGACGGTTTGTTCTGAAACCTGTGTTCTGCCTAAACAATGTTAACCTGTTCTAATGTGCTTGAGTTTGTCAGCCTGAAGAAGTTTTTTGATGGTTGGGGTATCAGATTTGCCGAGTTTCAGACAAGATGCAGGCACGTTGCTGGAGTTTGTCAGCCGTCGTAAGATTCCCAGAGATGTCCAGGCACAAGGTCACTAAACCTCGAGCAGAACTTTAGCACATATACCAATTAGAAACAGAGTTCAACAGAGAACAGTTAAACACATCATTAAGAATTAAATAGAGGGAACTATCTTGGACATATTTAACATCATTATCAGACAGTTTTGGAAGGATACATAATGGGACAGAGAAAGAGAAGAAGACCAAAGCAAAGATGGCTGCAAAACATAGTTGATGATCTGTGAATTTTTGCATCGGCAGAGGACATCTTGCTTACATCGGAGAGGCATACAGGAGAGCTGTGAGAGAGGCAAATTTCCGCAAGGGACATGCAAATGAATGACTGACTAACCTATTAGAATGTCATGTGACAGACTGTCTAAGCAGCTTTGAGGGTAATGACCTTCAATATCCTTATTGTATTTGTCGAACGGTACAGTGACGGCGAGTACAGTCCGAGAACTTTCAGATAGCACCTCATATTGTCCAAACCACAGCGGTAACTAGGACTGATTGCGCCTAAGGGGAAGTATAAACTAGCGCCTTGTGAAATTGTGGAATAGTTGCATTTTATGTAAAGCAGAAATGGAGTATTTTCCTTTAAAAATTAGTATCTTCTCCAAATTGTATATCCATATGTTGGCCCACCTGTCTTTGTCCAGTTACGCCTATGGATATTGGATGTTATTTGCGTCTCTATGTTATTCTGTAGGCTGTGATGTCGTCAGTCATACATACATTAACCAACAAAAAGAGGTTTGTGTTGTTATAACACAAAACAAATATATGTTGTTTTTTTTTTAACCCATGTATAACCAGTTGAACAAAGACGTATGAATTGTTCTCAACCAAATAATTCAGTCAACAGATGATAGTTAGATTAGTTTCTTTTATTCTCTGTCTCAGCGGGATTCATGAAAAAACTATAAAAAGAAAGGCTGTTACCAATAGTCTCTGTACAGTCTCTGAAGATTTCCTCACTCGTTGTCTGAATCTACCGACGTGAGTATAACTTTTGTGTGTGTGTGCTGTATACGTAACACTGTGATTGTTGTGAATTATATTTATATTATTCTTATTTGTGTGTACCATGCCCATACGTTTCTTCTTACTACGAATTATATTCATGCTGTTATTCACATTATGAATAATGTTCACACTGATCTTGATTTGTGTGACCTATGTTCATAATGCTCTCTTTGGTGTTGGAGCGAATTATGCTTATACGATTCTCTTTTCTATGAAGTACGCTCGTAGGTTTATCTTTTGTATGAAGTACGCTCGTACGTTTATCTTTTGTATGAACTACGATTTTACGTTTATCTTTTGTATGAACTATGCTTGTACGTTTATCTTCTGTATGAACTACGCTCGTAGGTTTATTTTTTGTATGAACTACGCTCGTAGGTTTATCTTTTGTATGAACTACGCTCGTACGTTTATCTTTTGTATGAACAACGCTCGTAGGTTTTTCTTTAGTATGAACTTCGCTCGTACGTTTCTCTTTGGTATGAAATACGCTGATAGGTTTATATTTTGTATGAACTACTCTCGTACGTTTCTATTTTGTATGAACTACGCTCGTACGTTTATATTTTGTATGAACTACGCTCGTACGTTTCTCTTTGGTATGAACTACGCTCGTACGTTTATCTTGTGTATGAACTACGCTCGTACGTTTGTACGCTCGTAGGTTACTGTTTTGTATGAATTAGGCTCGTACGTTTATCTTTTGTATGATCTACGCTCGTAGTTTTCTCATGTGTATGAACTACGCTCGTAGGTTTCTTTTTTGTATGACCTATGCTCGTACGTTTCTCTTTTGAATGAACTACACTCGTACGTTTCTCTTGTGCATGAACTTCGCTCGTACGTTTATATTTTGAATGATCTACGATCGTAGGTTTCTCTGTTGTATGAACTACGGTCTTAGGTTTCTCTTGTGTATGAACTACCCTCGTAGGATTGTCTTTTGTATGAACTACGGTCGTAAGTTTATCTTTTGCATGAACTACGCTCGTACGTTTCTCTTTTGTATGAACTACACTCGTAGGTTTCTGTTTTGTATAAACTACGCTCGTACGTTTATCTTTTGTATGAACTACGCTCTTACGTTTATCTTTTGTATGAACTACGCTCGTAGGTTTCTCTTTAGAATGAACTACGTTCGTAGGTTTCTCTTTTGTATAAACTACGCTCTTACGTTTCACTTTTGTATGAACTACGCTCGCACGTTTATCTTTTCTATGAACTACGATTGTCCGTTTATCTTTTGTATGAACTACGCTCGTACGTTTATCTTTTATATCAAATACGCTCGTAAGTTTCTCTTGTGTATGAATTACGCTCGTACGTTTATCTTTTGTATATTCTACGCTCGTAAGTTTATCTTTTGTATGAATTCCACTCGTACGTGTATCTTTTGTAAGAAGTACGTTCGTACGTTTCTCTTTTGGTATGAACTACGATCGTACGTTTAACTTGTGTATGAACTACGCTCGTACGTTTCTCTTTTGTATGAAGTACGCTCGTAGGTTTCTCTTGTGTATGAAATACGCTTGTACGTTTATCTTTTTTATGAACTACGCTCGTAGGTTTCTCCTTTGTATGAACTACTCTCGTAGGTTTCTGTTTTGTATGAATTACGCTCGTAAGTTTATCTTTTGTATGAACAACGCTCGTACGTTTCTCTTGTGTATGAACTACGCTCGTACGTTCATCTTTTGTAAGAACTACGCTCGTAGTTTTCTCTTTTGTATGAAATACGCTCGTAGGTTAATGTTTTGTATGAATTATGCTCGTACGTTTATCTTTTGTATGAACTAAGCTCGTACGTTTATCTTTTGTATGATCTACGCTCGTGCGTTTCTCTTGTGTATGAACTACGATCGTAGGTTTCTCTTTTGAATGAACTACGCTCCTACGTTTCTCTTTTGTACGAACTACGCATGTACGTTTAACTTTTGTTTGAAGTACGCTCGCACGTTTATCTTTTGTATGAAATACGATCGTATGGTTATCTTTTGTATGAACTACGCTCGTACGTGTGTCTTTTCTATGACCTATGCTCGTACGTTTCTCTTGTGTATGAACTACACTCGTACGTTTCTCTTGTGCATGAACTTCGCTCGTACGTTTATCTTTTGAATGAACTACGCTTTTTGGTTTCTCTGTTGTATGAACTACGCTAGTAGGTTTCTCTTGTGTATGAACTTCGTTCGTAGGTTTATCTTTTGTATGAATTACGCTCGTAGGTTTATATTTTGTATGAACTACGCTCGTAGGTTTCTCTTTGGTATGAACTACGGTCGTACGTTTCTCTTTGGTATGAACTACGCTGATAGGTTTACCTTTTCTATGAACTGTTGTCGTACGTTTATCTTTTGTATGAACTACGCTCGTACGTTTATCTTTTGTATGACTACGCTCGTAGGTTTATTTTTTGTATGAATTACGCTCGTAGGTTTCTCTTTGGTATGAACTACGCTCGTACGGTTATCTTTTGTATGAACTACGCTCCTACGTTTATCTTTTGTATGAACTGCGATCCTACGTTTCTCTTTGGTATGAACTAGGCTCGTACGTTTATCTTTTGTATGAATTACGCTCGTACGTTTATCTTTTGTATGAACAACGCTCGTACGTTTCTCTTGTGCATGAACTACGCTCGTACGTTTCTCTTCTTTATGAACTACTCTCGTACGTTTCACTTGTGTATAAAATACGCTCGTACGTTTCTCTTTTGAATGAACTACTCTCGTACGTTTATCTTTTGTATGAACTACGCTGGTACTTTTCTCTTGTGTATGAACTACGATTGTATGTTTCTCTTTTGTATGAACTACGCTCGTAGGTTTATATTTTGTATGAACTACGCTCGTACGTGCCTTTTTTGTATGAACTACGCTCGTAGGTTGTTCTTTTGTATGAACTAAGCTCGTAGGATTCTCTTGAGTATGAACTACACTCGTACGTTTAACTTTTGTATGAACTACGCTCGTAGGTTTGTCTTCTGTATGAACTATGCTCGTAGGTTTCTCTTTTGTATGAACTACGCTTGTACGTTTCTCTTGTGTATGAACTACGCTCGTATGTTTCTCTTTTGAATGAACTAATCTCGTACGTTTCTCATTTGTATAAACTACGCTAGTACGTTTCTCTTTTGCATGAAATTCGCTAGTAGGTTTCTCTTTTGTATGAACTATACTCGTACGTTTATCTTTTGTATGAACTACGGTCATAAGTTTATCTTTTGTATGAACTACGCTCGTAGGTTTATCTTCTCAATGAACAACGCTTGTAGGTTTCTCTTTTGTATGAACTACGTTCATAGGTTTCTCTTGTGTATGAACTACGCTCGTAGGTTGATCTTTTGAATGAACTACGCTCGTACGGTTCTCTTTTGTATAAACTACTCTCGTAGGTTTCACTTTTGTATGATCTACTCTCGTATGTTTATCTTTTGTATGAACTACACTCGTAGTTTCCTCTTTTGTATGAACTACGCTCGTACGTTTATCTTTTTTATGAACAACGCTCGTAGGTTTCTCTTTTGAAAAAACTACTTTCTTAGGTTTATCTTTTGTATAAACTATGCTCGTACGTTTATCTTTTGTATAAACTACACTTGTAGGTTTCTCTTGTGAATGAACTACCCTCGGAGGTTTCTCTTTTGTATGAACTATGCTCGTACGTTTCTCTTTTATATGAACTACGCTCGTACGTTTCTCTTTTGTATGAACTACTCTCGTACGTTTCTGTTTTGTATGAACTAATCTCGTACGTTTACTTTTTGTATGATCTACGTTCATAGGTTTCTCTTGTGTATGAACTACGCTCGTACGTTTATCTTTTGTAATGACTACGCTCGCAGGTTTGTCTTCTACATGAACTACGCTCGTAGGATTCTCTTTTGTTTGAACTACGCTCGTACGTTTATCTTTTGTATTAACTACGCTCGTAGTTTTCTCTTTTGTATGAAGTACGCTCGTAGGTTTCTGTTTTGTATGAACTACGCTCGTACGTTTATTTTTTTTACGAACAGCGCTCGTACGTTTCTCTTGCGTATGAACTACGCTCGTACCTTTCTCTTTTGTAGGAACTACGCTCGTACGTTTCTCTTTTGTATGAACTACGCTCGTACTTTTATCTTTTGTATGAACTGCGATAATACGTTTCTCTTTGGTATGAACTAGGCTCGTACGTTTATCTTTTGTATGAATTACGCTCGTACGTTTATCTTTTGTATGAACAACGCTCGTACGTTTCTCTTGTGCATGAACTACGCTCGTACGTTTCTCTTCTTTATGAACTACTCTCGTACGTTTCACTTGTGTATAAAATACGCTCGTACGTTTATCTTTTGTATGAACTACGCTCGTACGTTAATCTTTTGTATGATCTACGCTCGTACGTTTCTCTTATGTATGAACTACTCTTGTAGGTTTCTCTTTTGTATGAACTATGCTCGTACGTTTATCTTTTGTATGAACTACTCTCGTACGGATATCTTTTGTATAAACTACGCTCGTACGTTTCTCTTTGGTATGAATTACGATCGTACGTTTAACTTGTGTATGAACTACTCTCGTAGATTTCTCTTTTGTATGAACTATGCTCGTACGTTTCTCTTTTTGAATGAACTACACTCATACGTTTCTCTTGTGCATGAACTACGACCGTACGTTTATCTTTCGTATGAACTACTCTCGTACGTTTATCTTTTCTATCAACTATGCTCGAACGTTTCTTTTGTGTATGAATTATGCTCGTACATTTATATTTTTGAATGAACTACGCTCGTAGGTTTCTCTTGTGTATGAACTACGCTCGTAAGTTTCTCCTTTGTATGACCTACGCTCGTAAGTTTCACTTGTGTATGAACTACACTCGTACGTTTCTCTTCTGCATGAACTTCGCTCGTATGTTTATGTTGTGTATGAACGACGCTCGGAGGTTTCTTTTTTGTATGAACTATAGTCTTACGTTTAGCTTTTGTATGAATTTCGCTCGTAGGTTTCTCTTTTGTAAGAACTATTGTCGTACGTTTATCTTTTGCATGAACTACACTCGTAGGTTTGTCTTTTGTATGAACTACGCTCGTAGGTTTCTCTTTTGTATGAACTACGCTCGTAGATTTCTCTTTTGTATGAAGTGCTCACGTAGGTTTCTCTTTTGTATGAACTACGCTCGTACGTTTATCGTTTGTATGAACTACGCTCGTACGTTTCTCTTGTGTGTGATTCACGCTCGTACGTTTCTCTTTTGAATGAACTACTCTCGTACGTTTATCTTTTGTATGAACTACGCTGGTACTTTTCTCTTGTGTATGAACTACGATCGTATGTTTCTCTTTTGTATGAACTACGCTCGTAGGTTTATATTTTGTATGAACTACGCTCGTACGTGCCTTTTTTATATGAACTACGCTCGTAGGTTGTTCTTTTGTATGAACTAAGCTCGTAGGATTCTCTTGAGTATGAACTACACTCGTACGTTTAACTTTTGTATGAACTACGCTCGTAGGTTTGTCTTCTGTATGAACTATGCTCGTAGGTTTCTCATTTGTATAAACTACGCTAGTACGTTTTTCTTTTGCATGAAATTCGCTAGTAGGTTTCTCTTTTGTATGAACTATACTCGTACGTTTATCTTTTGTATGAACTACGGTCATAAGTTTATCTTTTGTATGAACTACGCTCGTAGGTTTATCTTCTCTCTGAAGAACGCTTGTTCGTTTCTCTTTTGTATGAACTACGTTCATAGGTTTCTCTTGTGTATGAACTACGCTCGTAGGTTGATCTTTTGAATGAACTACGCTCGTACGGTTCTCTTTTGTATAAACTACTCTCGTAGGTTTCACTTTTGTATGATCTACTCTCGTATGTTTATCTTTTGTATGAACTACACTCGTAGTTTCCTCTTTTGTATGAACTACGCTCGTACGTTTATCTTTTTTATGAACAACGCTCGTAGGTTTCTCTTTTGAAAAAACTACTTTCTTAGGTTTATCTTTTGTATAAACTATGCTCGTACGTTTATCTTTTGTATAAACTACACTTGTAGGTTTCTCTTGTGAATGAACTACCCTCGGAGGTTTCTCTTTTGTATGAACTATGCTCGTACGTTTCTCTTTTATATGAACTACGCTCGTACGTTTCTCTTTTGTATGAACTACTCTCGTACGTTTCGGTTTTGTATGAACTAATCTCGTACGTTTACTTTTTGTATGATCTACGTTCATAGGTTTCTCTTTTGTATTAACTACGCTCGTAGTTTTCTCTTTTGTATGAAGTACGCTCGTAGGTTTGTGTTTTGTATGAACTACGCTCGTACGTTTATTTTTTTTACGAACAGCTCTCGTATGTTTATCTTTTGTATGAACTACACTCGTAGGTTTCTCTTTTGTATGAACTACGCTCGTACGTTTATCTTTTTTATGAACAACGCTCGTAGGTTTCTCTTTTGAAAAAACTACTTTCTTAGGTTTATCTTTTGTATAAACTATGCTCGTACGTTTATCTTTTGTATAAACTACACTTGTAGGTTTCTCTTGTGAATGAACTACCCTCGGAGGTTTCTCTTTTGTATGAACTATGCTCGTACGTTTCTCTTTTATATGAACTACGCTCGTACGTTTCTCTTTTGTATGAACTACTCTCGTACGTTTCTCTTTTGCATGAACTACGCTCGTACGTTAATCTTTTGTATGATCTACGCTCGTACGTATCTCTTTTGTATGAACTACCCTGGTACGTTTATCTTTTGTATGAACTACGCTAGTAGGTTTCTCTTTTGAATGAACTACGCTCGTACGTTTTTTTTTGTATGAACTACGCTCGTACGTATCTCTTTTGTATTAACTACCCTGGTACGTTTATCTTTTGTATGAACTACGCTAGTAGGTTTATGTTTTGTATGAACAACGCTCGCTCGTTTCTCTTTTGTATGAACTACGCTTGTAGGTTTCTCTTGTGTATGAACTACGCTTGTAGGTTTCTCTTTTGAATGAACTACGCTGGTCCGTTTCTCTTTTGTACGACCTACACTCGTACGTTTCACTTTTGCATGAACTACGCTCGCACGTTCATATTATGTATGAACTACGACCGTACGTTTATATTTCGTATGAACTACGCTCGTACTTTTATCTTTTCTATCAACTATGCACGTACGTTTCTTTTGTGTATGAATTATGCTCGTACGTTTATATCTTTGAATGAACTAGGCTCGTAGGTTTCTCTTGTGTATGAACTACGCTCGTACGTTTCAATTGTGTATGAACTACTCTCGTCCGTTTTTCTTTTGTATGAACTACTATCGTACGTTTATCTTTTTTATAACAACTCTCGTAGGTTTCTATTTTGAATGAACTACTCTAGTATGTTTCTCTTTTGTATGAACTATGCTCGTACGTTTATCTTTTGTATGAACTAAGCTCGTAGGTTTCTCTTTTCTATGAACTACTATAATATTTTTCTCTTTTGTATGAACTACGCTCGTAGGATTCTCTTTTGTATGAACTACGCTCGTACGTTTCTCTTGTGTATGAACTACGCTCGTACGTTTCTCTTGCGTATGAACTACGCTCGTACGTTTATCTTTTGTATGAACTACGCTCGTACGTTTAACTTTTGTATGAACTACGATCGTACGTTTATCTTTTGTATGAACTACGCTCGTACGTTTATCTTTTGTATGAACTATGCTCGTACGTTTCTCTTGTTTATGAACTACGCTCGTACGTTTATTTTTTGTATGAACTACGCTTGTACGTTTCTCTTGTGTATGAACTACGCTCGTACTTTTCTCTTTTGTATGAACTACGCTCGTATGTTTCTCTTTTGTATGAACTACTCTAATATGTTTCTCTTTTGTATGAACTATGCTCGTACGTTTATCTTTTGTATGAACTAAGCTCGTAGGTTTCTTTTTTGTATGAACTACGCTCGTACGTTTATCTTTTGTATGAACAACGCTCGTAGGTTTCTCTTTTGAAAAAACTACTCTCGTAGGTTTATCTTTTGTATGAACTATGCTCGTACGTTTATCTTTTGTATGAACTACGCTTGTAGGTTTCTCTTTTGAATGAACTACGCTCGTAGGTTTCTCTTTTGTATGAACTATGCTCGTACGTTTCTCTTTTATATGAACTACGCTCGTACGTTTCTCTTTTGTATGAACTACTCTTGTACGTTTCTGTTTTGTATGAACTACGCTCGTACGTTTATCTTTTGTATGAACTACGCTCGTAGGTTTCTCTTTTGTATGAACTACGCTCGTACGTTTCTCTTTTGTAAGAACTACGCTCGTACGTTTCTCTTTTGTATGAACTACGCTCGTAGGTTTATCTTTTGTATGAACTACGCTCGTACGTTTCTCTTGTTTATGAACTACGCTCGTAGGTTTCTATTTTGTATGAACTACGCTCGTACGTTTCTCTTTTGTATGAACTACGCTCGTACGTTTATCTTTTCTATGAACTACGCTCGTACTTTTCTCTGATGTATAAACTATTCTGGTACGTTTATCTTTGGTATAAACTACGCTCGTAGGTTTCTCTTTTCTATGAACTACGCTCGTACGTTTCTCTTTTGTCTGAACTATGCTCGTACGTTTATCTTTTGTATGAACTACGCTTGTAGGTTTCTCTTTTGTATGAACTACGCTCGTACGTTTATCTTTTGTATGAACTACACTCGTATGTTTCTCTCTTGTATGAAGTACTCTCGTAGGTTTCTCTTGTCTATAAACTACGCTCGTAGGTTTCTCTTTTGTATGAACTACGCTCGTACGTTTGTCTTTTGTAGGAACTACTCTCGTAGGTTTCTCTTTTGTAGGAACTACTCTCGTATGTTTTTCATTTGTATGAACTACGCTCGTATGTTTATCTTTTGTGTATGACCTACGCTCGTAGGTTACTCTTTTGTATGATCTACTCTCGTATGTTTATCTTTTGTATGAACTACGCTCATAGTTTCCTCTTTTGTATGAACTACAGTCGTAGGTTTCTCTTGTGTATGAACTACTCTAGTACGTTTTTCTTTTATATGAACCACGCTCGTAGGTTTCTCTTTTGTATGAACTACGCTCGTACGTTTATCTTTTGTATGAACTACGCTCGTACGTTTATCTTTTGTATGAACTACACTAGTTCGTTTATTTTTTGTATGAACTACTCTCGTACGTTTATCTTTTGCATGAACTACGCTCGTGGGTTTCTCTTTTGAAAGAACTACGCTCGTAGGTTTATCTTTTGTGAACTACTTTCATAGTTTTCTCTTTTGTATGAAGTACGCTCGTATGTTTCTGTTTTGTATAAACTACGCTCGTACGATTATCTTTTCTTTGAACTACGCTCGTACTTTTCTCTTATGTATGAATAACGCTCGAACGTTTGTCTTTTGTATGAACTTCGCTCGTATGTTTGTCTTCTGTATAAACTACGCTCGTAGGTTTCTCTATTGTATGAACTAAGCTCGTACGTTTGTCTTTTGTATTAACTACTCTCGTAGGTTTTTCTGTTGCATGAACTACGCTTTTAGGTTTCTGTTTTGTATGAACTACGCTCGAATGTTTATCTTTTTTATGAACCACGTTCGTACGTTTCTCTTGTGTATAAACTACGCTCGTACGTTTATCTTGTGTATGAACTACGCTCGTAGTTTTCTCTTTTGTATGAAGTACGCTCGTAGGTTTCTGTTTTGTATGAACTACGCTCGTACGTTTATCTTTTTTATGAACTATTGTAATATTTTTCTCTTTTGTATGAACTGTGCTCGTATGTTTATCTTTTGTATGAACTAAGGTAGTAGGTTTCTCTTTTGTATGAACTGTGCTCGTAGGTTTGTATTTTGTATGAACTACTCTCGTACTTTTCTCTTTTGTATGAACTACTCTCGTACGTTTATCTTTTGTATGAACTACACTGGTACGTTTATCTTGTGTATAAACTAAGCTGGTACGTTTATCTTTTGTATGAACTACACTTGTAGGTTTCTCTTGTGAATGAACTATGCTCGTAGGTTTCTCTTTTGTACGAACTACTCTCCTACGTTTATCTTTTGTATGAACTACGCTCGTAGTTTTTACTTTTGTATGAAGTACGCTCGTAGGTTTCTATTTTGTATGAACTACGCTCGTAGGATTATCTTTTGTGTGAACTACGCTCGTACGTTTCTCTTGTTTATGAACTACGCTAGTACCTTTCTATTTTGTATGAACTACGCTCGTACGTTTCTCTTTTGTATGAGTAACGATCGTTCGTTTATCTTTTGTATGAACTACGCTCGTATTTTTGTCTTCTGTATGAATTACCCTCGTAGGTTTCTCTTTTGTATGAACTACTCTCGTAGGTTTGTCTGGTGTATGAACTCAGCTGGTACGTTTATCTTGTGTATAAACTAAGCTGGTACGTTTATCTTTTGTATGAACTACACTTGTAGGTTTCTCTTGTGAATGAACTATGCTCGTAGGTTTCTCTTTTGTACGAACTACTCTCCTACGTTTATCTTTTGTATGAACTACGCTCGTAGTTTTTACTTTTGTATGAAGTACGCTCGTAGGTTTCTATTTTGTATGAACTACGCTCGTAGGATTATCTTTTGTGTGAACTACGCTCGTACGTTTCTCTTGTTTATGAACTACGCTAGTACCTTTCTATTTTGTATGAACTACGCTCGTACGTTTCTCTTTTGTATGAGTAACGATCGTTCGTTTATCTTTTGTATGAACTACGCTCGTATTTTTGTCTTCTGTATGAATTACCCTCGTAGGTTTCTCTTTTGTATGAACTACTCTCGTAGGTTTGTCTGGTGTATGAACTCAGCTTGTAAGTTTCTGTTTTGTATGAACTACGCTCGAAAGTTTATTTTTTGTATGAACTACGCTCGTAGGCTTCTCTTTTGAATGAACTACGCTCGTACGTTTCTCATGTGTATAAACTACGCTAGTACGTTTCTCTTTAGCATGATCTTCGCCCGTAGGTTTCTCTTTTGTATGAACTACACTCGTATGTTTATCTTGTGTATGAACAACGCTCGTATGTTTATCTTGTTTATGAACTACGCTCATACGTTTATCTTTCGTTTGAACAATGCTCGTAGGTTTCTCTATTGTATGAACTACGCTCGTAGGTTTCTTTTGTGTATGAACTACGCTCGTAGGTTTCTCTTTTGTATGAACTACGCTCGTACGTTTGTCTTTTGTTTGAACCACTCTCGTAGTTTTCTCTTTTGTAGGAACTATGCACCTATGTTTTTTTTGTATGAATTACGCTCTTATGGTTATCTTTTGTATGAACTACGATCGTACGATTATTTTTGGTATAAACTACGCACGTACGTTTATCTTTTGTTTGAACTATGCTCGTACGTTTCTCTTCTGTATGAACAACGCTCGTATATTTATCTTGTGTATGATCTACGCTCGTACGTTTCTCTTGTGTATGAACTACGCTCGTACTTTTCTCTTTTGTGTGAAATACGCGCGTACGTTTATCTTTTGTATGAACTACGCTCGTATGTTTATCTTTTGTATGAACTATGCTTTTAGTTTTTTCTTTTTTATGAACTACGCTAGTAGGTTTCTCTTTTTTATGAACTACTCTAATATGTTTCTCTTTTGTATGAACTACTCTCGTTATTTTATCTTTTGTATGAACTAAGGTCGTATGTTTCTCTTTTGTATGAACTACGCTCGTACGTTTATCTTTGGTATGAAATACGCTCGTACGTTTATCTTTTGTATCAACTACGCTGGTACATTTATCTTTTGTATAAACTACGCTAGTAGGTTTATCTTTTGTATGAACAACGCTCGTACGTTTCTCTTTTGCCTGAACTATGCTCGTACGTTTATCTTGTGTACGAACTTCGCTCGTAGGTTTCTCTTGTGTATGATCTACGCTAGAATGTTTATCATCTGTATGAACTACGTTCGTACGTTTATCTTTCGTATGAACAACGCTCGTAGGTTTCTGTGTTGTATGAACTACCCTCGTAGGTTTCTCTTGTGTATGAACTAGGCTAGTACGTTTATCTTTTGTATGAACTACGCTCGTACGTTTCTCTTTTGTATGAAATACGCTCGTAGGTTTCTCTTTTGTAGGAACTACGCTCGTATGTTTATCTTTTGTATGAACTACGCTCGTACTTTCCTCTTTTGTATGAACTACAACTGTAAGTTTCTCTTGTGAATAAACTACACTCGTAGGTTTCTCTTTTGTGTGAACTACGGTCGTATGTTTATCTTGTGTATGAACTAGGCTCGTATGTTTACCTTTTGTATGAACTACGCTTTTAGTTCTGTTTTGTAAGAACTACGCTCGTACGTTTCTCGTTTGTATGAACTACGCTCATAGGTTTGTCTTCTGTATGAACTACTCTCGTAGGTTTCTCTTTTATCTGATCTACGCTCGTACGTTTCTCTTTTGTATGAAATATGCTCTTAAGTTTCTCTTTTGTATGAACTACGCTCGTACGTTTATCTTGCGTATGAACTACGCTCGTATGTTTGTCTGTTGTATGAACTACGCTTGTAGGTTTCTGTTTTGTACGAACTACGCTCGTAAATTTATCTTTCCTGTGAACCACTCTCGTACGTTTATCTTTTGTATGAACTGCACTCGTACGTTTCTCTCTTGTATGAACTACGCTCGTACGATTATCATTTGTATGATCTACTCTCGAACGTTTCTCTTGTGTATGAACCTTGCTCGTAGGTTTCTCTTATGAGTGAACTACGCTCGTACGTTGGTTTTTTGTATGAACTACGCTCGTACGTTTCTCTTTTCTATGAACTACGCTGGTACGTTTACCTTTTGTATGAACTACGATCGTACGTTTATCTTTTGTATGAACTATGTTAGTAAGTTTCTCTTTTGTATGAACTACGCTCGTACGTTTACCTTTTGTATGAACTACGCTCGCAGGTATCTCTTTTGTATGAACTACGCTCGTATGTTTATCTTTTGTATGAACTACGCTCGTACGTTTCTCTTGTGTATGAACTACGCTCGTAGCTTTCTCTTTTGTATGAACTACGCTCGTACGTTTATCTTTTGTATGAACTACGCTCGTACGTTTATCTTTTGTATGAACTACGCTCGTACGTTTCTCTTTTGTATGAACTACGCTCGTAGGTTTCTCTTTTGAATGAACTACGCTCGTACGTTTATCTTTTGTATGAACTACGATCGTACGTTTATCTTTTGTATGAACTACGCTCGTACGTTTATCTTTTTTATGAACTATGCTCGTACGTTTCTCTTTTGTATGAACTACGCTCGTACGTTTATCTTTTGTATGAACTACGCTCGTACGTTTCTCTTGTGTATGAACTACTCTAATATGTTTCTCTTTTGTATGAACTATGCTCCTACGTTTATCTTTTGTATGAACTAAGGTCGTAGGTTTCTTTTTTGTATGAACTACGCTCGTAGGTTTCTCTTATGTATGAACTACGCTCGTACGTTTCTCTTTTGTATGAACTACGCTCGTACGTTTATCTTTTGTATGAACTACGCTCGTACGTTTATCTTTTGTATAAACTACGCTGGTACGTTTATCTTTTGTATAAACTACGCTCGTAGGTTTCTCTTTTGTATGAACTACGCTCGTAGGTTTCTCTTTTGTATGAACTACGTTCGTACGTTTCTCTTTTGTATGAACTACGCTCGTAGGTTTCTCTTTCGTCTGAACTACGCTCGTAGGTTTCTCTTTTATATGAACTACGCTCTTACGTTTATCTTTTGCATGAACTACGTTCGTACGTTTTTCATTTGTATAAACAACGCTCGTACGTATCTCTTTTGCATGAACTTCGCTCGGACGTTTCGCTTTTGTATGAACTTCACTCGTACATTTATCTTTTGTATGAGCTACGCTCGTATGTTTCTCTTTTGTATGAACTACGCTCGTACGTTTGTTTTTGTGTATGAACTACGCTCGTACGTTTCTCTTGTGTATGAACTACGCTCATAGGTTTCTCTTGCCTATGAACTACGCTAGTACGTTTCTCATTTGTATAAACTACGCTCGTACGTTTCTCTTCTGTATGAACTACGCTCGTATGTTTATCTTGTGTATGAACTACGCTCGTACGTTTATCTTTCGTATGAACTACGCTCGTACGTTTCTCTTTTGTATGAACTACGCTCGTAGGTTTCTCTTTTGTATGAACTACGCTAGTATGTTTCTCTTTTGTATGAACTACGCTCGTACGTTTATCTTTTGTATGAACTACGCTCGTAGGTTTCTCTTTTGTAGGAACTAAGCTCGTATGTTTTCTTTTGTATGAACTACGCTCGTATGTTTATCCTTTGTATGAACTACGCTCGTACGTTTATCTTTTTTATGAACTACTCTCGTATGTTTATCTTGTGTATGAACTACGCTCGTAGGTTTCTCTTTTGTATGAACTACGTTCGTACGTTTATCTTTTGTATGAACTACGCTCGTAGGTTTCTCTTTTGTATGAACTACGCTCGTATGTTTTCTTTTGTATGAACTACGCTCGTATGTTTATCTTTTGTATGAACTACGCTCGTACGTTTCTCTTGCGTATGAACTACGCTCGTACGTTTCTCTTGTGTATGAACTACGCTCGTACGTTTCTTTTTGTATGAACTACGCTCGTACGTTTATCTTTTGTATGAACTACGCTCGTACGTTTCTCTTTTGTATGAACCTAGCTCGTAGGATTCTCTTTTGTATGAACTACTCTAGTACGTTTAACTTTTGTATGAACTATGCTCGTACGTTTATTTTTTGTATGAACTAAGCTCGTAGGTTTGTATTTTGTATGAACTACGCTCGTAGGTTTCTCTTGTCTATGAACTACGCTCGTACGTTTCTCATTTGTATAAACTACGCTCGTACGTTTCTCTTCTGTATGAACTACGCTCGTATGTTTATCTTGTGTATGAACTACGCTCGTACGTTTATCTTTCGTATGAACAACTCTCGTAGGTTTCTCTGTTGTATGAAATACGCTCGTATTTTTCTCCTGTGTATGGACTACGCTCGTAGGTTTCTCTTTTGTATGAACTACGCTCGTACGTTTATCTTTTGTATGAACTACGCTCGTAGGTTTCTCTTTTGTAGGAACTAAGCTCGTATGTTTTCTTTTGTATGAACTACGCTCGTATGTTTCTCTTTTGTATGAACTTCGCTCGTATGTTTCTCTTTTGTATGAACTACGCTCGTACGTTTCTCTTCTGTATGAACTACGCTCGTATGTTTATCTTGTGTATGAACTACGCTCGTACGTTTATCTTTCGTATGAACAACTCTCGTAGGTTTCTCTGTTGTATGAAATACGCTCGTACGTTTCTCTTTTGTATGAACTACGCTCGTAGGTTTCTCTTTTGTATGAACTACGCTCGTACGTTTATCTTTTGTATGAACTACGCTCGTAGGTTTCTCTTTTGTAGGAACTAAGCTCGTATGTTTTCTTTTGTATGAACTACGCTCGTATGTTTATCCTTTGTATGAACTACGCTCGTAGGTTTCTCTTTTTTATGAACTACTCTCGTATGTTTATCTTGTGTATGAACTACGCTCGTAGGTTTCTCTTTTGTATGAACTACGTTCGTACGTTTATCTTTTGTATGAACTACGCTCGTAGGTTTCTCTTTTGTAGGAACTAAGCTCGTATGTTTTCTTTTGTATGAACTATGCTCGTATGTTTATCCTTTGTATGAACTACGCTCGTACGTTTCTCTTGCGTATGAACTACGCTCGTACCGTTCTTATTGGTATGAACTACGCTCGTACGTTTATCTTTTGTATGAACTACGCTCGGACGTTTATCTTTTGTATGAACTACGCTCATACGTTTCTCTTTTGTATGAACCTAGCTCGTAGGATTCTCTTTTGAATGAACTACGCTCGTACGTTTATTTTTTGTATGAACTACGATCGTACGTTTATCTTTTGTATGAACTACGCTCGTACGTTTATCTTTTTTATGAACTATGCTCGTACGTTTCTCTTGTGTATGAATTACGCTCGTACGTTTATCTTTTGTATGAACTACGCTCGTACGTTTCTCTTGTGTATGAACTACTCTAATATGTTTCTCTTTTGTATGAACTATGCTCCTACGTTTATCTTTTGTATGAACTAAGGTCGTAGGTTTCTTTTTTGTATGAACTACGCTCGTAGGTTTCTCTTATGTATGAACTACGCTCTTACGTTTCTCTTTTGTATGAACTACGCTCGTACGTTTATCTTTTGTATGAATTACGCTCGTACGTTTATCTTTTGTATAAACTACGCTGGTACGTTTATCTTTTGTATAAACTACGTTCGTAGCTTTCTCTTTTGTATGAACTACGCTCGTACGTTTCTCTTTTGTCTAAACTATGCTCGTACGTTTATCTTTTGTATGAACTACGCTTGTAGGTTTCTCTTGTGTATGAACTACGCTCGTACGTTTTTCTTTTGTATGAAATACGCTCGTAGGTTTCTCTTTTATATGAACTACACTCGTACGTTTATCTTTTGTAATAACTACTTTCGTAGTTTCCTCTTTTGTATGAACTACTCTCGTAGGTTTCTCTTGTTTATGAAGAGCATTGCAATGCCATAAAAATTGGAGATTATGATATACCAGAGATTAGATATGCTGATGACAGAGTATAACTGTCTACAACACAAAAAGTAATGAATAACTAATCTTGTTACACCGTAAGAAAAGTGAAGAGCAAAACCTTTATCTTAATGTGAAGAAAACTAAACTGATGACAATTGATGGTAAAGCAAATAAGGCACATGATATATATATATATATATATATATATATATATATATATATATATATATATATATATATATATATATATATATATATACACACACAATACATGATAATCTAGAGAAGACCATCTTGGAAGGGTACATAACGGGAAAAAAAACAGAGAAAGACCAAGGCAAAGATGGCTGCTAGACATCGTTGAGGATCTGAAAATGGATGCATCAGCAGCAGGCCATCTTGCTCACAACTGAGAGGCCTACAGGAGTGCTGTTTGGGAGGCAAAGTTATGCAAGGGACATGCAAAATAATGAATGAATGAACATACATATATCAGTGAGGAAGTATTGGAAGGTGTGTAGAGTTGTGAATATCTTGCATCATTAATTATTAATACTGGAGATACAAGGAGGGAGATTAAAAGGAGGACAAATATCGCTCTCCAGAAAATAAAACAACTAAAGAAGCTGTGATGAAGAACAGATGAAAATAAGATTTTTAAGGGCATGCATCTTTCCCATTGCAATATCTGTCTGCGAGACCTGGACACTTAACAAAACAGCTGTGAAACATATAAATGCCTTTGAATGTAAATGCTACAGAAGAGTTCTTCAAATATCCTGGACACAAAAAAAAAACAAATACATCCATATTACAAGAACTTAACATTGAAGAAGTCTGGCTAGTAAAGAGTATTAAAGAGAGAAAACTTAAATATTTTTGACACATTAAACGTCATTAGAAATTAAAGAAGACCGTCTTGGAAGGTTACATAATAGGAAAAAGAAAAAGAGGAAGGCCAAGGTGAAGATGGCTGCAAGACATTGTTGATGATCTGCAAATGGATGCATCAGTAGCAGGCCATCTTGCTCATAACAAAAAGGCCTACAGAGGTGCTCCTAGGGATGCATGGGTTATTCTTGTGACTAAAAGAAACAGTAGGAAACCCAGTGAACGAAATATTAAAATTTCCTTATACAAAAGATGTGGAGAGAGGAGAAACTACATGATACAAGAAATATGGAGATAGGATAAACTACCTGATACAAGAAATATGGAGACAGGAGAAACTACCTGATACAAGAAATATGGAGACAAGAGAAACTGCCTGATACAAGAAATATAGGGAGAGGGGAAACTACCTGACATAAGAAATATGGAGAGAGGATAAAGTACCTGATACAAGAAATATGGAGATAGGATAAACTACCTGATACAAGAAATATGGAGACAAAAGAAACTGCCTGATACAAGAAATATAGGGAGAGGGAAGACAAACTGATAGAAGAAATATGGAGAGAGGAGAAACTACCTGATGATTGAAAAGCAATTAACAAGAAAGGAGATACAAGGCTATGTTAAACTACAATGTTATAAACTTATTACCACTAAACTAGCAAATATTATCAATAATATTACTCAGCAGAACATAACCTTGCATGAAGAAATCTTAGGAGAGTATCAAACTGGATTTTGAAAGAGCAGATCTACAGTAGAAGACAAGCTATTCTTGTTGAGATAGAAAGTAGAGAAATGGTTGGAGTATAGAAAGGAAGTCTATAACAGGTTCATATGCTTCAAAAAGGCATATGACAGCATCCATAGAACAAGCAACAGAACATAATAAAGGAGCTTCAGATACATAAGAAATACATAAATATAGGTAAATACTGCATGGAAGAAATAGAAAACGTCGTGCTATATAAAGGAATGAATACACAACAAACAATTACAAATAAGAACAGACCTGAAGCTAGGTATTGATCTCCCCCAGTGCTGTTTAGACTGGTCCTATACAAAACTTATAGGAGCAATACATTTAAAAAAATAAATAAATAAAAATCATTTATGACAGAACAAGAATATCAGGATATGCAGACGCTATGAATAGTAGTAGGAGAAATTTAAAACAGACCACAGAAGTCTCCAGACATCTGAAAGAACAAGCGGAAAAGTGGGGCTAAAGATGAATCAAGAAAAAAAAATGAATACACATAAGAAGCAGGATCAGGAAAACCAAACAAGCAATCAGATCCATGTAGGAGGAGCAGTCAGTAAATAGGTCAGAAATCTGCACAGACTGAATATGCTGGAACATTCTTTTATCATTTAATTGTGGTGTTAGCGAGAAATTAGAACCAAATTTATATCCTAGCACACTACGGCTATTAACACCATCCATTTATATATACCAACTGACGTGCATGTGTTTAAAAAGTGTAAACAACTAATATATATATATATAGTTTTTTCTTTAGTATTATATATTGGGTTTTATCTTTATCACTTGTATATTAAAGTATATTAAATACTTTGCCTCCAACGTTAAACTTTGTTAAAATGGACCTTTGTCCTAGGAATCTTACACGTTATCATATCCCCTTCACATCCCAAGCCTTCAAATATATTTTCCTCTTATGTCGGAAGCACGGCTAATCTTTAGTCTACAACATGAGTGATATCCCATCTCCCCACCATTGCCCTCACTTCTTTCACAACCCAGGATCTTTTCTTTCATGGATGTTCCTCTTGACTGGGTTGTCAACCCAGTGATCATATAGTGTCATGACAATGACCTTATCTAAATACTAAACTGCCATTCATTTCTACCAGACAAAATCATAAATCCAGTGACATGTATATAAACTCCAATATTACCAGTTAGGATTATATATCTTATCTTATATCTTATATCCTTCCTGTGCCGTTAGACGTCACATAGGGCTCGCAAAGTAGTTCGCCAATATTTCCTGTCTTCGGCGAGTCTTTCAACCTCAACAAAGGATTTTATGCCTGTTAACTTAGCCTCTCTTAATAATGTTCTCTTCAGAGTTTCACGCGGTCTGCCCCTTTTTCTTCGGCCTGTTGTGTTCCACTTGATAGCTTGTTTTGGGATTCTCTGCTCATTTCTTCTCATCAAGTGGCCAACATATGTCCATATTATAAGTACTCAATAATTGTGTTAGCACAGATCATGCATAAGCATATTATACATTCTATTAAATAACCGTGATATGCTTTGGTTTTAATTTCCCATCAGTCGGTGCTTAAACAATAATGACTCACTCATTTGCATGTCTCTTGTGGAACTTTGCTCCCCTAACAGCTCTCCTACAAGCCTCTCAGTTGTAAGCAAAATGTCTGCCTGCTGATACATCCATTTGCAGATCATCAACGATGTCTTGCAGCCATCTTCGCTCTGGTCTTCCTCTCGTTCTTTTTCCCTTTATGTATCCTTCCAAGACGGTCTTCTCTAAATTATCATGCAGTTTAATGTGTCCAAAATATGATGGGCATTCAGAACACATTGCTTTTTTTCAGCTAATAATGAAGATAGAAGAATGAAATTTTGCTCACTTTAAATATGCCATGTGCCGAATGTGCGAACCGAATTGCACCGCAAACAATAACAGTATATGGGTGCCCAAACCGTTGAAATAGAGAGTGTTACCAACTTGCAGTATAACAGTGAATTGTGATAGAATTTCTCATTGCAGAGAAGAAAAAAACTGTTGGAACATTCGCGAGCATCTATGTGATGTGTATGGAAGTTTTGCAGTCGACGGGTTCAGAGAATCAAAGAATCAATAAGTGGAGATAAGGAATTGCATGACCTGCTGTGCTATGGACGTCCTGCCACAGTCTCCAAGGCAGAAATGTTGAAACACAATGAGGGCATTATTCTTATTGATAGGAGTATCTCTATTCAGCAATTGGCCTTAAAGCTGTCAGTCATCAATGGTAGTGCAAATGCTGTTATAAAAGCTCCCGGATTTTCTAAGGTTTGTGCAAGATGGGTTCCTAGAAGTCTCACAAATGACCGTCGATTGCAAAGGACAGCAATTTCTTCTGAATTGTTGGAGCGTTTCATTGTTGAGGGAGATAATTTTTTGGCTAAAATCATAAATATGACCAAACCTGGGCACATCATTTTGAACCTGAAACAAAAAGACAACCAATGAGTGGCATCATCTGCAATCAGCAGGAAGAAAGAAATTCACGATATCTCCTTCAGCTGGAAAGGTAATGATCACTTTCTTTTGGGACATTGAAAGTGTGATTCTTGTGGATGTTATGCCAAAAGGAGAGACAATCAATTCGCAAGCTTACATTAAGACATTGAAAAAAACTCAATCAACGTTTTCGTAGAGTTCTGCAGCACAAGATTCCAGTAGACCTGCTTCTCCTTCACGACAATGCATGCCATCAAACATGTCTGGCAACACATGAAGCAATTGCCAAATTGGGTTGGACCGTACTACCCCATCCACCCTATAGTCCAGATTTGGCACCCTCCGATTTCCATTTGTTTGGTCCACTAAAAGATGCACTCCAAGGGGTAAGATTTGAAGATGATGAAAGAGAGATACACGAAGCGAAGAAGTGGCTACAGAATCAAGAGAAAATCTGGTACGGGGTAGGAATACATACACTTGTTTTGCGCTGTCATAACATTTTTTTTATATAAATAGGAAACTACGAGGCTTTGGTATGGTAAAGTAATAGAACACACAATTTTTTTAGGATTATACCTCGAAAAAAATTGTAGAAAAGCACTTTAGGGAGATGTGACAGAAAGAAAAATCCCAAGTAATTCTCTTGTGATTTTTCTTTCTCTCAAGTCTCACTAAAGTGCTTTGTCTATGATTTTTTCGAGGTCTAATCCTACAAAATTGTGTTCTCTTCAATTGTCGGTTCGGGTTCTTTCTCCTACAATAATAATTCACGCTGTTGATTTCCGCTTTCACAGTCGGTCAGCAATGACTACTCAAGCCATAATTTGATCAAGGCAAATAAATGGTTTTGTTTAATCACAACACCAGACAACACACATGTTTACATCAGATAACATATAAACACACACACACATGTTTATTCTCACAACAATAAACAACATGAAAAATATGACCACCCTTATGAAAATCAACAAAATCAAACCAAGGTGCCAGTCCACGTGGCGCTACTACTCATTTCAACATATCTTACGAATCTATTGTCTTCTCTTGAACATAAATGCATATACCCAACAATCATTAGTTGGCCACATTCCTTTACACACATAGGATTTATTGTCAACACAACCACATACGCGGTACACTGCCTGCGTCGTCATCAAGTGCAATAATGAAATGAGCAATGACACATTAACAGCACTACCACTCGTATGAAAAATAAACATATCATAGCATTATAATCATGGATGAACTGACACTGACCAACATACACAAGTGGACACACACAAAACACCAAGGGAAACAATTATCAGTGTCTATGAATTAATTGGAGTTCTGAGTTAGTTTGTTTATTTTGTCTTGCATATCTTTGAGGCTGCTTGATAGCAGACAATTATCATCCGCAAAGTCAAGGTTCTCCAGCACTGTGTCAAAGTTTATTGAAATCCCTCGCATTTGTCTGATGTCGCCTCCTTCATTAACCAGTCTCTTGCCAAGATGAATAATGTTGGCGATAGTACACATCCCTGCTTCACTCCTGTTTGTACCCTAAAGCTGCTGGAGGTATGTTCTCCACAGATAACTTTGCACTGAAAACCCTGAAGTAGGGCGTTGATTACATTCACTGTCTTATGGGGGAGGCCATGCCATCTTAGGATTTTCCACTGTGCATCTCTGTTGACACTGTCAAAGGCTTTCTCAAAATCTATAAATAATGCATATGTTGTGCTATGCCACTCATTTGCCTGCTCTAATATTTGTCAAGTACAAATATGTGGTCTATGTATGATCTTCCTTTCCTAAATCCTGCCTGATCTTTCCGAAGTTTTAACTCAAGTGCTTGTTCTAATCTGTTGCTGATTATTCTGCAAAATACTTTACTGGTGAGTGGCAGGAGGGTAATGCCTTTCCAGTTCCCGCAATCTCTGAGGTCACCCTTCTTTGGTAGTTTTACTATAAGGCCAGTTTTCCCTTCTTCTGGAGCTTTTTCTAGGTCCCAGATTTGTTCTAGTATCCGGCAAAGTTGTTTTGGTGTTTCTGTTTCTTCCTCTTTCAACATCTCAACAGTCACTTCATCTTCACTTGGTGTCCTGTACAATTTTAACTTCTTTACTGCCTCCTTTCAGAAGGAGCTGCCCGGCAGGGAAATATACAGGATCTATACTCCACAATTAAGAAGATGACTGGAAATTATAGTGTGCCGATGAGGCCAGTGAAAGACAAGAATGGGAAAACAATACCCAATGACTGGGGACAGAGAGACAGATGGATGCAGCACTTTGAAGAATTGTTGAATAGACCAGCCCCTCATAACCCACCGAATATTGAACCAGCCGATAGAGATCTACGAATAGATTGTGGTATACCAACAAGGGAAGAGATTTGTAAAGCCATAAAACAGCTGAAGCATGGCAAGGCAGCAGGACCTGATAACATCCCGGCAGAAGCACTGAAAACAGACATTGAGACCAGCGTAGACATTCTTCACCCCCTCTTCAGAAAGATCTGGGAAGAGGTGCAAGTGCCTACAGAGTGGAAAGAAGGTTACCTTGTCAAGCTACCAAAGAAAGGTGACTTGAGCTCCTACTCCAACTATAGAGGTATAACACTGCTATCAATACCAGGAAAGGTACTCAACCGAGTTATTCTAAATAGGATAAAGGATGCGGTAGATCCACAACTCAGGGACCAACAAGCAGGATTCCGGAAGAACAGATCCTGTACAGACCAAATAGCAACATTACGTATCATCGTAGAACAATCACTGGATTGGAACTCACCTCTCTATGTCAATTTTATTGACTATGAGAAGGCTTTCGACAGCGTCGACAGACAGACCCTATGGAAGCTGTTGAGACACTACGGAGTACCGGAGAAGATTACCACCATCATTAAAAACTCCTATGAAGGGATGACATGTAGGGTAATCCATGGACAACAACTAACAGATGCCTTTCAAGTTAACACCGGAGTGAGACAGGGATGCCTGCTGTCACCATTTCTATTTATCCTGGCCATAGACTGGATTATGAGAAAATCAACAGAAAATAGGAGAAATGGTATTCAGTGGACGCTCTGGACTCAATTGGACGACCTAGACTTTGCTGACAACCTGGCACTTCTCTCCCAGACTAAGCAACAGATGCAAGAGAAAACCATATTAGCGGCAGAAAATTCCTCAAGACTAGGCCTTACCATCCACAAGGGAAAGAGTAAAGTTCTTAGAGTAAATGAGGTCAACGAAATGCCCATTATATTGGAAGGAGAGGAACTGGAAGAGGTTGAAAAGTTTACTTATTTGGGAAGTGTGATAGACAAGCAGGGAGGAACAGAAGCTGATGTAAAAGCAAGAATGGGCAAGGCAAGAGTAAAATTCCATCAGATGAAGAAAATATGGGGAACTTCAGCCTTGTCAATTAAATTGAAGATCAGAGTATTTAACACCATGATAAAGCCCATTCTGCTATACGGTTCAGAAACTTGGAGAACTACTGTTACGATCATGAAACGAATCCAGACCTTTATTAACACATGCCTTAGAAGGATTCTGCAAATACGATGGCCAGTTACCTTAAGTAACCAAGAACTGCAGCAGCGAACAGGCCAGCAACCAGTGGAAGACGACATCCTACGAAGAAAATGGGGATGGATCGGACACACCCTATGGAAACCCACATCCAGCACTACAAGGCAAGCCCTAACATGGAACCCACAGGGTAAAAGGAGGAGAGGTAGACCAAGGAACTCCTGGCGCCGAAGTCTGGACACGGACATCAAAATAATGAACCAGACATGGAGACAGTTGGAAAGAGTGGCCCAGGACCAAACTGCCTGGCGAGCTCTTGTTGGCGGCCTATGCTCCACGAATGGTCAGAGGCATAGATAGATAGATAGATAGATATTGCCTCCTTTACTTCACTTATTGTTATTGGTCCTGTATTGATGTTTAGTTCCGTTTTTACTTCAGGTATGTCTATTGTTTGTGTTGCTTGTGTTCTGTTTAGTAGGGTGTTAATGTGTTCCCTCCATCTTTCAATTTTTTTCTCTTTCTCCACTGATCAGTTGTCCCTTATGTGTCTTTATTGCACTCTCACATCTTGTGCTGAAGTTTCCTGTCATCTGCTTTGTGATTTGTATATGGTTTTCATATCATTTGCATATGCTGCTCTCTCTGCTGTTTCTGCTAAGTTGTCATAGTATTGACGTTTATCTTGACGGCATGGTTCCTTCACTTCTTTGTCTTTTTGTGCATAATTGCTTAAACCTTGTTCTTTAAGCCGTTGTGATTTGGTTTTCAGTAATTTTTTTCTTTCTTTTCTTTCTTTGCTCTATCTTTCCCCATGTGGTCTTTCGTATCCATTCCTTCTTTCTCCATTTCTAATATCCCAGCACCCCTTCTACTGTTTCCTGCAGTGTTTCACTGAACTCTAGTATAAACATTTCTTTTTTGTCTTGTAGGCACTGAAGCAGTTCTTAAGTACTATTGAGAATTCATTCTTTGTTTTCTGTAAAGTAGTATTATATAATTTCTGAGGCGTATTATTTGCTGTAACTCAACTAAACCCGTATTCTACTGGGTGATTAGTCTTCTGTGGAGTACAATTTTCCTTTCATCTTAGAAATTACTTCTTGTTGCTGGTGCTATAAGAAAACCTAATTTTCTCTGTTACACACTAAGAAAATCAAACAAGACTCCCAGGCTTTCAACTCCACAGAATAATACTGATACAACAACTTAACTGAACTTGGCTGTCTCCCAACATAAAAAAAATCAGTCAAACAGTGAGAGTTATAACAAAGCCAGTGGTGTAGTTTTTATATTCAGACAACACAAGTTTATTGATAGAAAAAATGAGGGATGAAATTATGAGGATGGAAACATAGCCCATAAGGCTGGAAAGACATTTACAATGACAATTCCCGGCGTGAGAAAACTACGCCATATGGGAGAAAACCTTACAATGTACTTATACAATAAAATCCATACTCACAACGTATCCAACCGAACAACTTCAGCTGTCACAAAAACTAAATACTACATCCTAACTTCCCTCTACCAAAAACTGCTACTACTGAAAACACTACCTAACCGAGACTATCTCTCTAACACATAGTAAGGCTCCATCTGCATAAAAACAAGTAAGGCTCCTCATTTCCTAATCGTGAATGGTATTTATACTATCCCTATCCACTCACGTTTTCTCCATACTGCACGCTTATTTCAATACCCCCGCTTATGCTCTCAGCCAAGATACTTTTCAAAGAAGGGAACTCACTCTATTAATTGTTTCCTGATTACCAGTACTGCTTATATCCCATAGCCAAGAGTACTGCTATAGCTGGTCTTTCAGTTTTGCTGTATCAAAACAAGCCTTTCTGTGTTCTCCGATTTTCGCTTTCCTTAATTTTAGATTTATTTTTGCTACCAGAAGGTTGTGATCACTTCCTACATCTGCTCCTTTCCTTGCTCTCACATCTTGTAGTGACAGTTTCCACTTGTTGTTTCTTAGCATGTGATAGATTTGGTTTTCTGTGGTTTTATCTGTGGACCTCAAATACACTTAATGGATGTTTTTATGTTGGAAAATTGTCCCTCCGATTGTCATTATGTTTTCTTCACATAAATTGCACAGTCGTTTTTTATTTATTTCTCCGATTCCTTCTCTTCCCATGATTCTTCTTCTATCTTCAATTCACTCACCAACTTTTGCATTGAAGTCGCCCAAGATGAGTAGCATATCATACTTGGGTATTGTTTCTACTGTGGCTTGGAGGCTGTTGTAAAAATCTTTTTTTTTAAAATTCATCTTCAGCTCCTTCTGTTTCTGTATAACAAACTATAATAGACAACATCGTGAATTTGAGTTGAAGTGTGCGTATAATACTCTCTCCTTTATGGGGGTCCATTTCACCAATGCTCTTGATGCTTCTTTTGTTATAATCAATGCTACTCCTCCTTCATGATGATCTTCTTTACCTGACCATATTATTATATCTTCTGTGTGCAGTGTTGTTAATTTCCTTCTGCCTTGTCCTGTCCATCTTGCCTCCTGTCATAGTATGTCTAGTTTGTATCTGTGCATTTCCTTGATGGTTTGTGCTAGTTTTCGAGTCTAATGAACTGTTCCTGCATTCCAGATGTCTATTTGCTTCTTGTGTTAAGTTCCAGGAGGTATGAATCGAGCCGGGGACTTCCAGTGGCTGGCTTTCATCCACAACCTTCACGGGCTCAGTTTCCTGATAAGCATTTCTCCTTCCACCTGCATTTTTTTCCATTGCTTCTGTTTCTGTAGCAGTCTAATAGTTTGTTTTTTTTTTACCAGTTAGGGTTGCTGGCCCTATGCCAAACCATCCTTAGTCGCCTTTTATGATCATGCGTGGTAGGGTACAGTGGTCCTATTCTTTGCAGATGTCGGGTACCA
Source organism: Achatina immaculata (assembly GCA_009760885.1). Taxonomy (NCBI): domain Eukaryota; kingdom Metazoa; phylum Mollusca; class Gastropoda; order Stylommatophora; family Achatinidae; genus Lissachatina; species Lissachatina immaculata. The sequence goes on from CM019698.1 coordinate 46,159,051, forward strand.
CGTGGGGGATAAAATAAAAAAGCTAACTCAGAATGCAAACAACATAAGACTAAAGATCAGCTTAGGAAAGACAAAGTTAATGAAGCAAAATGTGAACAACAGAAATGTACTCAGAGTAGATAGCTAGTTAGTGGAGGAGGTCAACGAAATTGTATGTCTTGGCAGTAGAGTAGTAGAACATTTATACACCGCGGTAGACATCAACTGCAGACTTCCTAGAGTAAACCAGGCTTTTTCAATTCTGCAGACTATATGGAGATTAAAAAAAACAAACTAACCATGAATATGAAAATCAGGATATTTAAGAGTAATGTTCTAAGTGTAATACTCTATGGAAGTGAATGCTGGAAAATCACCAAAACCACAGAAAACAATTTGAGTTCTTTCCAGACTAAATGTTTACGAAGAATTAGAAAAATATTTTGTCAAAACACCATAAGAAATAACATCTTATTGGCAGAAATGCAGATGAAGCCACTGACAACAATTATTGAGGAAAGACGCTGGCGATGGTTGGGACATGTGCTCATAATGACTGACAACTCACTACCAAAAATAGCACTAAAATGAACAACACAGAGGAAGAGAAGTAAGGGTAGACAAAAAGAGACAAGGAGAAGAACAACAGAGAGGATGTTGAGCAGTAGAGTGCTCACCTGGGCAAGAGCGGAAAAAAGCAAAGGACAGGCATTTGTGGAAAACCCTTGCGGAAGCTCCAAGTGCTCTGGGCACTTAAGGTCGAGAGTGATATATATATATATATATATATATATATATATATATATATATATATATATATGAATCAAGTAGAAGCATTCATATATGTCAAACATGATAATGAAAATCTCAATGGTAAAAATCATGCATCACAAAATTCTACTCTTAACTGGAAATCATTACAGACTTAACACTGAACCCATATCATGATTTACACTTATAATACTCCAACGTACAACTTACATATAGTAGCTTACACAATATGAGGGGGCTCGGGCAACATTGAACTCTTAGTATAACATTCATTTATCCGAAATCACAACATCAGAAACTTCAATATAGCACATCCAGATATTCCACAACAACGGCTCCCCCAAGTAACGTGTGTTACCCCGCCAAAAGCCTCAGAAAAAGTGACCAACCCTACATATTTCATCCCACCTGACCAACACACGGGCAATCCCCAGAATACTACGAGAAAAGGTGACCTATGGCCCTTCGAACGGCCGGTTTTCGAAAAACCAAGCACAGCCTACTTCATAATTCTAGACATGATTTGTAAGTTCATAGGTTCTTGACCTGCCTTTTCCCAGTCCTCATCGTTCTTGAACTTGACCTGAATTTAATGTTTAAAATCCTCCTCAAGCAGTAGTTCATGAATGTTTGTATTGTCTTGGTCATAACACATGTCTGCGAACGATATAATAGGACAATCTTTACGTTTTTATTGAAAAGTATTAAGTTTGGTTCTTGATTTGATGTTCTTGGATGATCATATTTTGTTAGGTTTGATAAATACTGTCCTGGTCTTGGTTATTCTAGCTTTAACATCATTTTCCGTTCCCCTGTATTTATTCACTATGCTGCCTAAATATGTGAAATACTCTAATTCCTCAAATGACACTTCCTCGATTACCATGAAGCTATTGCTTGTACTATTACTTTTCAATATCTTTGTTTTTGTCTGTTAACATTTAGTCCCATTTTAGCTGAATTCTTGCTTAAGAAAGATCTTGTATTTGTGTGTGGCTCTGTGCCAGAATTACCACATCATCTACGAAGTCAAAATCTTCCAACAGATTCCACAATGTCCATTGTATTCCATTTCTTTTCCCTTGGGTGGTGTTTTCATGATCCAAACAACTGCTAGAAGAAATAGGAACGGTGATAGCAAACATCGCTGACGTACGCTGTTTCTGTGAGAGTTCCTCCATGCACGATCCTACAAGTTGTTCCCTCATATACGATATTTGTAAGCTTTGTTATCTTGGTTGGGATACCATAGTGTACCAGTAGTTTTCATAGCATTTATCTAAACTATCGAATGCTTTCTCGTAATCAATGAATGTAACTAACAGTGAAGAATTCACTCCATTGATTGTTCTATTATAATTCACATTGTAGCAGAGTGATCTTCCTAGCCTGAAACCTGCTTTCTCTTCTCTTAGTTTATTATCTACTGATAGTTTATTTATATTTAGCAAAATCTTTTTGTTGGGTACCGAACACAGAGAGATGCCTCTATAGACCTTACATTCTAATAGATCTCTTTTCTTTGGGAGGTTTTATAAGATGGGCCTCCTTCCAATCCCCTGGGAGTTTCTCTTCTTCCCGAATCCTGCTAAAAGGTAGGAGTAGTATTTCTGTTGTTATGTCTGTGTTCGCCAAAACCATTTCTGCTACAACTCCACCTGGACCTGCCGCCTTATTTGTCGTCAACTCTGAGATAGCGTGATCAATTTCATCCTTGTTGTGTGGTTCTACATTGATGTCTAGAGTATTCTCTGCTACTGGTATCTCCTCTGTTTCTGCCGGTGCCGGCCTATTTAGGATTACACTGAAGTATTCCACCAATCTTTGCATTTTCTCTTCTTCTAATGCTACTGTCTTACCTTACCCTGTTTCTAATGGGCTTTTCTACCCTGCGTGAACTATGTGCCAACTTTTTGGTGATTTCATACGGGACTCTTCTTTTTTTTTTTTGTCAGCTGCCTCTTCTGCCTGCCCCGCCATATTATCAAAATGGGCGTGTCTGCTTTTTTCTTTACGCTTTTCATCTCCTTTTTATGGGCCATATTGTATTCTCTCTGAACCGAGGCCTTTGCTCTTCTTCTTCTACTGTCATTTATTTTTGCTTTTATTTCTGTCCTTATGTCTATCTTCTTCAGTATTTCCAATGTAATCCACTCCTTGTGCTGAGGTTTCTTAAAACCAACTGTCTCTTCATATGATTTGCTCCACATTTCTTTAGCACTATTCAACAAGCGTTCACATCTGGTGTATCTTCTTTGTATACCTACTGCAGAACCTGAAATCTGTTGATCAGTTTCAGTTTAAAGTTCTTTACGATTTCTAGGTCTTCCAACATCACCATATTATATCATTTCCTTGCCATATCTGTTCTGTGGTGCTTCTTCAGTTTCATTCTCAGTTTATCTATCAATAGGTGGTGGTCAGACGATACATCAGCACCTCTTTTCACTTTGACATCTTGCAATGTTTGTTGCCATGGTTGTCTAGGATTTCCTGCAATGTGTTGTAGAATTCATCCTTTACTACCTCTTGTGCATCATTGGTTGGAACGTATACCTGGATCATATTCAGCTTATTTTTTATCTTTGTTGAGAGTAAGCTGTAATTATCCTAGAGCTAACTGCCTCCCAGATTATCAATCCTCTTTGGGACTCTCTGGATAACATTAGTGCCACGCCCTCTGAATGTGTTACATCTGGGTTTTGGTGACCTGAAAACAGAATTGTTGCTAGTCTAAGCTTACCTGTTCCTGTCAAGTGTGTTTCGCTGAACCCCAGAATCTTTATAACATATCTATTCATATCTCTCGCTATCAAGGCAGCCTTTCCATTTTCATACAGTGTTCTAACATTCCAGTATGCAGTTATAAAAGGTGTCCTGGTACTCAGTTGGGATGTCGGTTCTGTAGCGTCCTTATGGATTTGACTGCATAACGTCATGTACTGTCTTATCAGAGTCCGTGCTGTCTTATCAGAGTACGCGCTGTTTTATCAGAGTCCGCTCTGTCTTATCAGAGTCCATGCTGTCTTATCAGAGTCCATGCTGTCTTACCAGAGTACCCTCTGTCTTATCAGAGTCCGCTCTGTCTTATCAGAGTCCATGCTGTCTTATCAGAGTCCGCTCTGTCTTATCAGAGTCCGCCCTGTCTTATTAGAGTCTGCTCTGTCTTATCAGAGTCCGCTCTGTCTTATCAGAGTCCATGATGTCTTATCAGAGTCCGCTCTGTCTTATCAGAGTCCACTCTGTCTTATCAGAGTCCGCTCTGTCTTATCAGAGTCCGCTCTGTCTTATCAGAGTCTCCTTCCCTTTCCAAGACAAAGTTTCCTGGTTTTCGTCTCCGCGTATCTTTAACGATGCAGTTTTTTTTTTACATAGAACAGATCGTTGGCCTATCCTCCAAATCTCCATAGTTCCCTCTTATGACAGACATGGAAGGTGGCAGTGGTCCTATTCTTCTCTAACCAGATCTGGGCCCCAGTAGCCACACAGGCATGAGAAACATGGGTCACTACAAAATAAGATCAAACCTTTGAAACTGGAATCTTGAGAAGACGTTGCGGACTGATTAGAGATCCTACATCACAAGAATGACACACATTTGAAATAACACAAAATACACACACTATTCCAGTCGTCATTTATACCTTACATCTTGCATCCTTCCTGTGGGGTTAAACGTCACATAGACCTCGCACGATAGTTCGCCAGTTTTCCTGTTTTCTGCGAGCTTTTCAACTTCATCAAGGGATTTTGTTTCTACTAAAATGGTCACGTGATGAGAAGAAACGATCAGAGAATCCCAAAAACAAGCTATCAAGTGGAACACAACAGGCTAAAGATTAAAAGGCAGACCACGTGAAACACTAAAGAGGACATTGATATGAGAGGCCACATTAATAGGCATAAAATACCTTGATAAGGTTGAAAAGATCGAGAAAACTTGAAAAATTGTCGATCTACCTAACGAGCCCTATGTGACGTTTAACGGCACGGGAAGGCCACAAGATATAAGATAAGAAAATGGCAGTCTTAACAATGTCCTCTTTAGACTTTCATATAGTCGATCTCTTTTTCTTTGACCTGTTGTATTCTACTTGATAGCTTGTTTTGGGATCCTCTGACTGTTTCTTCTCATCACGTGACCGATCACCTGTAAGATAGGTTGTTGTTTACTCATCTTTCTTATCTCTGCATTTTTCTTGAATTCGTTCCACCTTTTACTGAGTATTTTCCTTATGTATTTGTTTTCAAAAGAATCTAATTTGTTGTTTATTTCTTTAGTTGTTTTCCAACATTCGCATGAATAAATGATGGTGGATATTTGAATTGGATGATGTTAGTTTAGTTTGTGTGTTTATATCTATTGAATGCCGTATGGGCGCAAGATTTTTTAAGGTAAGTGCGGCTTTTGCAATCCTAATTCTATCTTCCTTTCTGGTGTCACCAACCTGTTCTATGTGGAACCATCATTGTGAAAAATAACAGATTGAGATGGCCCAAAGACTTGGGGAGGATATATGAGAACAGACAGACAAAAAGGGCTTATGCAGCAGTGGGAAACGGGAACATACCAAGAGACAAACCAAGACAACGGTGGCGCGGCAAACTGGAAGAAGACCTACTAGAAGTGGACAAATGGCAAAAGAAGACTAAGAACAGAGAGGGACAGAGACAAGTATTATCTGAAGCAAGGAGCCGAAATAACTCGGAGAGCTGAATAAATGAACTCCCACATTCTGGATCAAAGGTGCCTAGGGTAGAGAGAATGTAACATATCACATCAATCTTGATCAAATGTGACTAGGGTAGAGAGAATGTAACATATCACATCAATCTTGATCAAATGTGACTAGGGTAGAGAGAATGTAACATATCACATCAATCTTGATCAAAGGTGACTAGGGTAGAGAGAATGTAACATATCACATCAATCTTGATCAAAGGTGACTAGGGTAGAGAGAATGTAACATATCACATCAATCTTGATCAAAGGTGACTAGGGTAGAGAGAATGTAACATATCACATCAATCTTGATCAAAGGTGACTAGGGTAGAGAGAATGCAACATATCCCATCAATCTTGATCAAATGTGGCTAGGTTAGTCCAGCAAAACTTGAGCATAGAATGATCACAGCCAAGACTCTGACCTTTCTGTGAGCTGGAGTTATCTTCCTCTTGTAGATCTGGATGGTATATTTTCTTTCCTGTTCTGTTAAAGTCTGGATGGTAGTGTTTCATTAACGAGAGATGTGTCAAATGTTGATGGTTCGTACCAGTAACCGATACTTCCAGGCCTTCATTTGTGAAGAGCCAGAACTAACCGGTCTACACAGAACATATTCGATTTATCAACAGCAAAAGTCTAATGCATGAACTAATAAAATAATTGGTCCAGCACATATGAGTGAATTATTTACTTGTCCTCTGATATTAACACGGGCCGTAGACAACAAGCAATACAGGGTGTTTTTAAAGTCTCACTAGACTTTCTTTGTAAAAAGAAGAAAATGACGTCATAAAAATGTGCTGCACAGTGAAGAAAAATGCAGTGAATGGTTGCCATCTGCTGGAGTAATGTTTGTACTCAAAACAAAAAGGTGTTATCAACGAAAGAAAGAATTTTGTTGGTTGAACACGTGTTTCGAAATGGCGGTCGATACACACGGATGGTTCTAAGATTTATAGCAACATTTCCTGATAAACATCCTCCTCATCGCACTACGGTTAGAAAGTTGTTGAATAAGTTCGTGATACGGGAACTGTGGAAGAAGATGCTCTGCGATCTGGTAGGCCTGCTGTGTCTGAAGAAAAAACTCTAGGTATCCAAGACAGAATCCTGAAAAGTCCATGCAAGTCCTTAAGGAAAATGTTGCAAAAAGTTAACGTATCACTGAGCACAGTGTATGAATTTATTAAACATAGGTTAAATTTTCATCCATACAAGATTTCTGTTGTGCCGGAACTAAAAGAATGTGAAAATTAATTCAGATTAAAGTACTCCACATGGTTTCAACCATTTTTAGCTGAAGAAGACGAGTCAATTCTCGATTTAACATTCTTCTCTGATGAGGCATGGTTTCATCTATCTAGATACGTTAATAGCCCAAATAATCGTATTTGGAGCAGTGTTAACCCCGATGCATTTCATGAAGCGCCGCTACACGATGCGAAAATTGGGGTATGGTGTGCCGTCAGTAGAAAACGTTTAATTGGACCAATTTTCTTCAACAACACTATAAATACCCATCGGTACCGTCCTGACATTCTGGAACCTTTTCTATAACAGCTGAACGAACGTGAAGTTTAAGAAGCGTGGTTCCAGCAAGATGGTGCAACTTCTTACACAGCTAGAGCAACTCACGGTTTTTTTTGGAAGAAATTTTCGCAAATCGCATAATATCTCGTGGAATTTGGCCTGCTCGTTCTCCAGATCTAAATGTATTAAATTATTATATATTGGGTTTCTTGAAAGGAAATATTTACAAGAATAATGTAGAAACAATTGAGGACCTGAAAGAAGCAATCAGATTACCATTCAAGAAATAACAACAAACACGTTGCACAAGGTATTTGACAATATGAAGAGACGTGTACAATCATGTCTTGAAGCCTGTGGTGGACATTTCCAACACCTGTTATAATGAATATTTCAGTGATACATTCCAGCTAACCCACAATAGCATTGTATCATTGCAGTCACTATTGTAACTAATTAAATGACGTTTTTGAGCACATTTTTGTGATGACGCCGTTTACTTCACTTTTCAATTTTTTTTTTCATAGAAAGTGTAGTGAGACTTTAAAAACACCCTGTACATGCAAAAGAACATTTATAAAACTTACGTACGAGAATTTTAGTTTACAAGTTCTTATATTTTATGTAGTTGTATTTATTGTTCTTATTTCGTTGGTTAAAATTAATTTTCTTTTTGTTTGGTTGATGGAAGTCATTCTTTAGTTTATTATTCAGTCTTCAGATGATAGGAAATAACAAGTTGAACAACATTCGTGATAACTTACGAATTACATTTTATTATCCGTCAGTCGTTTCAGGCACATGATGATATCATTCAGTAAAAACAGGTAGAATGTTTAGTCAGTCAAACATGTAGATTATTATGACAGTAAGACAGGTATACTGTTAAGTCAGTAAGGCAGGTAGATTCTTTAAGACGGGTAGATCGTTACATCAGTAAGATAGATAGGCTGTTAAAGACAAGTAGATTGTTAAGTCAGTAAGACATGTATATTCTGTAAGATAGGCAGATTGTAAAGTTAATAAGACAGATAGAGTGTTAACATGTTGATATTCTTGCCTTAAATTCCAAGTAACAACTTGATGCGATGAGTGAGGATAATATTCAGATGACCTGACCGTGAGAAGTTGACGCTGAAAACTTGTTATTTACAAATAGTTTCCTTAAGAACCTCCCTTGAGTTCTCCAAACATAAACAGACTTGTTACTTACAAATAATTTCCTTAAGAACCTCCCTTGAGTTCTCCAAACATAAACAGACTTGTTACTTACAAATAGTTTCCTTAAAAACCTCCCTTGAGTTCTCCAAACATAAACAGACTTGTTACTTACAAATAGTTTCCTTCAAGAATTTCCCTTCAGTTCTCCAAACATAAACAGACTTATTACTTACAAATAGTTTCCTTCAAGACCTCCCTTCAGTTCTCCAAACATAAACAGATTTGTTACTTACAAATAGTTTCCTTCAAGAACTTCCCTTCAGTTCTCCAAACATAAAAAGACTTGCTACTTACAAATAGTTTCCTTTAAGACATCTCTTGAGTTCTCCAAACATAAACAGATTTGTTACTTACAAATAGTTTCTTTCAAGATCTTCCCTTCAGTTCTCCAAACATAAACATACTTGTTACTTACTAATAGTTTCCTTCAGGACCTCCCTTCAGTTCTCCAAACATAAACATACTTGTTACTTACAAATAGTTTCCTTCAAGACATTCCCTTCAGTTCTCCAAACATAAACAGACTTGTTACTTACAAATAGTTTCCTTCAGGACCTTCCTTGAGTTCTCCAAATGTAAGCAGACTTGTTACTTACAAATAGTTTCCTTCAAGACTTTCCCTTCAGTTCTCCAAACATAAACAGATTTATTACTTACAAATAGTTTCCTTCAATACCTCCCTTCAGTTCTCCAAACATAAAAAGACTTGTTACTTACAAATAGTTTCCTTCAAGACCTCCCTTGAGTTCTCTAAACATAAACAGACTTGTTACATACAAATAGTTTCCTTCAGGACCTTCCCTTGAGTTCTCCAAACATAAACATATTTGTTACTTACAAATAGTTTCCTTCAAGAACTTCCCTTGAGTTCTCCAAACATAAACAGACTTGTTACTTACAAATAGTTTCCTTGAAGACCTTCCCTTCAGTTTTCCAAACATAAACAGACTTGTTACTTACAAATAGTTTCCTTCAATACCTCCCTTGAGTTCTCCAAACATAAACAGATTTGTTACTTACAGATAGTTTCCTTCAAGACCTTCCCTTGAGTTCTCCAAACATAAACAGACTTGTTACTTACAAATAGTTTCCTTCAAGACCTCCCTTCAGTTCTCCAAACATAAACAGACTTGTTACTTACAAATAGTTTCCTTCAAGACCTCCCTTGAGTTCTCTAAACATAAACAGACTTGTTACATACAAATAGTTTCCTTCAGGACCTTCCCTTGAGTTCTCCAAACATAAACATATTTGTTACTTACAAATAGTTTCCTTCAAGAACTTCCCTTCAGTTTTCCAAACATAAACAGACTTGTTACTTACATATAGTTTCCTTCATGACCTCCCTTGAGTTCTCCAAACATAAACAGACTCGCTATCGACATGAGCCCTAATAGCGGGCCTCTCTGTGTCCCGTAGCATATGCATGCCGCGCGGGTGTGAAGTGCTAGTGCCTTCACATTTCTAGGTCGCTACAACATTTGAGGCAGAGATACATGGACCTGACCTCGCTCCCTCTTTCTTCTAAGGAAGTCTCAGGTACACAGTTTTGGAGCCTGGGTGAACCCAGGTACCCAGTTTAGGAGGCTGGGTGAACCCAGGTACCCAGTTTTGGAGGCTGAGTTCCATCCAGAGAAGGAGCGTACAGTGCGCATCGAGCCACAGAAAGAGGAGGAACAAGTCAGAAAAGTGGAGGTCATGGATGCACCAATCACACTCAATGAGTTAGACCTAGCAGTTAAGTAAACTGAAACCAAGGAAATCACCAGGACCAGATGGAGTGTCCAATGAAATGATCAAGAACCTGGGAATGGCAGCAATGGGAAAGCTGTTGGATATTTTCAATATGTGCTGGAGCACAGGTAAGTTACCTCAAATCTGGAAGGAAGCAAGCATGGTACCACTGCTAAAACCAGGGAAAAACAGTGATACTGCCTCCAGCTACAGGCCAATCAGTCTCACTAGCTGCCTATGCAAAACGATGGAACGCATCATTGACCTGAGGCTAAAATGGTACCTAGAAAGTGAAAACCTTCTCGTTCCACAACAAGCAGGATTTAGGCAGTACTACAGTACGGAAGATCAAGTGAGCTATCTCTCTCAAGAGATTGAGGATGCATTCCAAGAGAAAAACCTTGTACTAGCAGCGTGGATAGACCTGAAGAAAGCCTTTGATAAAGTATGGAAAAAAGGTATGTTGTGGAAACTAAGAAACTGCAATGTGAATGAAAGACTGTACAACTGGATAAAGTCCTATTTACACAATAGAAGAGCTAGAGTAGTAATGGATGGACACAAAAGCCAGAAAGTACTTCTGCGACACGGTGTACCACAAGGAGGAGTCCTTTCGCCTACACTATTCCTTGTATTCATTAATGACCTGGTCAAGGAACTTCCCTATGGAATCAAAGCAGCACTGTATGCAGATGATCTGGTCATGTGGTGTACAGATGAATATGCGACAGTTGCTACACAGAGACTCCAAAGAGCAGCAGACATCTTGACATCATGGACAAACAAATGGTGTGTAAGTATCAACACAGAGAAATCAAGCACCACTCTGTTCACCCTCTCATCTAAACAGAAAGCAGGTAAGATCTTTGTAAATGAAATACCCTTAAGGATGGACAACCAACCCACTTACTTAGGAGTGACTCTTGACTCAAAACTGACTTGGAAGCAACACATCAACAGTGCAGAAGCAAAAGCCAGAAGAAAACTAGCCATATTAAGAAAATTGAGTGGGACTACATGGGGAGCTAGTGAAAGAATCCTCAAGAATGTATATCAGCAAAGTATTCTACCACATTTAGAATATGGCTCAACATCTTGGTGCACAGCATCAAACACTACGCTGCATAATCTAGACAAGGTTCAAAATCAGTCACTACGGATTATCACAGGTGCCATGAGGTCCACACCAATAGTAGAAATGCAGAAAATAGTTGGTGTTCAACCGCTAAAGGAACGTAGAGACACAAAGGTCATGACCATGGGAGAAAAATTCCTTAGCTCTGTAAGCCATCCCCTGAAGGAGAGATTCAATAACTTGGCATTAGGACGGCTTAAAAGAAGCAGCTTCATTCATCAGGCCAAGCGTATGCGTAAGCTGATACCTGACCTTCCAACTGTAGTCACTCCATTATCATCTGTACCAGAGCATACACCATGGAAAGAAGCAGATTATACACAAATAACTATTCAGACTGAAGTGAAAGGTGTGCAGAATGGTGAGATGCAGAGCAGTCTTGTAAGATCAACAGCCACACTTAGTGTTCTAGATGACAAATATCCATGTGACACCTGGATACGTGTGTATACAGATGGATCTGCACATAATGCCATAAAGAATGGTGGGGCAGGAGCATATATTGAATATCCAAACAACACCATTGACAAGATTTCCATACCCACTGGTAAATACTGCAACAACTTTGATGCAGAAGTTAGGGCAATTATTGCTGCAGTTGAAAAACTATCAGACTCCAGAATTGATACAAGTCCTGTAGTAATTCTCACAGATGCAAGATCAGTACTGGATGCTCTTCAGTGCAACAAACTACCAGACCTTAAGGATGCCTTGTCAAAAATTGGCTTGCAACATGGAGTCACTTTGCAATGGATTCCCTCCCACTGTGGGATACCAGGCAATGAGAAAGCTGACCATCTGGCCAAAGAGGGCACTGAAATGGAGCAACCAGACATACCAGTCACCTATAATCAGAAGAAAAGCATGATAAAAACCTACAGGAAGCCACAAACACCACCACATGATGACTATCACATGCTAAACAGAAAGGAACAAGTCACCATCTTCCGTCTCCGAACAGGACACAGCCGACTCCGAAGTCATATGTATACAAAGTTTAAGGTTGGTACTACTAATCTATGTACATGTGCCCAGGTGCCCCAAACCGTGGAACATATCCTCCAGAACTGCATCAACTACGAGACACTGAGAAATAATTACTGGCCCAGTGAAACCACTAAAGAAGATAAGCTCTACGGTTCCATACATGAGTTACAAAAAACAGTGAAATTTATCCAAGAGACAGGACTGCAGATATAGACAGACAGTGCGAACGAAGAAGAAGAAGAAGAAGGAGGCTGAGTGAACCCAGGTACCCAGTTTTGGAGGCTGAATGAACCCAGGTATTCAGTTTTGGAGGCTGGGTGAACATAGATACCTGTATGTCAGAACACTTTCCCCGATGCGAAGTTGAGAGAAACCAGATAGCAAGTCCAACTTTTCAAATTTGATCTCTCTTGAGCTTATGTAATAATGAAACAAATTTATTTTTCCTCTGTTTTTGTTATTTGTTTCATTTATTTTTACACGTACATTTTTATAGATTATTTGTATTTTACTCTATGTGTTTCTTAAAATATATTTCTTAGAATGGAAGTGGCTGGAATCTGGTTACATGCTTTAATACTTTCTACTATTTTGCTGTACGTATACTGGGTAGGGTAGATGTTAGGAGTTATTTATTATACTTCTGTACTTAATTTCTCTCTTCTCTCTCGTTCTTTCCTTATCTCGTCGGCTTCTCTTAAAGCGCTGTAGTACGATACCAATTCTTTATTCTTTTCTCTTGTTTGTTTTATCTCAATCTACGGGAGTACATAAAACATTATTTATTCTTTTCTCTTGTTTGTTTTATCTTAATCTACGGGAGTACATAAAACATTATTTATTCTTTTCTCTTGTTGGTTTTATTTTAATGTATGGGAGTACGATAAAAGCTATATAATTAATTTAGTTCTTATTCTTCTAACGCTGTCTCCTTCTTAGACACCTCCCTTAATTAATACTTCAGCTCTTCTCTAATAATTAATATTTCTACTCTCAACTCCATCTCCCGATCCCATAATTTCAGTGAACCCAGGTTTTCAGGTGCCTTAACAAATCCCCACTCCTATTCTCTCTTTGGTAAATAATCAGCTCCTCTAGGTGGTTTACAAAGTTAAATGCAATCATCTTTAATATGCAATAATTTTAACACAAGCAATCACATCAAATGATCTGTATCAGCCATATTATAACAAGCAAACAAACATGGTAAAAAGTGCATAATAACACAACATTTCTGTCAATGGAAAATATGAATACAAGTTACTAAGATATTTACTCATGTTAAACGTGGCAGCCGTGCTTAAGATATTTCAACCTGCTCTGGTACCCACATTGTTATATGCCCAGTTATCCAACAATCTCCAACAATGACACTTGTTTCAGTAAATGTATTCATGTCTAGTAGTAGTAGATAGGTATTCAATGTACTAATCCCACACCCTGTTTTGTATAGCCGGGGTGGCCAAGTCATATTCTGGAATATATGTTTATTTATATCTCATTGTATTAGGTCAGTACTCACTTTACTGATTTTCTCTACCTGTTTTTGTATGGCCTGTCTGCTCGTTCTTTTGGTCATAATTAGTTGCACTCTTTATTCACCTCCAAGATTATGTATTTATTTATGTCTCACACCATGTTTTTATATTGCCGGTCTGTCCGTTCTTTTGTCATGTCCGGTTCCATTTTCTTTTGTCATGTCCGGGAATTATATAAGCATTCATCTCTCATACTATGAGCCATGGACTAAATGTACAAGGTTCGCATTAAAACACACAACATACATAATCACATACGTCTCTATAATCGAATACTTATATTTTTGTGTGTGTTTCTGTAACTGTTCTCTCGAATTTAAGTCCTCTTCTGCATTATTTGCACTGATGTAATATTTGATTGACTTTATGTCTCCTTCTGTGTAATTATATTATTGTACATATTCTTTCGACTTTACATCTCTTCTATGCATTTATTTATACTACATTACCCTTTTCTCTTGACATTATGTCTCTTCTAGTTATTTATTTATACTGCATCACTCTTTTGTCTCTACATTACTCTTTTGTGTCGACTTTACGTCTTCTTCATTTATCTGTGCTTAAAGTAGTCTAGCCCGACTAAACTATAATTACATGTACAACAAAAGATACGATATACTCATTCTTGTGGTAACAATTATAAACTCGAACACATACAAACACTACAAACGTCTACTCAGTCAGTCAATAGCTCAGGTGAGATCACAGCTCTTTGCAACAATACTTCTTTCTTATAAGAACTCACAAGTTACTTACTAGACTGAGGACTGTTTCACTCGCGAAAGCTTTCTCTCTTACCTTATTCTGTTAAGCCCTATATAGCAAGCGCCCCCTATAACGAGTCTAAACTTGAAGTGGTTTTGGCAAAAGAGAATTTCCGTACTTGGACTAGACTTACTGGTAATCCCCACACAAGCGACCAACAGCCTTGACCTACCATAACACGATTAGTCATTGAACTGTGCACGTGACCAAAACACCATACATCTTTTACAACGACATGATCCTTCATTTTTATCATTTAACAAAGTCGCCAAGCGTATCACAATGTGGCCGGAACAAACAGTTCACTCAGTTTTTAATTACACAATTAGGACATGGTTACAGAATCAACATTTCACACATCTCTGTGAGCCCTACACAGACTGCAGATGTTGAAAATCTTTTATTTCCTTAGTATTTGGACTTTATGTCTACATAAATTACAGAAATGCATCCAACTCAGTTCATGGTAGGTCTCAAATCCATGAAGTGTTAGGGTCATTATTACTGGTGTCTCTCTACTTCGTCTCGGGCCGTGGGCACATTTCTTGCCACATTTGTGTCTATAACAAACATATTATTAAATACAGACTAGACATTATGTTGAATTCTTTCCAGTCTAAATGTTTACGAAGAATTAGAAAAATATTTTGCCAAAACACCATAAGAAATAACATCTTGCTGGCAGAAATGCAGATGAAGCCACTGACAGGAATTATTGAGGAAAGACGATGGCGATGTTTAGGACACGTGCTTCAAATGACTGACAACTGACTATCACTAATAGCACTACGATGGACACCACAGGGGAAGAGAAGTAAGGGTAGACAAAAAGAGACATGGAGAAGAACAACAGAGACGATGTTGCACAATAGAGGGCTAATCTGGGCAAGAGCAGAAAAAAGGAAGCCCCATGTGACCTGGGCACTTAAGGTTCAGAGAAAGAGAGAAAGAGAGAGAGAGAGAGCGAAAGAGAGAGAGAGAGAGAGAGAAACATTATGTAGAAAAAAACTTAACAGGCCGTAGACTCAAATTAGGTATAGAAGGCAATGGTATCATTGAAGTCTACGGTTTGTTACTAATATCGCTGTAGAAAGTAATTGACTATAATTTTTTGAAACATCCTACATATAGATAAAAAATAGAAGTATAATACACTTGAAGAAAAGAAATGCATAGGCTTACTTAGAAGAAGAATATATTTAATTTTGCAAAGCTGAGTACGAGGTTGTCGGTGAAGACGAGGGAAACCAGAAACGAGGTACTCTAAACAGATGACGTAAATCGCAGGAAGGAATGTCATGTGATCCACAAACAAAACGACAACAGTAAGGCAATGTTCGAGGAATGCAAAAACATTTGAAAGTGAAGGTTGAATTCTGAGAAGCTTGTCCAAGTACAGTGAAAATGCTAGCAAGAGTTCGCAACATATTGAATCATTGTTATCGTACAAGACCAG
Organism: Achatina immaculata; assembly: GCA_009760885.1. Classification (NCBI taxonomy): domain Eukaryota; kingdom Metazoa; phylum Mollusca; class Gastropoda; order Stylommatophora; family Achatinidae; genus Lissachatina; species Lissachatina immaculata. The sequence goes on from CM019698.1 coordinate 46,174,894, forward strand.
CATCAGACTATTTAGAAACTTTGTGTAACGTTGCTCAAGCAGTAGTTGGCTGTACTCAGAACTGTCTGGACGTTCATGTAACGACGTACCTGGAGCTGGGACAACTTTAAGGTGCTGGTAGGAAATTTGGACAATGTGTGCCTGAAAATGAATCCAAAAGAACCAACATTTGATGGGAACTATTAACAAACATACCCTTGGGAGAGCATGTATAGGGCTGTCCTTATTGCAATGACGCCGAAGTCATGTATCTTTGAACCTTTATTTTGAGCACCTGTTGTAACTGTTTAAATCCAAAGTGACCTATATTCATCTGTATATGTTTGTATACATTTAGTACTACGTCATTCATATCTTTTTTCTATTGTGTTGAAATGTATATATATATATATATATATATATATATATATATGGACCCCTTTGCATATATACACATTCACATATTTCTCTCAATGTTACAGAAAGCTGACACCATGAAGGTCATTATGCTCCTTGTTTTCCTGTGCATGTTGACTGCTCTGTCAGATGCCAGTGAGTATATTTTAAAACAATAATCTATACATGTATAAAAGATAGAAAAGTCTTTGACCTGCTTTATGTGGTATAGAAGTTAAAACATGTGGATAAATGCCAACAAAAACATGGTACAGACTGTATTATTTGTAGAGAAAAGAGTTTTGTTTTGAGAAAAGATTTCTATAATATTGTAAGACAGGAACCACATTTTACAGGTATATAATACGAAATGTATACGTACAAACAACATTTCACAAAATATAAACATAATATGCACACATAGAAATAAGACCTGGAGACAAGAAATAAGAAAACTTCTACAAGAACGAACGAACAAACTATATTTTCAATAAGTTAAGAATTGGGCACGTATTCCCGTCCAACATTCTGCCCTTCATCATACAGCTTTCACTCAGTCACAGTCATTCACCGTTTGTTAATGAGCATAATAATTATGAATACACAATTAAATGATTACATAAATAAATAATAAATCATCTCTTGTTAATACCCTCTACACATTGATTTATGCAACAACATGAAATAAATTTGAATTCTTACATGCATTCAAATCTAGAAAATTTATGGAAAAAAGTCCATAGTAGCAAGGCTTTTTTAAGGAGAATGATGAAATATGTAATAAATATTTCCGATGCACATTAAAATCTGATCAGTTCTGCACGTCAGTGTTCAGTGAGCTGTGCACGGCAAAGTTATATTAGCTCTGTGCATTAACTCTTATTAGCTCTGTAAATTAACTCTGATCAGTTCTCAACATCAACTATTATCAGCTCTCAACATTAACTCTTATCAGCTCTCAGCATTAACTCTTATCAGCTCTCAACATTAACTCTTATCAGCTCTGTGCATTAACTCTAATCAGCTCTCAACATTAACTCTTATCGGCTCTCTATTTTAACTCTTATCAACACTCTACCATTAACACTTATCAGCTTTGTACACTAACATCCTATTAGTTGTGTGCATGAAGAGCCTAACTCTAAACACCAATGTATTGTCTGCCCTGCACAACAATGTACGTTCAACTCTAAATATCAACGTAACATTAGCCCTGTTTAAGATCCATATTTTAAAAGGTTCATAATCAAACTCCGGCGTCTTTGCATTCATTTATGTTAAACCAATATGTGATTGTGCCTATTATGGCAGCATTAAAATAGTGCACAACTAAAATAATGTACTACTAAAATAGGATTGTGTGCCCACTGAAGTCGTTTCACTACTAAGGCCAAACTTAAAGCCCAGACATGCTATTAATAAGTTGTCTAGTGGTTTTATCTCTTGTAGTACACAGAATTATTTCAGAAATTAGACTAGCAGTCTTATTATTGTAGTAAGAATAATTCCTTCAGCAATTAGACTAGTGTTTTTATTTCGTGTTGCAAGAAGAACTATTTCAGCAATTCGGCTAGGTGTTTATTTCTTTTAGTAAGAAGAATTATTTCAGCAATTAGACTAGTGGTTTTATTTTTTTTTATATTAAGAATAATTACTTCAGAAATTAGACTAATGGTTTTAGTTCTTGTAGTAAGAAATATTATTTCACCATTTAGAGTAATGGTTTTATTTCTTGTAGTAAGAAGACTTTCTTCAGAAATTATACACTTTTTGTTATTTTTTGTAGTCAGAAGAATTACTTCAGTAATTATACTAATGGTTTTAATTTTGGTAGTAAGAAGAATTACTTCAGCAATTAGACTATTGGTTTTATTTCTTGTATTAAGAAGAATTACTTCAATAAATAGACACTCTTTTATGTCGTGTTGTAAGAAGAATTACTTCAGCAATTATACTAGTGGTTTTATTTACTGTAGTAAGAAGAATTACTTCAGCAATTAGTCTAATGTTTTTATTTCTTATAGTAAGAAGAATTATATCAGCAATGACGCTTTAATAGATTTAATTTTAAAGATCTTCGAACCTCTGTGTTTCGATGTTAGACAACTAGAATCGTTCACAAAGACAACATTGTATTCATACAACAACCACTAGGAAACATAGAGACAATGGCTTTAACTTCGCAGACTCTCAAGACTCCACTATTGACATAGAGAGAAAAGCCAAGAGAGGCAATTGGTGTAGTTATAAAAGACATACAAACGAGTTTATTGCTGGGAAGAATAAGGATGAAGTAAGTGAAGTGAGCGAAACAACTGCCTCACGGCAGGAAAACAACAAAAATCAGGGCATCACTTCCCGGCGAGAGCTAGTTCGCCATAGGGAAGCGAGATATCTCAGTACCAAAAATAATAACCAATTCCACACTTACAATATTTGAAATATCACACTGCAAAATCACTCCAACTGATAAGTCGGCATAACGATGTTTCAAAAATACGTAACGCCACACTCAAACTACTAATACAGTGAAAACGAATTACTCGTTACACTGTCATAAAAATGGCAAACACAACTCAACTATATCTTTAGGAAAACAATCAAGTTCCTAGATTACATTCTCCGACGGACTAACTACATGAATATCACTTAATAACACAGCCTATACTCATAACGACCAGAAAAACGTCATCTCCTAATCTTGCCCTAATGCTAATGTTCTAACCATCTAATCCTACTATATCACTCTCTTCAAAAACATCACTTTTATATCCCTTCTACTGCTAACTATTCCCGTGTTCTACATTTTACCCGTCAACTCAACTCGCACGAAACTCATTACGATATTTAACATTTTCCTATATTTCATGGCAATATTCGATAGGGAATTTCTACTCTTGTACTAAGTTACAATAACCTTGAAACATCAGTTTTTACTATATGTTCTCCCTCACGTGTTCGTCATTCAAAGTTCAACGAGTGAAAACTGTCAGTTATGAGACAGTACTCCAGCTTTCCTTAAACTTGAGGGTATTAACTCCCTTTGACTATAGCAGTACTATTATAATGCTCTGATGCATGCCCCAGCATCATACGAGAGCACATTTATGTCTGATAATAGTTCCCGCCAAGAGTTTGTTCTTTACGATGTCTTTTCTTGTACCTAGGTCAGATTTCCTACCTGCACTTTTAATTTTTTTCTCTAGCCCCAGCTATCACTTCACCTTTTCAATAGGATTTAGCAATGTCACCCTTGTCCATTCTCAGCTTGTTTATATTAACCTGTCCAGCAAGTCTACCTGCTACTTCATTGACATGTACTCGCTCATGCTCTGGACAATAAAGCCACGTTAGGCTCATCACAGTTGACTGGCGGAACAGGTGAACCCATTCTCTTCGAAGAAAGTTTTCCTCAGTCTTCCGAAGCATAATCTGTGGATTCGCCATAGTATGGCCTTGAACTATGTCATAGGCAACTATCCATTCCACTGATGCTGACACAGTCTCAATATCCACTGGCATGCTTGACGTGGCGACTTCAAATGCTCCAGAACCATGCGTCAATGTTTTTTCCATTACGGTAGGCAGCAAAATCCCAGGCACTTCTGCAGTTTCAAGACTTGGACCCATTCATCAGAAGACCCACAGTGATGCTGGATTAGGTATTGAACTACTGAACCTAAAGTTCAATTATCGTCTATTCTCAGTCTCTATATTCGCTGCCCTCCTGCCTAATAACCATTTTTATCTGAGTTCGGTCATGTACCCATAACCAGTCATTACCTTTAGGCACCTTATCTAGACCGCAGACTGACATTAGTGTATCCACAGTCTCATCCATGATCTCCCCTGTTTGATGCGTCTGCCCTTTATCAGCCCCAGCTCCTTGTTGAGAGGATGGTCTTTAATGCCAGCAACCCTGATGTATGAATTTACTTGAGCATATTTGTGTTTTGAACTTATACTCAGTATATCACGCAGCAATCGGTTCGGCGCCAAATGAGAATCCCTGACGCAACCCAAGACCACTTTCTTTCCTTCCCTCCTTCCGTACACGCTCTAGTCTGTTCAGCTGTGCATTTGTCAGGTTGAGTAGTTCTAGGCCATACGCCAGTGGTGACTACAGCAGCGCCTGTATCAGGAAGAAACGAGTCTGCTGTGGAAAGTTTGCTGCAGCCACTAACCTAACTGCTCCCAAAGCGTTCTTCACCTTTTATATTTCATTGTCCTCATGTTGTGCAAAGTACAAGGATCGATCAAATATAATCTCTAGATATCGAATGAAATATATTCTGTTAATAGCTAGCCCCCGACACTTCACAATCGGAACTTCAGATCTTACAGTTCTGCTATTTAATAAGCATCGCTGGATTCCAGCTTTTTCAGGGTTTATCAGTGTTATACTCACACCAGCCTGTTATCACCACAGTGTTATCTTCACTAGCATGTTATCACCATAGTGTTATCCTCACACCAGCCTGTTATCATCACAGTGTTATCCTCACACCAGCCTGTTATCACCATAGTGTTATCCTCACACCAGCCTGTTATCACCATAGTGTTATCCTCACACCAGCATGTTATCACCATAGTGTTATCCTCAAACCGGCCTATTATCATCACAGTTTTATCCTCACAAAAGAATAGATGGATCACAGCAGGTACACTAGAACTGATAAAACAATGTAGAAAAATGAAGACACAATGGAAAGTGACAAACAACAACAAAGAGAAATATAAAACTCTAACAAAAGAAGTATGAAGAAACAAAAGAAAAGACAAAAAACAATATATACAAGATTGTTGTGAAAGAATAGAAGAACATCAGAAGTGTGGAAGAGATAGTGAAATGTTTAAAGAAATGAAGACATTGACGAGAAATGTCACACCTAAGCTAAATGTAATTTGTGATGAGATGGGGAATACCCTGACAGAGATGTTTAGGCACAGCATCGCTTCGACGTCGGAGCAGGTTATGGGAGGTATTCTTTCAGTCCCCTAGTGCAGCTAAAAAGGAGAGGGTGTGCAATGCTTCTCTAACAGACTTCACCACCATGGAGACTATGGCAATTCATGCCTCGCTAGCCAGGCAAGATCTGTTCCTAGAGGTACCAAGGAAGAGGTGGGACAGGATCGTGGTCAGCTATGGTTTGCTAACCCTGACGATGGCATATCGGCTATGGTTCGCTAACCCTGACGATGGCATATCAGCTATTGTTCGCTAACCCTGACGATGGCATATCAGCTATGGTTCGCTGAGTGCCTCATAGGACAGGCATCTTCACCGCCCCTCTGGAAAAGTTGTATAAAAGACAAAGAAACAGCCACAGAAAAGTCATATAAAAGCCATAGAAACAGGCTTAAACAAGTCATATAAAAGACATATAAGACTTATATAAGCTATAAGAAATGGATAAAGTTTTTGGAGAAAACGAAGTACGTTCTTAACAAATCTTAGGAGTTGTGTGGATATTTTGCTCTTTTTAGGAGCTTCCAACATCCGTCTATTAACGTATTTGATCAGCAAACATTTAAGCATCATCCCCCCGTATGTCATGTGGCATCTTGGCAATTTCTCTTCACTTCTCACGGTCTGCAGCCAGCGTTCGTATTTTGCCCCAGCTGTGCTGCATGCTACTTATTTCTGCTTCTACAGTTCTCCACCAGGTAGCCTTTGGTTTGCCTCTCCCTATTTTCTCACCTGGGAACCCATTGCATGACTGTTTTAATGATGTTACTACAGTCTTTCGAAGCACATGATCAAAAAATATTTTTTTGTTTATTTTTCTATTATGGCATACGTGTCTTCTAGTTCACACTGGGCAAGTAGGTCTCTATTCTTTGTTTGTAGCCAGTAAGTAATCAAAATCTTTCTCAGGCGGGTTGTGTAGAATGAGGATATTCTGCCCATTTCCTTTTCAGTCATCGTCCAGCACTCTGCTCCATAAAGGAATATGGATAACACTCAACATTGGTACAATTTTTCTTTGGTTCTAGTACTGTCCTGGGATGACTTCTTGATGTTTCTACGATTAATTGAAGCTGTTCTCTCACATATTTATTCTACTTTTTATGTCTTTATTTGTATCTCCTTCAGAAATTAGTATGCTGCAAAGGCATATGAAGGTTTATTTTGGGTAAAACTGGAGCGACCAAACCCAATCAAGCGCGTCACAGGTGGCGGATGGTGAAAGTCCTCCAGATATGGAGGATCACTGGGAATAAGGATTTACTCAAACAAGAAGGTGAGGACCAACTGGCGGTAGACTCAGACACGAGATGGGGTGATAGTTGGCTCTACAGGTGCTCAGTGAAGAGAATACCAGGCGGGTAAGAGGCGCCTTAAAACCTCTCTCTTCCGCAGGCTTGCAGGTAGGACAGGGAGTTCAAAGGCTAGCGGAGAGTCCGTACACAAACCGGCAGAAGGTTGTAGCTCGCAAGAACAATTATGCTTATTCAGAGTAATAGATTTGTCATGAACGACGTTAATGGATGTTCCTCTGGAACAACCTCATCCGGTAGGGCAGCTCACGAGCCACATGTGAGGACAGATCGTCATCAAGCTCTCTCTCTCTCTCTCTCTGGACCTTAAGTGCCCAGGGCACATGGGGCTTCCGCAAGGGTTTTCCACAAATGCCTGTCCTTCGCCTTTTTTTCTGCTCTTGCCCAGGTGAGCCCTCTATTGCTCAACATCCTTTCTGTTGTTCTTCTCCATGTCTCTTTTGGTCTACCCTTACTTCTGTTCCCCTGTGGTGCCCATCTTAGTGCTATTTTTGGTAGTGAGTTGTCAGTCATTCGGAGCACATGTCCCAACCATCGCCAGCGTCTTTCCTCAATAATTGTTGTCAGTGGCTTCATCTGCATTTCTGCCAATAAGATGTTATTTCTTATGGTGTTTGGCCAAAATATTTTTCTAATTCTTCGTAAACATTTAGTCTGGAAAGAATTCAACTTGTTTTCTATGGTTTTGGTGATTTTCCAGCATTCACTTCCATAAAGTAGTACACTTAGAACATTACTCTTAAATATCCTGATTTTCATACTTATGCTTAGTTTTTTTGATTTTCATATATTCTGCAGCATTGCAAAAGCCCGGTTTGCTCTAGTAAGTCTGCTATTGATGTCCTCTGTGCTGTCTCCATTTTCTACTAGTCTGCTGCCAAGGTATACAAATTCGTTGACCTCCTCCACTAACTTGCTATCTACTCTGAGTACATTTCTGTTGTTCACATTTTGCTTCATTAACTTTGTCTTTCCTACGTTGATCTTCAGTCCTATGTTGTTTGCATTCTGAGTTAGCTTGTTTATTTTATCTTGCATATCTTTGTGACTGCTTGATAATAGACAAATGTCGTCTGCAAAGTCAAGGTCCTCCAGCACTGTGTCAAGGGTCCATTGTAATCCTCTGCGTTTGTCTGATGTTGCCTCCTTCATTAACCAGTCTACTGCCAAGATAAATAATGTTGGTGATAGTACACATCCCTGTTTCACTCCTATTTGTACCCTAAAGCTGCTGGAGGTATGTTCTCCACAGATAACTTTGCACTGAAAACCCTCGTATAGGGCTTTGATTACGTTAACTATCTTATGGGGGAGGCCATGCCATCTTAGAATTTTCCACAGTGCGTCTCTGTTGACACTGTCAAAGGCGTTCTCAAAATCTATGAATAATGCATATGTTGTGCTCTGCCACTCATTTGCCTGTTCTAATATTTGTCTAAGTACAAATATGTGGTCTATGCATGATCTTCCTTTCCTAAATCCTGCTTGCTCTTTCCGAAGTTTTTCCTCAAGTGTTGGTACAATTCTGTTGATGATTATTCTGCAAAATACTTTACTGGTGAGTGGCAGTAGGGTAATGCCTCTCCAGTTCCCGCAATCTCTGAGGTCACCATTCTTTGGTAGTTTTACTATAAGCCCAGTTTTCCAATCCTCTGGGGCTTTTTCTAGATCCCAAATTTGTTGTAATATCCGGCAAAGTTGTTTTGGTGTTTGTGTTTCTTCTGCTTTCAACATCTCAGCAGTCACTTCATCTTCACCTGGTGCCCTGTCTGATTTTAGCTTCTTTATTGCCTCCTTTACTTCACTTATTGTTATTGGTCCTGTATTGATGTTTAGTTCCGTTTTTGCTTCAGGTATGTCTATTGTTTGTGCTGCTTGTGTTCTGTTTAGTAGGGTGTTAAAGTGTTCCCTCCATCTTTCAATTTTTTCTCTTTCTCCACTGACCAGTTGTCCATTTTGTGTCCTTACTGCACTTTCACATCTTGTGTTGAAGTTACCTGTCATCTGCTTTGTGATTTTATATATGGTTTTGGTGTCATTTGTATATGCTGCTTTCTCTGCTGTTTCTGCTAAGTTGTCATAGTATTGACGTTTATCTTGACGGCATGATTCCTTCACTTCTTTGTCTTTTTGCGCATAATTACTTAAAACTTGTTCTTTAAGCCGTTGTGATTTGGTGTTCAGTAATTTTTTCTTGATTTCTTTTCTTTGCTCTATCTTTTCCCATGTGGTCTCGCTTATCCATTCCTCTTTTCTCCTTTTCCGATATCCCAGCACCTCTTTTGCTGTTTCCTGTAGTGTTTTATTGAACTCTAGGATGGACATTTCTGCTTCGTCTTGTAGGACACTGAAGCGGTTCTTAGGTACTATTAAGAATTCATTTCTTGTTTGCTGGTCTTTCAGTTTTCTTGTATCAAAATGTATCTTTCTGTGTTCTCCATTTTTGGCTTTCCTTAATTTTAGTTTTATTTTTGCTACCAGAAGGTTGTGATCACTTCCTACATCTGCTCCTTTCCTTGCTCGCACATCTTGTAGTGACCGTTTCCACTTGTTGTTTATTAGTATGTGATTGATTTGGTTTTCTGTGGTTTTATCTGGTGACCTCCAAGTCACCTTATGGATGTTTTTGTGTTGGAAAATTGTCCCTCCGATGGTCATCATGTTTTCTTCACAGAAACTGCACAGTCTTTCTCCATTTTCACTTATTTCTCCGATTCCTTCTCTTCCCAAGATTATTCTTCTATCTTCATTTCCTTCACCTACTTTTGCATTGAAGTCACCCAAGATGAGTAGCATATCATGCTTGGGTATTGTTTCTACTGTGGCTTGGAGGCTGTTGTAAAATTCTTCTTTTAACTCCTCTTCAGCTGCTTCTGTTGGTGCATAACAAACTATAATAGACAGCTTCGTGAATCTTGAGTTGAAGCGTGCATATAATAATCTCTCATTTATTGGGGTCCATTTCAGCAATGCTCTTGATGCTTCTTTTGTTATAATTAATGCTTCTCCTCCTTCATGAAGATCTTCTTTACCTGACCATATTATTGTATCTTCTGTGTGCTGTGTTGTTAATTTCCTTCTGCCTTGTCCTGTCCATCTTGCTTCTTGTATTCCTAGTATGTCTAGTCGTCATCAAGCTACTGGTGGCAAAACTAACACGTTTAAAATAGCAACATGGAATGTTAGAACTTTATTCCAGGCTGGAAAATTAGAAAATGTAAAAAGGGAAATGGAAAGGATGAAGATCAACATACTAGGAATGAGTGAAGTATGATGGACAGGTGCAGGGAAGATAAACTCTGTTAAATATAAACTCTGATAAATATATATTAATATGTTCAGGAAGTGAGAAAAAAGAACGAGGAGTAGGAATACTATTTTACGAACAAACAGCAAGGACAATTGTAGGATATTTGAACATCTCGGACCGAGTCATGCTAGCACAACTGAAAGGACGACCAGTAAACATAAGTATAATACAAGTGTAAGCTCCAAAATCTGAAAGTTCTGAAGAAGAAGTACAGCTATTTTATAATGACATAGAGAAACACACAAAGGCATATGAAGTTACTAAAGTCATGTGATATTTTAATATCAAAGTTGGTAAAGGAAGAACGTCAGACATCTTTGGTGACTATGGACTGTGGGAGAGGAATAACAGAGGTAGTAAAGTAATTGAATGGGCAAGAATACACAGCATGGTTGTAGGAAATACCTGGTTTTGACATCATCCTCGAAGACTTTCAACGTAGTGCAGCCCAGACAAAAAGACTTGTAACCAGATAGACTACATATTAATCAACAAACGATTCCGCAACGCACAACTGGCAACAAAAACCATGCCAGGTGCTGACTGCAATAGTAACTATAACCCACTCTGTGAATAGAAAAAAACTAAAGAAAGCAGGCAGAAAAGTGAGAAACATCAAACTGAATACAGAATTCCTTAAAAATGACCAAGAACTGTGTGAACAATACAAATTATTATAACAAATAGATACAATGCAAAAGAAAAGATAAATAGTATAGATGAACAACGAGCAATGTGAAGAGATTCTATCCACCAAACTGTTAAGGAGATAATACCACAAAAAAAAAGCCTATAAAAATAAATGGATGACATACGACATCTTAGGACTGATGGACAAGAGGAGGAGGAATACAATTAAGGAGGAAAAATATAACAAGATAAATAAAGAAATAGACGCAAATGCAGAGAAGCAAAGTAAGTGTGGTAAAATGAACAGTGTAGACAGATAGAGGACTCTCATGGTAAAGACAGCAAAAACATGCACAAACGAATTAGTGAACTCACAGGCAGGAAAACAAAATATACCACAGGATGCCTGAAATCAAAAGAAGGTAAAATGTTAATGGGAAAAGAAGACATTGTGGACAGGCGGACAGAGTACATCGATGAGCTATATGGAGGAGAAATACCAGAATTAATACCAGATACTGAAAACTGTGATGGACCACTAATACTTGAAGATGAAATCATAGATGCCATTAAACACATGAAGAAAGGAAAAGCAACTAGGCCTGATAATATAACAATAGAAGAAATAGAGGCACTAGAGGAGACAGGAATAAAAGTAATAACCAAGTTACTGAATAACATTTACAACAGTGGTTATATGCCCAGTGACCTGCTTAAATTCACACTTATGGCACTACCAAAGAAACCAGGTGCAAATGAATGTGATGACCACCGGACTATCAGCCTCTCATGTCACATAACGAAGCTACTTCTGAGAATCATTATGGGAATAACAAGGAAAAAGACAGAAATGGAAATAGCAGTTGAACAATTTGGATTTGTTGAAGGAAAGGGAATACACAATGTCATTTATGCTTTACAAACACTAACAGAACACGCTTTAGAAGTACATAAAGATCTCTACTTATGCTTCATTGATTACACCAAGGCATTCAACAAGGTGAAACATAATGAAATTATTAAAACGCTTGAAGACATCAATATAGACGGCAAAGAAATGAGGATTGTAAAACATCTATACTGGCAGCAAGAAGCAGCAGTCGAGTTGAAAATAGAACTACAAAATATCAACCTATAAAACAAGGGGTGTGAGAAGGATGTGTACTATCTCCAGACTTTTTTTCTCTGTACATCGAGAATATTCTAATAACAATCATCACAGAACCAGGGATACAAAATTGGAGGATACAATATTAACAACCTTGTGTATGCTGACAACACAGTACTGACAGCTGAGAACCAAAAAGACCTGCAAAATCTCTTGGATAAAGTCACCAAAGAAAGTGAACAGAAAGGCCTTACTTTGAACATCAAAAAGACGGATACTATGGTTATATCTAAGAAACAGAATCCACAACATGCAGTATAAAATTAAACGAAAATATTCTAAAGCAGGTGCACAAATCCAAATAGCTTGGAGCAGTAATAACTTCAGATGGGAAATGCAGAACAGAAATTAGGAACAGAATAGGCCAAGAAAAGACTGCACTTCAGAGAATGAGAAACATATTAGCCACCATATCCTTATCAATGAATGTTCGAGATCACCAACTGAGCTGATGTCCTACATGAAGGATCGTGTAGTCTGGAGAAGCATAATAGCCAACGTCAATCGGCACGGCACCTGATGGTGTTCACGATGTTGTGTTCTGGTCATTAATTTTAATTGCTGTTTGGTTTTCTACGTGTTCTTTCATTATATCTGACTTCTGTTTATTGGTGTTCATCCCCACTTGTCTGTTCATTGCATCCAGATTGCTTGTTTTCTCCTGTATGATTTGGTGGTGAGTATGTGCTACGAGTGTTATACTATCTGCATAATCCAAATTGGTAGGCTAACGATGTCTTTAACTTCTGACATACTGGGATTAAAACAAAATTCTGAACACACCGTAAAAATATTCACATAATTGAAGAAGTCTTTCTTTTACCGCCTACGATATCTTATGCTTACCGCCTACGATATCTTGTGTCTTAGTTAACAAACTATCTTCTGGAATAATTGCAATGATCCAGAATAGGTATAGAACAGGGGTGTGGTGACCTGATTTGATAAAGTCTGTGGCACAAAAGGTTGCAGGTTTGAACTACACAATATATTTATCTTACCGAGTGTTTTAATAATTAAATTAATATCTCTTGCCTCTGTTTCACTGGTTGGCAATCCCAAAAAATATGTCGCACTCGGTGCTAAACTTTTAGTGTTTGATTCATTTTAAACTGAAATCGTTATAAAATATAACATTTTTATTTGTAGAAGAAGATGTAATAAAGGCTTTTCTCCTACGTCACACAATTAATCAGGCAACAACCTTTCATCGTTATGTGCCAAATATCGGATGAGCGACGCTGTTCGTACAAAAACAAGGCAAGAAGTTTGATTTCACATATAGGAACTGTTAGCAACTATCACTTAGAAATGTTTCATAGTCATGGGCAGTTAATGTGCTTTCATCGAGAGTTCTAGCTAAATTGAGTGCAGGGCTGTGTAAAATCACAATAAACCCTGTTGCACCTGTCAGCTACCGGTCCATTTGAATCTACATGTTTGCGTTGTTTTTTTTTTGTGGTGGTGGTGGAGCGAATGGAGATTGTTTTTATTTGTGGTTATGACCTGGGTAGGAACTTGAAGGTTATACATTTGAGTTCACCTGGTTAGGCGACATGACTTAATTGGTGAAAACGCAGCTTCTAGAAGATGTCATACGTTGCCAATCCTCGTTCTCCTATCTGTCCTGTCTACAAATGCCAAAGCCCACAACCACCAATTGGCACCATGAAAACAACAGCCACGTGCTATACATCAGCAGCACAACGTATCTCAGTATAATATTATCTTCATATCATCTCTCCCCTTCGCAGCGTATTCTTTCTCTGCCACCACAGAGCGTATGAGATAAAGACACACATTATGCGGTACAGAGATATTTACGTGGAATCTATAACATCCATTTTAATCAGTGAAAACAATTAGGAAGGACTCTGCAAGAAATTGCATATTGAAAGAACGAACAAATATAAAATCTACATCAAGTCAAGCGATATATCTTAAAATAAGTTTTAAAAATATTAATTCTCTCTCTCTCTCTCTTTCTCTCTCTCTCTGTGTCTTTCTGTCTGACTGTCTCTCTGTCTCTCTCTTTATCTCTCTATGTCTGTCTGTCTGTCTGTCTCTCCATCCATCCTGGTACATATTGTACTCACCCTTCCTCTACTTTTCTCATCTTCTTGAATGATGATGAGATATATAAAAGCGCACTGCTGAAATGATAGTATGGCTGGATGATTGTAGCTGGGTAAGCAGTGTGCTACAGCAGCTTTAGACTATTATCATTCATGTCACAACACACCAGAATAATCATCAGTTTCAGACGATTTAGGCTTATCCGTCGGTCACCTTGAGGATGAATGTTTCACAGGTCATGAGAGAAAATGCGTAACCTCAGGAATGAAACATTTTGATGGGTGAGGTTCGCCTAAAGTGGAAATTAGTCACACGACCGCTTTCCCAAATTGAGAACGAGCTTGACTAAGCGAGATCCTGTGAGACTTCATGTACCTTGGAACATCTCTCAGATTTAGCACGTAATTAAGGATGTGGCTTTCACGTACTTTACTTTTATTCAGATTGGCAGTAGCGTAAATCTGAAACGGTGTGACGAGTCCTCGTGTGACATGAAAGCACAAAGGGGGATGTGTAAAATATTTTAAATGATATAGAGAAAATGTTTGCTGCTTTGAAATTTGTATATGAGTGACTATAATATATTTCGTTCCCATAATTTAGTACAACCTTACATGAGATCCCATACTGCGCTCCCTCAAAATATACCAACCCAGGTCCTAACTCTTTCAACCGTGCCCAGCTTGCCAGGCTATGGCTGTTCCTTAACATGAAGAAAATCAAACACATACACACATCACATTATTTTTCATACATCAATAATCACTCGTAAAACACATAATGATCAAGACAAACTAATAATTCAGTTTAATCACAACACATGTATGTAGCACACATTACACTGATAACGAGGAAACACACAAGAACTGAATGTTTCCACAAACAAATAGCATCAAACAGAAAGCAAGGTGAAAATATGAAATCCAACATGGCAGAACCAGCCGTCACGTGTAGCTCATAATAATCTCGACATCTACTTTAAAGCATTGACTCTCTACTCAAAACACAAAAGTATATAACAAATTGTGAGTTAGCCAGCACATACTTAGCACACATATTATTTCTTGCCAACTCGTGGCATCAAATTCAAACTTCGCGGTATAACTGCCTGCGCTTTACCATCATCAATAAATGATTCACTGAAAAGATCAGCGTCACATTGTATACATTATGACTCATGTGAAATGAAAGAAGTTTTTGTATTTATGTAAGCTTGACTTGATGGCACTAGCAAGGACATAAGTGCGCACACACAACATATATCAAGCAATTTGCAGTGTCTAATGTATTAATGAAATAATTCACATATATCAAAGAAAAGGAAATGAAAATCACCAATGATTGTTGTATGCTACTCAAAATCTTAACTTTCCAGAATTACATTCAACACAGTTAACAGTGAACACGTATCACTTCTACATTACTATAAACCAACATTAGACACACGACAACTGGTTCTAAGGACTGCAAACGCGCCACAAACAGCCTCTGACAGTCAAGTCCAGCTCCTGGCCTTCCCGTGACAGAACTGTTTAAACTGACAGGAGAAGGGGCGAAGTCGAATATCTGGCGCCTGAAAACCAGTTACTTAGGGTAGATGAGTGTCACGTTTGGTAGCTCATCTGCCGCTGTTGGCGAGATCTTTAGCTGCCGTGCGTGGAGCGGTGCTCTTCCCGGCCAATGAAGAAATTTGCAAATGAGGTTGCCGCGCAGCATCACTGCGGAAAAGGTGGTTGAAAGAATAAAGCGAAGCAAACAGTCAAATCACGGCACATCTGGTCTGGAGGTCGGCCACGTCCTGAGTGCAGTCATATCGGGTGAAATGCATGAACCGGCTTGTCCCAGAGGTTAAGTCACTGCTGGCTTGACTCTTCAAATGCCGCGCGTGGAGTGAAGCTCCTCCCGGTTAAGGAAGTAAATGCGGAAATAAAGGTTGCTGTGCGGCGCCGATGTGAAAAGGTGGTGGAAAGTGAAGTCTATGTCCAGTAGTATTGCTACGAGAGCTATACCACGGCACCTCTGCTCTAGAGGCCGCCTACGTCCGAAGTACACCTACACTGGTGAAATATGCCTAAACCGGCACACACCAGGGGTGGAACTCGATGGCTAGACATGTCATGCCACCTCCGCTCTAGAGGTCGGTAACGCCTGATAAACACCCATACTGGTGAATTTTGCCTAAACCGGCTCATACCAGGGGTGAATCTTGAAGGCTATGAATGTCACAGTACCTCTGCCCTAGAGGTCGGTCCCGTCCCAAACACGCCCATACTGGGAAATGCCTAAACCGGCTCAACCCAGGGGTAGAAGTCACTAGTGGCGAGGATTCGTCCTCCTGGACAAAAGCTCCATCCTGGTCACAACTAGGAAGGGTAGCGGCCACGACCACAAAATGCTGAAGTCGGAGACACTGGACCAGGGAAGTCTAGATAGGCAACCACCTCTCACCCGGCGGGGATGACTGCGTATCCTAATCACGCTGAGGTTTTCCGGTGAGAAAGTCCAACCCTGGACTGGATGGGCAACCACCTCTCACCCGGCGGTGATACACGGGTATCTCAAAACACGTCGAGGTTTTCCGGTGAGAAAGTCCAACTCTGGCCTGGGTGGGCTAACGCCTCTCACCCAGCGGGGATGCACTGATATTCCAAACACGTCGAGGTCTTCCGGTGAGAAAGTCCAACCCTAGACTAAACTGGTGCAATGAAAACCACGATGTCACGCAATCCCGCTTCCGAGACCCACCAAGAATACAAAGACCACTCCACTTTGACATTACAAAAATACCAGAACAATACTTTATAGAAGTGAAGAATCGTTTAGAAATCCTGATGGCTGTACAGAAGGATGTGACACCAGGTCAATTCCATATGCAGTCCAGGAATATCTTAATAACAGCAGCTAAAGACGTGGTTCCAGTAAAGAAAACACAAAAGAATGGATGGATTACCCCAGGCACACTAGAACTGATAAAACAACGTAGAGAAATGAAGACACAATGGAAAGTGACAAACAACAACACAGAGGAATATAAATATGTGATAAAAGAATTACGAAGAAACATAAACAAAGACCAAAAAAAAAAATACAAGACTGCTGTGAAAAATTAGAAGAACAACATCAGAAGTGTGGAAGAGATAGTGAAATGTTTAAAGAAATGAAGACATTGACCAGAAATGTCACACCTAAGCTAAATGTACATTGTGACGAGCTGGGGACTACCCTTAACAGAGACAGAGGAAATTCTAGAAAGATGGAAGGAATATTGCAGAGGAATGTATGAAACAACCGACTGTGGAAACAGAAATCAACAACGTGAATTATTATTGGAGGAGAAAAAAACCGAACCAACAATACAAGAAATTTCATGGCCAATAAAGAGTCTGAAAAATTGTAAATCACAAAAGTCTGATGAGATAACAGTTGAACTTATTAAAGTCGGAGGAAAGAAATGTGCAACAGTCTATCATGCACTATGTAAAAAGATATGGCATTTAGGTATTTGGCCAAACGAATTGAAAATAACTTTATTCATACCACTGCCAAAAAAAAAGGGTAGTCTGAAATTATGCACAAACTACAGAACTGTTGCCCTGATTAGCCATGCCAGCACAATTCGGTTAAAAATCATAACGGTTAGACTTCTTAAGAAAATTTAAAAAAGAAGTCAATATAGTTCAAGCTAGTTTTAGTCAAGAAAGAGGATCAAGAGATCATATATTCAATATAAGATTAGTAATAGAGAAATGCGGAGAATTTAATGTGAATCTATATTTATGGTTTAGAGACTACTCAAAGACATTTGTGTACAACACCATAAACTTTGGGAAATAATGGAAAAAATGGGATTTCCAACACATCTGATTCCATTAACATTTGCTGTTTCTAGACAAACAGGCAGCAGTGATAATAAATGGTGAAACAACAACTTGATTTCACATAAAACAAGAGGAACTTCAGGAGTGCATATTGTTGCCTTTCATATTTTACGTGTATAATGAAAATATAATGAAGAATGATAGAGAAGATGTAGATAAAGAATATTACGATGCCATAACAATTGGAGGCTACGAAATACCAGAGATTAGATATGCTGATGACACAGTATTACTGTCAACAACACAAAAATGAATGGAAAATCTAATTATGTCAGTTCGTAAGAACAGCGAAGAGCGAAACCTCTATCTTAATGCGAAGAAAACTAAATTGATGACAACTGACAAAACAAATAAGGCAGCTGAAATATGTATCAATGAGGAAAAATTGAAAGAATTTTTAATATCTTGGATCACTGCTAACTAATAATGGAGATACAATGAGGGAAATTAAAAGGAGGACGTCTATCACTCTTCAGAAAGAAAAACAACTAAAGAATTTGTGGGGAGAAATAGAAATAACTACAAAAATAAGATTTTTAAGGGCATGCATCTTTCCCATCGCAACATATGCCTGTGATACCTGGACATTTAAGAAAACATCAGAGAAGCACATAAATGCCTTTGAATGTGAATACTACAGAAGAGTTCTTCAAATATCATGGACACAGAAAAGAACAAATATATCCATACTATGAGAACTTAATATTGAAGAAAGCTGGCTAGTAAAGAACTTTAATCAGAGAAAACATACATATTTTGGACACATTAAACGTCACGATAATCTAGAGAAGATAGTCATGGAAGGGTACATAATGAGAAAAAGAAAAAAGAGAAAAATCAAGGCTAAGATGGATGCAAGATATCGTTGGTGATCTGCAAACGGATGCATCAGCAGCAGGCCAACTTGCTTACAACCGAGAGGCACACAGGAGTGCTGTTAGGAAGGTAAAGTTCCGCAAGGGACATGCAAATGAGTGAATGAGCATGCATGGATAGATAAATGGATGGATACATGAATAAATTGATGGTAGTATACATTTATCAAAAAGATAAGAGAGAGACAATGTACTTTCATAGGACATGCAATGAGAAGAGGGGGCATTGAAAATATTATAACAACAGGAAAAATAGAAGGAAGAAGATCAAGAGGAAGACCAAGAGAAATGATACTGGACAGTCTGACGGGATGGTGTGAGAGGGGATCACCAACTGAGCTGATGGCCTGCATGAAGGATCGCGTGCTCTGGAGAAGCATAATAGCCAACGCCAGTCGGCACGGCACATGATGATGATGATGATGAGTATACATGGATTTATACATGGATATATGGATGAATTCACGGATGCACTGAGTATTGATGGATGCGTATATGAACGATTAGTTGGACAGATTGCTTGACATAATATAGACAGATACACATACAAACATTTGATCGGAGAGAGAGAATGAATGGTGTTTATTTTTAAAGAGTAAAGAATTGGGCACACAGGGTCGTCTTACATTCTACCCGTCATCACTCCTTCTTTCATTCTTCCCACACACTCGATTTAATACAAATATACAAATCACATTAAAAAAACATAAAAAAGAGTGTAAGATTAATCTATTGCAATCAAAGTAAAAGAGAAGTAATTAACCTACTAAAATAATTCTCAGACACATTCGTACATGCACACACACAGAGAAATATACATAAACTAAAATATTTTTTGCAGTACATATCTTCTATCATATTTTTTAAAAAACATTAAAATAATTTCTAACAATATCTAAGAAGTTATTATTTCGAACTATGTCATTTTAGTACTTGATGGCTGGCGAGTCGTGGGTTGAGAGAGTGCTGGTTATTTTATGGTGGCGTATAGTTACAAGCAAGTAGATAATGAGAAAGGTTTGAGTTAAATGATGAAGTATTATTAAATAATAAGAAAAGTTTGAGTTAAAGGATGAAGTATTACTAAATATTGACAAATGTTTGAATTAAAGAATGAAGTATTACTAAATAATGAGAAAGGTTTCAGTTAAAGGATGATGTATTACTAAACAATGAGAAAGGTTTGAGTTAAATGATGAAGTATTATTAAATAATAATAAAAGTTTGATTTAAAGGATGAAGTATTACTAAATAATGAGAAAGGTTTGAGTTAAATGATGAAGTATTACTAATGAATTTACAGTGGTAGGGAGGGCGCTCAAGAGCTGTACTGCAGGGTATTCAAGGCTTTTCTTGTCCAGATCAAGCCTGGTATAATATTGTTATTGTTGTGTATTATTTATATTATTGCGGCATACGCTGTCCTTTGTCTGGTTTTGTAGTGTTGACTGATCTTTTCTAAGATTATTAATTGTACTTTCTCTCACTGCTATTTTAGTTTGTGGCGGCGACAACGTTTGATATTCCTTCTCACTTTTAGGTTATTAATAGACATTCCTAATGTTTCCTTGTGTTTGCTTCAACAGTTCATAATGTCACGACATTCAGTGTAATACACGGTTCATCACACGACTGAAATCTTAATACACACATAGGCATAGCAAAACTCTGTATATCTCGTTCTTGAATCAAAATTATATAGTTCACTTTAATACTTAGCAACCGAAGTCCACAGGTTTCAGAATAAAGCAACTCGAAGCATTTTTCACAGCTTCCCAAGATATCAAACTTACAAGTGACACAGTGTAGTGCTAAAGTCACTTTCTAACTCGTACTATTTCCTCTGTCTTCTTTCCTATTTCTTCTGACGGTCCTTCTCTGACCTCTGGACCTGCCTCCTCTCCCTGACCTCTGGAGCGGCCTCCTCTCCCTGACCTCTGGACCGGCCTCCTCTCCCTGATCTTTGGACAGGCCTTCTCTCCCTGACCTCTGGACCGTCCTCCTCTCCCTGACCTCTGGACCGGCCTCCTCTCCCTGACCTCTGGACCGTCCTCCTCTCCCTGACCTCCCTGGTTCAGACAATCTCCCATTTCTTGTCCTCTTCTACTTTTCTCTACCCTCTGGTTGTAGGCTCTTCTGTACTTCTGTTCTTCTATACTTCTGTACTTCTTGTTCTTCTCTCTTCACCTCCCTCTGCGGTCCCCTTTTTATCCTGAGGTCCAGCTCGATGATCTGACCAATAGGTAATTTGGCTCCGCCTTCAAATGGTCCGCTGGTCCTATGAGCGTCCTGATTGGCTCTCTCACCTCACAGACCAGGATTTTCTAATGTCCGTCTGTCTGTGCCTGTTTTCTTTCTCGCGTCCCATTTTCTTATTTTTGTCTGACCTCTCGGTATTTCTGCCCTGTTATTCGATACTCGCCTGCCTGTTTTTGGAATGTGCAGCGAGTGCTTCCCGAGTGTTAAATTTCTGGCCGACTTCCGTTGCTTGTCAGACTTGACAGTGTCCAGTTGTGATGATTTATCACTAAGCATCTGGGAATCCCGTGCCAACGGTCTTCTCCTGGATATCCCATCTCATCCGATCTGTTTGCTACGTATCAGTAATATCGATGCTAATAATAATAATAATGCAATAGTCATAACTTACAAAATCAATGCTACACTGGGTTTAGAAAGAAGACTGTTTTTTAAATGTTTAGCGTTATATGTAAAAAGTGACCACAAGTAAGGTGGAGATTTGTGCGACAGAATTCTCTGAACAAACTTAACTTTGTTAAAAATAACTCTATATTTGAGGTGTAGCATTTTGAGTTGTTTGTGCTGATCTACAGTCTGTACTGGGTGTTTGTCACAAATCAGAATTATTGCTCGTCTGTGAAGTGAGTGAAGCCTTTTTTGTGTTTGAGACTGAGCATCCACCCCAGATTGTGGAACAGTAATCTAAGAGTATTTGTATATGTTTTATGTAGTATATCTTTCTTGTGTCTTTGTCGATAAAGTGTTCATAATTTTGGCTAGTTGGTAAACTTAGTCGCTCTCAATGTTGTTCGGTTACGTACGTGAGAATTCCAAGTTAAATGCTGATCAATGATGAGTCCTAAAGTTGTATGTTCATGAGTTGTTCTATTGCCTTTGTCCCAGCACAAAGCTGTAGTGAAGTTTTTGTTGCATTCTGCAGTTTCTGTTGTAGTGATGAACATGGATTTTGTTTTGTTCGTGGTTATCAGCATACCATTTTTATTACTCCATTTATTCAAACTGTTGATATCATTTCGGAGCGTTGTCTGTAGGTTATTGATGTCACAGTCACTACTAAATACAGTACAGTCATCAGCGAAAAGATCACATGAAGAGTACTTTAAATGTAGCGGTAAATCGTTAATATAGATAGCAAAGAGAAGAGGATCGCGAATGGACCCTTGAGGAATACCAGTATCAACAACAGGAGAGTCAGGTATTATGTTTCTAAAGCAAACTACTTGTTTTCTACTTGAGAGAAAAGATATAATACATTTTCTTAGGTCAGGGTGTAATCTATAACCTTCTAGCTTTTTTGCAAGAGTTTCATAATCAATCATATCGAAGGCTTTCTTGAAATCAACAAAGTCAGCACCACACACTTTATCATCACATATATTAGACAGCCAGCTTTCTATCATTTTAGTTAATGCTGTGTGGCAGGAATTATTTGACCTAAAACCTGACTGTCTATTAGTAGATTGTTTTTCCGCATGTCTAGAAGTGTTAACTTTTGAATATGTTTTTCAAGAGGTTTAGATAATGATGACAGAATGGATATGCGTCTATAGTTTGAGATGTCACTATTCTGTCCAGATTGAAAAACAGGAAACACTTTGGCGAGTTTAAAAGCATCAGGGAAATAATGTTTGTGAATGCACGAATTGTATATATATATATATATATATATATGTGTGTGTGTGTTAGTATGTCTGTAATAACTGGTGCAGCGTAGCGTAGTATCTTGTTTCTAATGCCATCATATCCTGCTGAGTTAGTGTTCTGTAAAGACCAGATGTATTTATAAACTTCGCCGAGTCTGAGGGAAAGTCTATTTAGTTGTTTTAGCTTTACACATTTACTGTTGCTGTAAGTTTTCAAAACGCTCAGGTCGCAATTAGGGGTCGGTAATGAAGATTTTAGAACATGTATTTCCTCTCTAAAATGTTCACTAAAGTTAGTGCAGGCATGTTCACCATTAAGTGTTTGTGAGTTAGATTGCTTCCTCTTATTTAAAAGAGAATTAATCGTTTTCCTAGTTGATTTACCATCAGTTTTGTCTTTCACTAAATTTCTGAAGTAATTTTTATTTTCCTGCCTAATTAAATACTGCACCTTATTCCTAAGTGATCGATAGCTACTAAAATTTCTGTTTTTATGACCTCCGTTCGGTTTCCTCATGAGTTTCAAGATATCAGGAGTTATCCACGAGGATTTTGTTACGCGTTTTACCCTCATTTCTTTGATGGGGACATGCTTGTCACAAATACTTCGAAAGATTTTAATACATTATTCGATAGCCTCACATGGATTGGTTAAATAAGTAAACGTAGGTAAGAGGCGAAGCTTTTAAATCAGTCAAATATAATTCCAATTAGGAATAGAATAGGCCAAGCAAAGACTGCATTTCAGAAAATGATAAACATATTAGCCTTATCAATGAATGTTAGAAAAGGAATCCTAAATTGCTATACTGAACCTATCTTGTTATATGGAAGTGAATCATGGACAATAGGCAAGTCTGCACAAAAACCATTGGATGCAGCAGAAATGTGGTTTATTAGAAGAATGTTGCGAATCCCCTGGACAGCAAAAATAACTAATGAAGAATGTATGAGAAGAGCTGGAGAGACAAAAAAAACATTGTCAAAAAGATAAGAGAGAGACAATGTACTTTCAAAAGACATGCAGTGAGAAGAGGGGGCATAGAAAATATTATAACAACAGGAAAAATAGAAGGAAGAAGATCAAGAGGAAGACCAAGAGAAATGATACTGGATAGTCTGACAGGATGGTGTGAGAGGAGATCACCAACTGAGCTGATGGTCTGCATGAAGGATCGTGTACT
Organism: Achatina immaculata; assembly: GCA_009760885.1. Classification (NCBI taxonomy): domain Eukaryota; kingdom Metazoa; phylum Mollusca; class Gastropoda; order Stylommatophora; family Achatinidae; genus Lissachatina; species Lissachatina immaculata. The sequence goes on from CM019698.1 coordinate 46,198,577, forward strand.
CTGGAGAAGCATAATAGCCAACGTCAGTCGACATGGCACCTGATGATGATGATGATGATGATTCCAAGTTAAAATTTTTAAATTATATATTTGATGGTGGCATGTTTGTGTTTAGGCATCCCTTATGTGACCACGTACAGCAGACTGGGTAGTGATCACTCAGCGACACATGAGGGACACTACATTCAGTAATGTTTCCTAGATGAGCTACATATATGTGATCTATTCATGTTGATGATGGTTCAATCACACTAGCAGATTTGTTTACAAGGTGGTAGAAGTTGTCGGATGCTAGAATGTTCTTCTATGTGGGAGTGGACTGAATGAAATCTACAAGTTGTATATTGAAGTCGCCGAGAATGATTATGTCCGTGAATTTATAGGTCGGAGTATTATCCATCATGATTGTAAAGTGATCATACCACTCGGCTGAAGCATTTGATTTTCGGTATATACAACTAATTAGAATTGGACTATGATTTCATATTTTGATTTCTAACACGATACTTTCAACTCTGGTGTTTCCATGTCTTCTCTTCCACAACATTTAATTGTTTCAGATATCTAATCTAACTGCCATGTATAATATTGAAGTTTGTGAATAATATATTCCAGACTAAAGAAGATGTACATGATTAATACCGAATTTATCTTCACGCACATTCACATTTCTGTCGTTTAGTTTAAGTTTCACAAACATTTACCACTTCATTAATCAGAGGAAGTCCGATGAAACGTTCCTTCATTATTTAATTCTGACAAATAAGTTCAAGATGTATTGTCGATAATATCACTTGGATTGAATCACTTAATCATTTGTTCGCAATATCAAACTCTATCATATTCTACGCGCAGCATTTCTCAATTTCTCAAATTCACAATATTCTACACTTGATACGAGAACATTTCCTATCTCAGTATTATATCACATCTGCTACACGTGGTCAACTAGTTTCTCGTCTAAAATCGTTGTACTCAAAGTTTCAAAAGTGCCATTTCTTCTTAATCACTTGAATCACTTGAAAACCCTAATTCGTTTAACACTACTTCTGATTTGATATCGTCTCGTCCTCTTTCTTCTTTTGTCTGGACCGGTCTCGGTTCACTGACCGTCCTTGTTCCTCTGTCTTCGGGGCTCTGTTCGTTGTCTCCTCTCTCTTCTACTTACGTACTTCTTGGCTCTAGATTGTCTGTTCTTCCGTCTTCGAGATCCCTCCTCTGTCTCTTCTCTCTTCTACTTCTTTTTATTGGCTCGTTCTTGGTATTTTTCATCGTTTCTCTTGTCTCTCCGTTCGCCTTTTTATCTTCAAGTCCAGCTTGATGGACTAACCAATACGTATTTTGGCTACACCCTTTAATGTCCACTGGTTCCCATGAGCGTTCTCATTGGCTGTCATTCAAACTGTCCCGTGCCTTATCTCTCGTATGTCATTTGTCCAATAAACCACGCCTCTGAATATTTAATTTGTCAGCTGGCCGAGTTGGTAACTCTTTTATTAAAAAACCGTGTGTAATAGCCCCCTAACGCGTGTCATGCGTGTTAGTCTCGTCTATACAATTGTTATCTACCTAATTCATTATCTTGCTTTTTCATGTCGGAGGTTTTATTGTTGTCTCGCTTTTCAGTGTGTCTCCCCTCTCTATTCGTCTTTTCTCTTTTGTTTACACGTGTCAACGTCCAGTGACCTTGTTCTTATCACTGAATCATCCTACTTTCTGGCGTCCTTTCTTTGTATTACCTATATCTCAGTGTCACCGAGTCTCGTCTTTTTCTATTCACTGTTTCCACTGTTTACATTTGTTCGCGCCTTGTTCTAGTGTCATGGGAGTGTTATACCTTTGTCTTCCTTTTTCTACCTACTTTTATCTGCCGCTATTCGATGTTACTATTTTGTTTACAGTATGTTTTCATAATCATATTTATTAATAATAATAATAATAACAACAATACTCATTACTTACAAGGCTATGTGTAGCAGTTGTTAAAGTTGTAGCCGCCAGATATATGAACAACTAAACCTGTCTCTAGCTTCTTATCTGGGTCGCGCCTAATCTAGTTAAAACCATCTATTCGTATGTCATCATCAGCGATGTTTTTATGCAATCGGCTTTCGAAAAAACTAAACATATGAAAGTGTTGTTGAAGTATATCTGTAATTTCAGGCAATTTACCTAAAAGTGATAAATATTTAAGTGGCCAGTACGTAGGCCATCTTTCCACGGCCAGCAATCTTCTTTCTGGGTCATTTTATAACAAGTGGGTGTCACCAAAACTTTCTCAAGCAACAATCAGACTAACTCTTTAGTAATAAGTTCATGCTCACAACTGAAGAAATAATGAGTCTAAATAAATCTTCAACACACTGACAAGTAAATAATCTACAACGCACTGACATGTAAATAATCTACAACACACTGATAAGTAAATAATCTACAACACACTGACAAGTAAATAATCTACAACACACTGACAAGTAAATAATCTACAACACACTGATAAGTAAATAATCTACAACACACTGACAAGTAAATAATCTACAACACACTGACAAGTAAATAATCTACAACACATTGACATGTAAATAATCTACAGAACACTGACAAGTAAATAAGGAACGGAAAAGTATAAAAACAATGTTATAGTTAAACAAGCTGCAATAATCTGAGACAATGAGTTCTAAATTTGCTGTATAAAATGATCAGTCACTACGTGGTAAAAATGCGTTAGAAGAAACAATGAAAATAATATATTTAGTCACATGTCACATTTCCTTTTGTCTGAAAATCGACATCATCTGTTGTTTGTGTATGACACACATCATGAAGGCTTGACTTAATGCTGTTGGGCTGAACTGCATCAGATAAAGTACATCCTGATTCCACTGCGGCGGTGGTGATAGATTCTGTGTAGTGTCTGTGGTGGTGGTGGTGGTAGATTATGTGTAGTGTCAGTGGTGGTAGTGGTGGTAGATTATGTGTAGTGTCTGTGGTGGTAGTGGTGGTGGTGGTGATAGATTATGTGTAGTGTCTGTGGTGGTAGTGGTGGTAGATTATGTGTAGTGTCAGTGGTGGTAGTGGTGGTAGTGGTGGTAGATTATGTGTAGTGTCTGTGGTGGTGGTGGTGGTGGTGGTGGTAGATTATGTGTAGTGTCTGTGGTGGTAGTGGTGGTGGTGGTGATAGATTATGTGTAGTGTCTGTGGTGGTGGTGGTGGTGGTGGTGGTAGATTATGTGTAGTGTCTGTGGTGGTGGTGGTGGTGGTGGTGATAGATTATGTGTAGTGTCTGTGGTGGTGGTGGTGGTGGTAGATTATGTGTAGTGTCTGTGGTGGTAGTGGTGGTGGTGGTGATAGATTATGTGTAGTGTCTGTGGTGGTAGTGGTGGTAGATTATGTGTAGTGTCAGTGGTGGTGGTGGTAGTGGTGGTAGATTATGTGTAGTGTCTGTGGTGGTGGTGGTGGTGGTGGTGGTGGTAGATTATGTGTAGTGTCTGTGGTGGTGGTGGTGGTGGTGGTGGTAGATTATGTGTAGTGTCTGTGGTGGTGGTGATAGATTATCTGTAATGTCTGTGGTGGTGGTGGTAGATTCTGTGTAGTGTCTGTGGTGGTGATAGATTCTCTGTAATGTCTGTGGTGGTGGTAGATTCTGTGTAGTGTCTGTGGTGGTGGTGGTGGTAGATTCTCTGTAGTGTCTGTGGTGGTGGTGGTAGATTCTGTGTAATGTCTGTGGTGGTGGTGGTGGTAGATTCTGTGTAGTGTCTGTGGTGGTGGTGGTGGTGGTAGATTCTGTGTACTGTCTGTGGTGGTTGGCCTGACTGGTTGTGGATGACGCGTGGGAAGGGGCGGGAACATGGAGTCATAGGAAGAGGATAACGGATCTGGAGTGGGTTTGGAGGTCTTCTTCTTCTTCTTCTTCGTTCACTTCTACCACCAAAAACCGCACTGTGAACCTACTGAATTCACGCATGTGGTCCTCGTTAGGTCCCGTGGTCCCCTGTGTGGTCCAAAATAGACCACACGAGTTCCACGAAAGGACCACAAGGGGTTCAGAGTATCACAGTGCTTTAGCCTTTTCTCAGAAGCGGGATTGCGTGACACCGTAGTTTTCATTGCACCAGTTTGGTCTAGGGTTGGACTTTCTCACCGGAAGACCTCGACGTGTTTGGAATATCAGTGCATCCCCGCTGGGTGAGAGGCGTTAGCCCACCCAGGTCAGAGTTGGACTTTCTCACCGGAAAACCTCGACGTGTTTTGAGATACCCGTGTATCACCGCCGGGTGAGAGGTGGTCGCCCATCCAGTCCAGGGTTGGACTTTCTCACCGGAAAACCTCAGCGTGATTAGGATACGCAGACATCCCCGCCGGGTGAGAGGTGGTTGCCTATCTAGACTTCCCTGGTCCAGTGTCTCCGACTTCTGCATTTTGCAGTCGTGGCCGCTACCCTTCCTAGTTGTGCCCAGGATGGAGCTTTTGTCCAGGAGGATGAATCCTCGCCACTAGTGACTTCTACCCCTGGGTTGAGCCGGTTTAGGCATTATCCCAGTATGGGTGTGTTTGGGACGGGACGGACCTCTAGGGCAGAGGTACTGTGACATTCATAGCCTTCAAGATTCACCCCTGGTATGAGCCGGTTTAGGCAAAATTCACCAGTATGGGTGGTTATCAGGCGTTACCGACCTCTAGAGCGGAGGTGGCATGACATGTCTAGCCATCGAGTTCGACTCCTGGTGTGTGCCGGTTTAGGCATATTTCACCAGGGAACATGGAGTCATAGGAAGAGGATAACGGATCTGGAGTGGGTTTGGAGGTAAATGTGGGGGTTCTGTAGGGACCGACGTAGAGACGACGGAAGGACGGACGGACGGACGGACGAAAGGACGCACAGATAGATAGACAGACAGAGGGATTTCTTGACATAATTCACTAAATAAATTGATACATAAAGGTCAAGGTAAAAAGTGAAATTCCAGTTTTCATGCCATTAAGATATATTTCGGATATGGATATAGGCCCATATTTCCAAGACCAAAAGCACATGAGATTTTGATGTGTTCAGTATCATACATGGCCCCATTTACCTTCCCAGAATTCTCTGCTACCTAGTTCTAGAGATTGGGTGGACCCCGAGGTTGTTCTTGGTGCGGTTGTAACAGAAAAAAAACTCCATACTGCTAGGATTTGAAATTGGTACCATCTGATTAGGAAACCAAGAGACTAGCCACTCAGCCAACCAGGCCGTCAATTTGATTCATACACACACATATCCATACCTCTACGCGTAAATATGTATATATATATATATATATATATATATATATATGTTCTTTATTTACGATCTTACATACATTTTTACAAACTTATATACATACATACATGCATTAATACTTACATACAAACATATATATATATATATGCATACACTGATATATGGATAATATGAACCTTAACAATATTTTATATTCACTGTTTACTGATTTTCATATAATAATAAGTTTAGATATTGTCATACCACTAACTAATTCTTCTACAAAATTTGTGTTTTGAATTACTGGTTGGTTTTTCTGGGGGCAATGTTGGGAGGACCATCCCCAACCCAGCTTGTCACAGATACTGGCTGGTGAAGTCTTCTAGATGTGGAAACTCTCTGTGAATAAGAGTTCTCTTGAACATCAACTTCAGGTGCTGACCTGAACACTCAGCAGATGATTCATGAGCACAGAAAAGCGACACTAGTCAAAACAGCATTTTTGACAGTAACTCATGACAGGTTCACGAGAATCCCGTGAAAACTACTGAACACAAAACTCACTGACCATGTAGTTGGATGTCTATAAGAGATTTACGCTCCTCGAATCAATTCATTTCAAAAGTCAATGCGTAAATATGGCTCATCTCACTACAAAATACCGACTCATCATCACTGGACGTTAACAGACTGGGCAGTCACAAAGTGTAGCAGCCAGAGGATTTAATGTGGTTAGAAGACGATTTCAAGAAACTGGCTCAGTTGCAGACCGGCCGCGCAGTGGAAGACCCATAGTCACAACTCCTGCCGAAGACCGCTTCATCCGGCTGCGTCACCTCAGGAATCGATTTGTATCTGCGTCCAGTAAATGACAGCAGTTAGTCCAATTTCAGATCTAACAGTCATGAACCGGCTGCACGACGCTGGTCTTTGAGCTAGTAGACCCTACAGAGGCCCTGTTCTTACAAACCGGTATCGCCAGAACCGACTACAGTGAGCGAACCATTAATGGACCGTTGCGAATGATTGGAGAACGGTTTTGTTTAGTGATGAATAATTATTTCTGATCTAGTGACACGATTAACGCAGAAGAGTTTAGAGTCCATGAGCGCTGCTACGCCCAGAACTGCGTGGATGAGGCTCCTCCACATGGTGGTGGAGGTGTATTGCTGTGGGGGGACGATCAATTTCATTGGGTGATGTGCCTGGTGTAAAATGAAGGACACCTGAATGCCCAACGATACGTCCATGACATTATTCGTCCTCACGTCCTTCCACTTCTCGCTGCACAAAGGTCGATTTTTAAGCAGTATAATGCTCGACATCGTGTGGCACAAATCACAACCCAACCCAGTTCCTCGCTGACTACAACGTCCATACCATTTCGTGGCCATCTATGTCATCAGACATGAACCCAGTAGAACAACTATGAGATGAACTCAACAGACAAGTCCGCCAGCAAGACGTGGCGCCAACCAATCTCCGACTGTTGTCTCTTGCATTGCAGGAAGAGTGGGCAGCAATCCCACAACAACAGATCCACCGGCTAATCCAATGCGTGCCAAGGAGATGCCTTTATATGATAAAAACTAAAGGAGGCCATACACTTTACTGAAACGGAGGCATCAGTCGCAAAGAACAAAAGTCTAAACCAAATTTAATGAACATTATTTCATTGTTAAATTCTTAATGTTTCTTCATGCCAAGATTGTAACATTAATTCCATACAATAAAATGTTGATACAAGTTTTAAATTTGGTGTCCGTTACGACTACAGCAGTGTTGTGTTTCTTTTTTTTTAACAGTATATACTATTTAACGAGCAAACAACAAGCACAATTGTGGGATATTTGAACATCTTGGACCGTGTCCTACTAGCCCAACTGAAAGGACGACCAATAAACATAAATATTATACAACATATTATTATATATTTATATATTCTCCAACAGCTGATAGCACTGAAAAAGATATACAGCTATTTTATAATGACATAGAGGCAGACCTGAAACACAGTCACTTGAAGTTACTAAAGTGATGGGAGATTTAAATGCTAAAATTGGTTAATGACGATCTTCAGACATTGTTGGTGATTATGGATTAGGGGAGAGGAATGAAAAGATAAATTAATTGAATGGGAGAAAATACATAGCATGGTTGTATAAAACACCTGGTTTAAACAACATCCTCGAAGACTGGCAACGTGGTGCAGCCCAGACAAAAATACCTTTAACCAGATACACTATGTATTAATCAGCAAATGATTCTGGAATACATTAGTGACAACACAAACCGTGCCAGGAACTAACTGCAATAGTGACCACGAACCTCTTTGTGGACAAATTAGAATAAAGCTAAAGAAAGCAAGCAGAAACTGAGAAATATCAAACTGAATACAGAGATCCTTAATAAAATGACCAAGAACTGCGAGAACAATACAACGTGATTGTAACAGATGCAATATCAACGATATATAGTATAGACGAACAATAGGCAATGTAAATAAGAGATTCTATCCACCAAACTGTTAAGGAGATACTACCACCGAAAAAAGATGCCCCCCAAGAATAAACAGATGACAGACGACATTTTGGGACTGATGAAAATTGGAAGGAGGAATAAAAATAATCAAAATAAAATAGCAGGACATCTTGTTGATGGTGTTCGTCCAATGACATCGATGATGACCACAGCTTTATCTTGGTCTAAGTAGGGTGAGGTATGGGATGTGTCCGTGCGTGACCAACTAGACCTATACGAGCTCTAAATGTTTTGCCACACACGGAACATACATGTCCAGATTCAGTTGTGAGTGCTTGTGCTGCCTTGGCTTTTCTCATTGCGCGTTTGTGCTGAGCACTTTCAATTCTTGAGCGATCAGCTCTCTGTGCACCCAGGGTGGTTATAGCCCTTCATGATGGGCGGACTTGTGCTTTGGTCTCCCAAGTGTCTATCCCGAAGGCCTTGAGTGAGAATTTGAACGTATCCTTGTATCGCTTTATTTGCCATCCTGTTTTCCGTTTTCCTATCAGAAGTTCCCCATATAGTAGATGTTTAGGTAGTCGAGTGTTACACATTCTGACCACATGTCTTGTCCAACGGATTTGCGCCCTTTGAAGCATTGTGTAGATGCTTGGTATTTTAGCTCTTGTGATGAAGGCAGTATCAGGAATCAATTGCTGCCACTTGATGTTCAGTATTTTTCCCCAGACAGCCTAGGTGGAAATGATTAGTTATCTTACATGTCTACAATAGACTGTCCATGTTTCGGCTGCATACATTAGAGTGGTCAGAACGATAGTTTTATAGACCTTTAACTTGGTGGCTGCATACATTAGTGTGGTCAGAACGACAGCTTTATAGATCTTTAACTTGGTGGCTGTATACATTAGTGTGGTCAGAACGACAGCTTTATAGACCTTTAACTTGGTGGCTGCATACACTAGTGTGGTCAGAACGACAGCTTTATAGACCTTTAACTTGGTGGCTGCATACACTAGTGTGGACAGAACGACAGCTTTATAGACCTTTAACTTGGTGGCTGCATACATTAGTGTGGACATAACGGCAGCTTTATAGACCTCTAACTTGATAGCTGCATACATTAGTGTGGTCAGAACGACAGCTTTATAGACCTTTAACTTGGTGGCTGCATACATTAGTGTGGTCAGAACGACAGCTTTATAGACCTCTAACTTGATAGCTGCATACATTAGTATGGTCAGAACGACAGCTTTATAGACCTTTAACTTGGTGGCTGCATACATTAGTGTGGTCAGAACGACAACTTTATGGACCTTTAACTTGGTGGCTGCATACATTAGTGTGGTCAGAACGACAGCTTTATAGACCTTTAACTTGGTGGCTGCATACATTAGTGTGGACAGAACGACAGCTTTATAGAACTTTAACTTGGTGGCTGCATACATTAGTGTGGTCAGAACGACAGCTTTATAGACCTTTAACATGGAGGTAACGCCGAGTCCTCTTCTTTCCCATACATTTTTTCCCAGCCTCCCATGTGCTGCGCTGGCTTTAGCTATTCTGTTGCTGATTTCAGCATCAAGATTGACTGCCGTAGAACGTGTACTGGCAAGATAAGTGACATTTTCTAGGGATTTTAGCTTTTGTCCCTTAATCAAGGACAAAGAAACACCAACTGATCTGCGTGACGGATCGTGTACTCTGGAGAAGCATAAAAGCCAACGGCAGTCGGCAAGGCACCTGATGATGATGGTGGTGGTCGTTTTTGAAATTCATTTCTATTTCCAAAGTGAAATACTATCACTGAACATTTGAAATAGTTCCACTAACATCTGTACTATTCTTTCTTTTTCTGTTCATAGATCACAACTTTTATAAAGTGTGTAAGTATTTCAATTCGCAAAATAAAATGTAATAGTTAATTTTTATTAAAAATTATATAACTAACATCCGGGATATTTACTTTAAACACACTTTCCTGAACTATTATAACTCCTTAATTACTCAAAATATTAGTAGCATATTTATACGAAACTTGAATCAACTTTTCTTTCGCACATTTATTTCTACTATTGCTATTCTTCTACTTAGAGCTTCTTTTAATATTTAAGTGCGTTATTTCTATAGCTTTGCTCGAAATGGATTTTTTTAATATTTAATTATTGCATTCTGCAAAGCTGTTATTAAGATCTACTCTATGGCGATGGATGGATGGATGGATTGCTTTGTAGTAATTATAAGGTTTTATAATATGGTAATAATTCATTGTAATGTATATGATGTTATATTGTATTGTTATTGTTGGTATCTTATCTTAATAGGTACATGATGACTAAAACAGACTAAAACATTCACACACTACACCAATATAAAAAAACGAACACACTGATTACTGCTTCTTCAAATAATCATACACCTATATTGTATTCACATGTATATGCATAGACTTCATAATATAAATGTCAATCAATCAAGTGCTGTGCCGAAGGCGTAGGCAATCATTTCTCTTCACAATTCGCTGTCTATAGACCTGATTATGAGATCCGCCGGTGGCTTTCTTCCAAGCCAAATGATAGCCCATCCAGTAACTGCTTTCTCCGTCTTCCTCTGTATCTTCTTTCCTCAAATTTTGTTTTCCATTTGCCAGAGTGTACTAAATTTTTCATATTCTCAGGAAATGTCCTATACATCTCACTTATCTGTCTATGATATTTACTATATTTTGCTTTTTAACCCCAGCCTCCTTAAGACTTCTTCATTGATTTTCTTGGCTGTCCATGGTACGTTCAACATCCTTCCTATAAACCATATTTCAATGGCCTCCATTTCTCATTGTACTCTCTTATTCATAGACCATGCTTCACATCTGTAAAACAAATTAAGTACTCGGAATCTTGTTCCCATTGATATAGATTTGTTGCACAATATGTTTCTCATTGTCTGGAATGCTGACTTCGCCTGAGTATATCTGCTTTTGATTTCTCATCAGATGTTATAATTGTTCCTAAGGACTTAAATCTATCGTATTATTTCAGTTTTGTGCCATCGGTGGTAATGTTACATTTTGATGGTATTCTTTTCTTTGAGGTGACCATCACTTCAGTCTTCATTTTATTCAGGTTTAGGCCTTTATTTTTACTTTCACGAACCAAGATGTCCAGAAAAGCATATAGCTCCCTTTCACTTTTAACAATCAAGACTGTGTCGTCTGCATATCTTAAGTTGTAAAGGTTGCAACCATTCATTCATTCATTCATTTGCATGTCCCTTGCGGAACTTTGCCTCTCAAACAGCACTCCTGTAGGCCTCTCGGTTATGAGCAAGATGGCTTGCTGCTGCGTCCATTAGCAGATCGTCAACGATTTCTTGCAGCCATCTTCGTTTTGGTCTTCCTATTTTTCTTTTTTCCGTTATGTATCTTTCCAATATGGTCTTCTCTAAATTATCATGACGTTTAATGTGTCCAAAATATTTACGTTTTCTCTCTTTAATCCTCTTTACTAGCCAGCCTTCTTCAATATTAAGCTCTTGTAGTATAGATATATTTGTTTTTTTTTTTGTGTCCACGATATTTGGAGAACTCTTCTGTAGCATTTACATTCAAAGGCATTTATGTATTTCTCAGCTGTTCTGTTAAGTGTCCAGGTCTCACAGGCATTTGTTGCGATGGGAAAGATGCATGACCTTAAAAATCTTATTTTTGTAGTTCTGTCTGTTCCTCTCCACATATTCTTTATTTGTTTTACTTTCTGAAGAGCAATAGATGTCCTCCTTTTAATTTCCATCATTATATCTCCATTATTAGTTAGCAGTGATCCAAGATATTCAAAACTCTCCACTTCTTCCAAATTTTCCTCAGTGATATATATTTCAGCTGCCTTGTTTGTTTTGTCAGTTGTCATCAGTTTAGTTTTCTTCGCAATAAGATAGAGGTTCTGCTCTTCGCTGTTCTTACGGACTGACATAATTAGTTTTTCCATTCCTTTTTGTGTTGTGGATAGTAACACTGTGTCATCAGCATATCTAATCTCTGGTATTTCATAACCTCCAATTGTTATGGCATCGTAAAATTCTTTGTCTAAATCTTCTCTAACTTTCGGTTGCAACCGTTAATTGATATTCCGGGCATGTTCCCTATACTTCTCAATATGTTTTCGCTGTTCAAGGAGAAGAGGTCAGGAGATAGAACACATCCTTGTCTCACTTCCAATTTAATGTCCTGGATTGCTCCTATTTGGTTCTCAACCTTCATTACTTGATTGCTGCCAGTATCGTTTTGATTATTTTCAGATCTGTACCATCTATGTTGATGTCTTCCAGCATTCTTATATTTTCTGTGTGTCTGAAGTACAGTAGTCTATGAAGGTTAAGTATAGATAAGTCTTTACTTCGATTGATCTTTCCAAGAATGTTATATATATATATAATCCTTCTCGTGCCGTTAAACGTCACATAAGGCTCGCAAAATAGCTCGCCAAATTTTCCTGTCTTCGGCGAGTCTTTCAACCTCATCAAGGGATTTTATGCCTGTTAATTTGGCCTCTCTTAACAATGTCCTCTTCAGAGTTTCACGCGGTCTGTCTCTTTTTCTTTGACCTGTTGTGTTCCACTTGACAGCTTGTTTTGGGATTCTCTGATCATTTCTTCTCATCAAGTGACCAACATATGTCCATCTCCTTTTCCTGATCACCCATGAGACTGGTTGATGTTCAGTCATCTCTCTTATCTCTTTATTTATCTTGAATTCCTTCCACTTGATGCCAAGTATTTTCATTAGGCATTTGCTTTCAAAAGAGTCTACTTTCTTGTCTATTTCTTTAGTTGTTTTCCAGCTTTCTCATGCATAAATGCATAAAAAATGTATATATATCTATATATAGTGCCTTTTCCTTCGACGAAGCCGCACGTACTTCAGCGATTTCTAGGTTTATCTTGCCCCTGACTTTCTAGAGACAATACGAATCAAGACTTTTGAAAATGACTGATAAGACTAATGGTTCGACGGTCTTCACATTCAACTGCATCTTGTTTCTTTGATAGGGCACTGAAAATTGATTGGAAAAGGTCTTTATAGAGGCATTCAGCACTCTGGTAATTATTTCTATGCCAAACTCTCCTAATGCTTCCAATTCTTCCTTGATGATTTTATCTGGTCCTGGTGCTTTGTTGTTCTTCATGTATGTGATGGCTTCTTCCGCTTCTACTTTTAATGTGGGAGGCCGTTTATTATTATTTCGCATATCTATTTCGCTTCTATTATCCTCATAGACTTCTCTAACGTATTCGCACCGTCGTTCCAGCATTTCATCTCTGTCCATTTTTGTATGCTCCTTCTTTGAATCCAAGCAACCAGTCTTGAGTTATGCCCCTTCGTTTGTTAACTTTTTTATTTGTCTGTCCATATCTCTTGCGCTTTCATGATGGTGTGTCTCTATTTCATTACATTTCTTATTTAGCCACGTATCCTTAATTTATTGCGTTTGTATCATATTTCTGTATTTATTTTATCATATTCATCTGTATCTTCCTTAAGACTTCTTCTCTGATTCATTAGTTGCAAAATGTATTCTGCCATCCACCTCTGTTTAGCTTGTCGTTTATTTGGAGGTAGTATTTCGATAGATTTTTGTTGAATAGAGTCTTCATGTATATTCCAGTGTTCACCAGTCGTGTCAGTCTTCTCTAAAGCATTATAACTATTATGCACTATGGTTCTATATTGTTCTTGTATTGCCTATCATTCCGTAACAGATCTCTATCTAGTCCTTTGCTTTTATCTTATCTTATCTTATATCCTTCCCGTGCCGTTAGACGTCACCTAGGGCTCGCAAAGTAGTTCGCCAATTTTCCCTGTCTTCGGCGAGTCTTTCAACCTCAACAAAGGATTTTATGCCTGTTAATTTGGCCTCTCTTAATAATGTCCTCTTCAGAGTTTCACGCGGTCTGCCCCTTTTTCTTCGGCCTGTTGTGTTCCACTTGATAGCTTGTTTTGGGATTCTCTGATCATTTCTTCTCATCAAGTGACCAACATATGTCGGTCTCCTTTTCCTGATCACCCGTGTGACTGGTTGTTGTTCAGTCATCTGTCTTATCTCTGCATTGTTCTTGAATTCATTCCACTTGATGCCGAGTATTTTCCTTATGCATTTGTTTCCAAAAGAGTATAATTTCTTTTCTATTTCTTTAGTTGTTTTCCAGCTTTCGCATGCATAAATGAGGGTGGATATTACATTTGAATTGAATAGTCTTAACTTGGTTTTTGTGCTTATAACTTTTGAATTCCATATGTTCTCGAGATTCTTGAAGATTGATGCTGCTTTTGCAATTCTGATCCTAACTTCCTTTCTAGTGTCACCATCCTGGTCTATGTAGCTGCCAAGGTATGCAAATTGATTGACTTCTTCAATATCTGTCCCTTCTATGTGTATTTTTCCATTTTGATTGATGGGAATTTTCATTATTTTTGTTTTGTCCTTGTTAATTTCAAGTCCTATTTTGCTAGCCAGTGAAGATAGGCTATCTGTTTTTTCTTGCATGGAATTCACATTATTACTGATAAGAGTTATGTCATCAGCAAAATCAAGATCTTCTAGTTGGGTCACATGTACCCAATCAGTACCTGTGTTAACTGTGCAGCATTTTGTCATTATGAAGTCTATTGTAATCCCAAAAAGTAAAGGAGAAAGTATACATCCTTGTTTCACGCCTGTTTCAATCTGGAACCATTCACTCATCCCTTCTTCTGTCTTGACTGCACAACCATATCCATTGTATAAGTCCTTAATGATGTTGACAATCTTAGATGGTATTCCATATAGACATAAAATTCTCCATAATGAATCTCTGTGTATGCTATCAAATGCCTTCTTAAAATCTATGAAATTCAGTATTAATGGTTTCTGCTTTTCAATATGTTCTTCAAGTATTATTCTGAGAATAAAGATATGGTCGAGACAGCTTCTCCCTTTTCGAAATCCTGCTTGTTCTTCTCTCATTGCAGTATCCACTATACCTTTGAGTCTATTCAAAATGACCTTGCAAAATACTTTTGACACAACTGATATTAAGGTTACTCCTCTCCAGTTGTTACAGTCACTAAGGTTGCCCTTTTTTGGTATTTTAACAATGATTCCTTTCTTCCAATTAGAAGGGACCTTTTCTTCTTTCCAAATCTTGTTAAACATTCTCTGTAGTTGTCTCATGTTGTCACTATTGATAGCTTTTAGCATCTCGGCTGTTGTTTCATCATCACCTGCAGCTTTGTTGTTATCCATTAAATTCACTGCTGTTTCAATTTCATGCAATTTAATTTCATCTAGATTGACATTTAGTTGTGGGGCTGGTAAGTCAGTTTCAAGGTTTAACAATTCTTTTGGGTGTGGTCGATTGAGTATTTCTTGGAAGTATTCAGCCCATCTTTGCTTTTGGTCTTTATTTGATGTTAATAGTGTTCCAGTTTTGCTAAGGACTGGTCTTTCTTTAGGTTTAATAGTACCTGTTAGCCTCTTTTGTATGTTATATAAAGTTTTGCTGTCTCCTGTTTTTGCTGCTTTTTCTGCCTCTTTCGCCATATTGTCTATGTATTCTGTTTTATCCCTTCTATCTGAACTTTTTACTTTCTTGTCTATGTCTTTGTATTTTGCTTTTGCCGAATCACTTTCATGATCTGCTTTTGCATTCAACATGTTTAATTTGACTGCTCGTCTTTCATGTATATACTTCCATGTTTTATCTGATATCCATGCTTTTCTATTTGGTTTTTCCAATCCAGCGCTTACTTTTGCTGCTGTGATTATGGCTGTGCTGTAAGAATTCCATAACTCATCTGTACCTATCTCCTCAACTTCACTGGGTGTTTTAGAATGATTGGCAAGTTCCTGATTGAAATTAATGTTAGTATTTTCTTCTTGTAGGCTGTGTATGTTTATCTTTCTGTGTACTGATTTCTTGTGTTGACTTTTCAATTTTAATTTTATTTTCCCTATGCACAGGTTGTGATCACTGTTGACATCTGCACCCCTATAAGCCCTTACATCCATGAGATATGTTCTGTATTGCTTTCTAATACAAAAATGGTCTATCTGGTTTCTAGTTCTACCATCTGGAGATATCCATGTTGTTTTATGTATCTCTTTGTGTGGGAATAGTGTGCCTCCAATGACCATGCCCTCTGTTAGACATATTTCAATTAATCTTTCTCCATTCTGATTAACCATGTCAATTCCTTCTTTCCCCATCACTTTTTCAACGTCGGTATTATCCTTCCCTACCTTAGCATTGAAGTCCCCCATAGCAATTAGGATGTCGTGTTTAGGGACTTTGTTGATGATTTGTTGTAGTTGGTGATAGAAGTCGTCTTTCACATCATCATCTGCATCATTCGTGGGTGCATAACACTGTATTATTGTCATTCTTCCGTGTCGTAGGTTGTATCGTGCTCTTATTATACGACTGTTCACTGGTTGCCATTCTACAAGGCTCTTTGCAGCTACATTTGAGATAATAATGCCCACTCCGTCTCGAAATTTATCGTCATTTCTGCCTGAATGTATAATTAACTTACCGTTTTCCGCCGATCTTTTACCTGCTTCTGGCCATCGCATTTCGCTGATGCCCAGTATGTCTAGATGGTATCTTTGCTTTTAGCTGCTATCTATAACATATTTAGCCTGATTCTCACTTTTCCTACAACTGGGATGTGGTCACTGTTGCAGTCTGTCCTTGGTCTTGTTTTCATGGATATTATTGAGATCCTGAATCTTCTGTTGATCATAATGTAATCTATCTGGTTACATATGTTATTATTTATAATATTTATAATAATGTCCATAGTCGCCTTCGGTGATGTTGGAACACATTATTTCCAATGATCATTTTATTCTTTTTCTGCCCACTCAATCAACATCTCTCCTCTTGTATTTCTGACACCTAGTCCATACTTGCCTGTAGCTTCATTGCCTTGTTCAGTCTCTACTTTCACGTTTAAATCACCCAATACAAAGTTTACTTCCCATGGTTTGCACTGTTTCATTGCCATGTCCAGATTGTTGTACAATTCTTTTATCTCATCATCAGAGCTTTCTGGAGTTGGTGCGTAGACTTGGATGAGATTTGTGTCTCTTGGGTGGCCCTGTAAGTTAACCATTAACAGACTGTCCGATATGCATCAGAAACGTTTCACGTTTCTTGATGTCTTCTTATCGAATATTATGCCAACTCCAATTCTACACTGGCTTTCCCCTGGAATATATCATTTGGAAGTCTTTATGATCTCTGCTTCCTGCATCAGTGCATCTCATTTCACATAAACCAACAGTGTTAATTTCCATTCTTTTCATTATTTGTTCGATGTTTTCCAGTTTTCCAAGTTCTTTTCTAATTGTCCATGTTGCAATTACTGTGGTGTTATTTGTTTATTCTTTGTGTACAGTAGTTGGATGAGGATCTGGTATCACCTGTCGCACGTGATGGTCCCTACCGGACGAGGTTGTTCCACTGGAACCCCCATTAACGTCGTTATGATTCAAATTATTGTAGATTGTCATGATTGTTCTTGGGAATGTGCAGTGTTTGTTTCGCCTTGCCTTGCACCGGTTTCTTTATGGTTTACTCCACTAGCCTTTGACTCTGGTCAGAGCCTACCCTACAAGGCAGCAAGGGGTTTGAACTCAGAGTTTCCCTTCTCCTAGATGAGCTGCCAACCAAGACTAACGAGTCTCATCTACCCTAAGCGTCTGGTTTTCAACCGCCAGATACTCGCCTTTCGCCCCTTCTCCTGTCAGTTTAAACATTTCCACCACGAGAAAGGGAGCAGCTGGACTTGGACTGTTAGAGGCTATTGGAGACGCACGCCCTGGAAACATTAATTGAAGTGGAGAGCATATCCACCACCCCACCTCTGGCTATTACAGTCCTTAGAATTTTATAATTATAATCTTTTATTATCATTATCATCATTATCATCATTATCATCATCATCATCAGGTGCCGTGCCGACTGGCGTTGGCTATTATGCTTCTCCAGAGTACACGATCGTTCATGCAGGCCATCAGCTCAGTTGGTGATCTCCTCTCACACCATCCTGTCAGACTGTCCAGTATCATTTCTCTTGGTATTCCTCTTGATCTTCTTCCTTCTATTTTTCCTGTTGCTATAGTATTTTCTAAGCCCCCTCTTCTCATTGCATGTCCTATGAAAGTACATTGTCTATCTCTTATTTTTTTTTGACAAGGTTTTTTGTCCCTCCAGCTCTTCTCATACATTCTTCATTAGTTATTTTTGCTGTCCAGGGGATTCGCAGCATTCTTCTAATAAACTGCATTTCTGCTGCTTCCAATGATTTTTCTGGAGACTTGCCTATTGTCCATGATTCACTTCCATATAACAAGATAGGTTCAATATAGCATTTTAGGACCCGTTTTCTAACATTCATTGATAAGGATGTGTTGGTTAATATGTTTCTTATTCTCTGAAATGCAGTCTTTGCTTGGTCTATTCTGTTCCTAATTTGTGTTCTGCATTTCCCATCTGAAGGTATTACTGCTGCAATATATTTGAATTTCTGCACCTGCTTTAGAATATTTTCATTTAATTTTATACTGCATGTTGTTGGATTCTGTTTCTTAGATATAACCATAGTCTCTGTCTTTTTGATGTTCAAAGTAAGGGCTTTCTGTTCATTTTCTTTGGCGACTTTATCCAAGAGATTTTGCAGGTCTTTTTGGTTCTAAGCTATCAGTACTGTGTCGTCAGCATACCGAAGGTTATTAATATTGTATCCTCCAATTTTAATGCCTGGTTCTCTGATAATCGTTCTTAGAATATTCTCGCTATACAGAGAAAAATGGTCTGGAAACAGTACACATTATTGTCGCACTCCTTGTTTTATCGGTTTATAGTTTTCAATTCTATTTTCAACTCGAACTGCTGCTTCTTGCTGCCAGTATAGATGTTTTACAATCCTCAGGTCTTTGCCGTCTACATTGATGTCTTCAAGCATTTTAATAATTTCATTATGTTTCACATTGTCGAATCCCTTGGTGTAATCAATGAAGCATAAGTAGAGATCTTTCTGTACTTCTAAAGCTCTTTCTATTAATTGTTCGTAAAGCATAAATGGCATTGTGTGTTCCCTTTCCTTCAACAAATCCAAACTGTGCATCTACTATTTCCATTTTTATGTTTTTCCTTGTTCTTCTCATAATTATTCTTAGAAGTTGTATTATATACGTTAGCATTAATTTATATGTTATATAAATATATCAATATTATACTATATATATACAGTATAGTATAATGTATTATATACTCTAAATATAAATTATTATTATATAATATAAATTTAAGCTCACATAAAATAACATCATTTCCACATTACCAGTACAAAACATCAAAATACTAGACAGAACAATTATACCTTATCTGAATTATGATAGTTCATTAGCATTCATAACACAATCACTAATAAAATATTTACCTAAGTGGATCGGGATTGGACCGGTGATTCAACTGCACAACTGGCATGCATCCACAGTACAGATTATAAAACATTACTAAACTACAGATACATAATGGTTCTTCTTCGAAGAATAAACATTCTCTTTCGTGCTTGAACAATAACATGGCTCCTCGATCCGCTGGCCTCCAACGTGCTCAGCTTACAAATACCAATCGATTAAAATTCTCTAATATTTTCTTTACATACTGAGCCAGTAACTCTCAGAGTTGCGCACCTCTGAAAACTGACCGGTAACTGATCGAGTATTTCCTACGCTTATGGTTGCCAACCCAGCAGGGATGGATGGATGGATGGACGGACGGATGGATGGATGGATGGATGGATGGATGGATGGATGAATGGATGGATGTATTTATGTTTTAAAAATCGGATATACAGATGGATGGATAGGTGGACAGAGAGTATATATAAAGGACAGGCAGACACGCATTGTGCAGTCGTCAATAAAAGGTCGGAGGACGATATTTTTAGATGAAATTGAAGCTGATTGGTGTAGATTTTAAAAAGGGATGGACCAAGAATAGAGCCTAGTGTAGCACCATTATCAACCACAGATGAATCTGACTTGGAGTTTTTGAGGCAAACTACTTGTTGCCTCTGGGAAAGAAGGAATGTAATAAAGTTCATTAAGTCTGGACGTAATAAAAAAGTCTGAATCTTCCTAAGTAGGATTTGTATGATCAGTCTTGTTAAGAGAGCTAACAAAGACAGCACCACATAATTTATCATCAGTTATATTAGACATTTATTTTGCAAGGTCATTTTGAAAAGACTTAAAGATATAGTGGATACTGCAATGAGAGAAGAACAAGCAGGATTTCGAAAAGGGAGAAGCTGTCTCGACCAGATCTTTACTCTAAGAATAATACTTGAAGAACATATTGAAAAGCAGAAACCATTAATACTGAATTTCATAGATTTTAAAAAGGCATTTGATAGCATATACAGAGATTCATTATGGTGACATTTAAGTCTATATGGAATACCATCTAAAATTGTCAGCATCATTAAGGACTTCAACAATGGATATGTTTATGCAGTCAAGACAGAAGAAGGGATGAGTGAATGGTTCCAGATTGAAACAGGTGTGAAACAACGATGTATACTGTCTCTTTTACTTTTTGGTATTACAATAGACTTCATAATGAAAAAGTGCTGCACAGGTAACACCGGTATTGACTGAGTACATGGGACCCAACTAGAAGATCTTGATTTTGCTGATGACATAACTCTTATCAGTAATAATGTGAATTCCATGTAAGAAAAAACAGATAGCCTGTCTTCACTGGCTAGCAAAATAGGACTTGAAATTAACAAGGACAAAATAAAAATAATGAATATTCCCATTAATCAAAATGAAAAAAATACACATAGAAGGGACAGATATTGAAGAAGTTAATCAATTTCCATACCTTGGCAGCTACATAGGCCAAGTTAAGACTATTCAATTCAAATGTAACATCCACCCTCATTTATGCATGAGAAAGCTGGAAAACAACTAAAGAAATAGACAAGAAATTAGACTCTTTTGAGGTTCTAAGGACTGCAAACGCGCCACAAACAGCCTCTGGCAGTCAAGTCCAGCTCCTGGCCTTCCCGTGGCAGAACTGTTTAAACTGACAGGAGAAGGGGCGAGGGCGAATATCTGGCGCCTGAAAACCAGTTACTTAGGGTAGATGAGTGTCACGTTTGGTAGCTCATCTGCCGCTGTTGGCGAGATCTTCAGCTGCCGTGTGTGGAGCGGTGCTCTTCCCGGCCAATGAAGAAATTTGCAAATGAGGTTGCCGCGCAGCATCACTGCGGAAAAGGTGGTTGAAAGAATAAAGCGAAGCAAACAGTCAAATCACGGCACCTCTGGTCTGGAGGTCGGCCACGTCCAGAGTGCAGTCATATCGGGTGAAATGCATGAACCGGCTTGTCCCAGAGGTTAAGTCACTCCTGGCTTGACTTTTCAAATGCCGCGCGTGGAGTGAAGCTCCTCCCGGTTAAGGAAGTAAATGCGGAAATAAAGGTTGCTGTGCAGCGCCGATGGGAAAAGGTGGTGGAAGTGAAGTTTAACCTGGTATGTCCAGTAGTATCGCTACGAGAGCTATACCACGGCACCTCTGCTCTAGAGGCCGCCTACGTCCGAAATACACCTACACTGGTGAAATATGCCTAAACTGGCACACACCAGGGGTGGAACTCGATGGCTAGACATGTCATGCCACCTCCGCTCTAGAGGTCGGTAACGCCTGATAAACACCCATACTGGTGAATTTTGCCTAAACCGGCTCATACCAGGGGTGAATCTTGAAGGCTATGAATGTCACACTACCTCTGCCCTAGAGGTCCGTCCCGTCCCAAACACGCCCATACTGGGAAATGCCTAAACCGGCTCAACCCAGGGGTAGAAGTCACTAGTGGCGAGGATTCATCCTCCTGGACAAAAGTTCCATCCTGGTCACAACTAGGAAGGGTAGCGGCCACGACCGCAAAATGCTGAAGTCGGAGACACTGGACCAGGGAAGTCTAGATAGGCAACCACCTCTCACCCGGCGGGGATGTCTGCGTATCCTAATCTCGCTGAGGTTTTCCGGTGAGAAAGTCCAACCCTGGACTGGATGGGCAACCACCTCTCACCCGGCGGTGATACACGGGTATCTCAAAACACGTCGAGGTTTTCCGGTGAGAAAGTCCAACTCTGGCCTGGGTGGGCTAACGCCTCTCACCCAGAGGGGATGCATTGATATTCCAAACACGTCGAGGTCTTCCGGTGAGAAAGTCCAACCCTAGACCAAACTGGTGCAATGAAAACCACGGTGTCACGCAATCCCGCTTCCGAGACCCACCAAGAATACAGGCTAAAGCACTGTGATACTCTGAACCCCTTGTGGTCCTTTCGTGGAACTCGTGTGGTCTATTTT